>VXBC01004276.1:735918-867553 GCA_013399945.1 Ploceus nigricollis
GCGTGCGCGCGGTCCGGCCCGGGCCTGGCCTCCGCCGGGCGGCAGGAAGGGCTGGCGCTGCCCTCCCCCCCGCCGCCCGACCCGGCCTGGCCTGGCCCAGCCCGGGACGGCCCTTGGCGGAGGGGCGGCAGCCGGAGGTGGCGGGGGGACCGCCCGCCGCCGCATCCCCCTCCAGACCCGTCAGGTCGGTGCCCGGGGAACAGCTGGGTCCGCTCGTCCCGGCCGACACAATGGGCTTTATCCCGCAGAGAGGTCTTGGGCTGCGATTCCCACCCCGAGTTTCGGATTCGTGTCACACGCCGGCGAGGCCCCGCGTTAATGGAAACTCTCTGTATCTCTGCAGATGGCTTTCCGGATACCGCGATCCGCGCTGGGGATAACTCCCGATGTGGCCATTCACGCGCTTTGATTTCTTTCTCTCCACGTAGAGTCCCCTGCGTTCCATTTCAATACGAGCAGGGAGGCTGGCTGACTGAAAGGCTGCTTTTGGGATCTTCTGTGGGATCTACACTGCCTAGTGTTGGAGGGTGGAAGCTTTGTGCTAGGGAATCGTTCTTCCCATTCTTCTTAAGGAGTGGAGGGAGCTTTCTCTTCAACAATGATAAAAACCGAAGGCAAGGGGGAAAGGACTTTAAGAAGTGCCTCTCCACACCGAAATGCTTACAAATCTGATTTCCATGCTATCAAATGCTCTTTTGATGGTGTAAACAATCCTGAAAACACTTCCAACAAAACAGGCTTGCATCAGAAGCTGAGCACCTCTTCCAATGGAGGGGGAAGTGACCCACACAGTCGAGGCAGAGCTGCCACTTACGGCAACAGAGTACACAAGATCAAAAGTATGTTTCTGCAAATGGGAAGCTCTTCCTCCACAACCTCTTGTGAAAGCAGTCCGCCTGCTGAGACTAAACTGATCAGCCGGGCCACGGCAGTGGAGTATGGATCTTCTCCAGGTAGTCCATCTTTTCTCATTGTCCAAAAAAATAATCTTCTTAATACAACTACCAGCCCCAGTGGCAGTCCTGTGGATTCATTGTCCATGTCTTCAGCTGCTGACAAAGTCATCCGTAGCAGCGATGAGGCAGACTTGGACAAAGTAGCCTTGGCAGAAAAATTTTCAGAGACCAGGAAGCTCTTTGAGAGAAATATAAAACAGCGGAGCTCAGTGGACAGATATTCCCCCAGCAAATGTGAAAGAAGTGAAGATAAGAGGAGACATGGTTCAGCTTCTGATTGCAGCAATGTGGTGGACCACTTCAGTTTTAATACAGAGGCAAGTCATCCAGTTGCACTGGAGAAAGTTGAAAATCAAAGTAATGAGGAGTTGAAGCAGCAACATGCCAATAGTGGTTCCAGATCTTCCTTCCTGAATGCAGGGCCCATTTCTAGGAGGCTGGAAAGCTTTCTGGGTGACAGTGATACTGAAGAATCCAAAGAAACTTCCAAAAATGATAGTTCTCCAAATCATGACCCTTTGAGAGGCCAGTGGACTTTGAATTCGTCTGCTGTTGCTGAAGGATGTCTGGAGAAAGGTACGTTCCCCAAAGTGCCTGAGATCTGCAGAGGTGAGCCGAGCAAGGCACTTGGAAAAGACAAAAGAGAGCAACTGGTACTTGAGAGAAGCCCATGGAATATAGGCAGCGTGCCTGCTCAGGAGGCTCAGCAGATATCAGATAGTGTTTGCTCCTCAGTTTCTCCCACAGAGGTGACTTGCACAGAGCTGGTTGCACAAGATGAAACCTCAGGGCATGAAAAAAAAGGTTTGGAGAAAGATCACGTTGATCAAGAGAATCAGAAGCTCATATGTGATGTACAGGAAGGGAAGAGAAGTGACTATGTCTTGGAAGTGGTAGAAGAGTTTACGGATGGCAGCAAGACCAGTTGGGAAGAAGAAAGAGATGGGATGTCTGCAAGAGATGGTCCAGTTACACAAGTACAGGATGTTCTAGAGCAGGAAGAGGATACTGAAGAAGAGGACCAAGCGTTAGAAAAGCAAAGTGAGGACTTCAGTGATTTTGGAATAGAGAATGCAGCTTTTGATGATGACAGGGACACAGAGCCAGAAAACCAGGAGCCTGAAGGCAAAGAAATTTTGGAGGGAGAGGACGACTATATGTATGACAGCGAATATGAGGAGTTTCCTGGACTTTCTGAAGAGGAAGATCCAGTGCCAGACCGAAAAGTCAAGTTCTCAACAGCTCCTATCAAAGTAAGTACATTTGAGTTTTCTTTTTTTTTTTTTTAATTGTTTTGCAGTCAAAAATACTCAGGAAATAAATTTTGAGGTTTTTGTGTTTTTTTAAAGTTCTAAAAAGCATTTAAGAAGTGTAAGTTTATAACTTTTATTCAATGCTAAGTATGAGAGAAGTTACCACTTCAGAAAATTATTAGTTAGCCACAAGTGATTTCTTAATTACAGCTGCTTCATAAGATAGTGTAGTGAAGCACATGAGATTTTACTTGCTGGACTTTTTCAGCAGCAGATACCTTTTAGGAGCAGATACAAACACCTTGACCTTTAATACTTTAATTTTTTTTAAATTGAGGCATTGCATTAGGAATTATTATTTTCAGTTTTCTTTTTGGCACAAAAGATTAAAAAAAAATCCAAACAAATCAACAACCACCCCCACCCCCCCCTGAAAACTTTCATATTCAACTTCAGACTTGTTTATGGAATTAACTATAAGAAAATATCAAATGACTGGTTCTTGTATTTTAAGATTCTAGAATTCTCTCCAATAATAACCATATATATGTTGTTTGGTTCTAATACTGATAGCTGAATAAGCTGTAGGAGTGTTAACATGATTATTTTGGAGCTATGATGTTGCAGAAGTGAAAGGGCAGAGGGCAGACTGGCTAATGAGAAGTGTAAGTTCTGACTTTAACAAATTAAAAAGATTTATGTGTCTGATCTTCCCCCACCAAAAATACCCACAAAATAAGTTGCTCCACAGCTCAAACTATGTTTACCCATAGTCTCTTGTGGACTTGAATTATTCTAGTCTTTGTTAAACTTTGGAAGGAGAATTGAGAGACATGGACAAGGATGGAATGGGAGACTGTACAGACTTTCCTCAGCATGCTTCTCTTCTACTATCACATGACTGAAAGAAATAATTTTTAATAAATAGCTTTTACACTTTGTTCGTAGAGAGTCAGGACTCATTTTACGGATCAGAGGGATGGAAAAATTCTGTTGACTCTTGAACTTCCCACAGCAGAGAGCTGTAATTTCCCAGTTTGCTAACACACACCAGTGCTGTACCCCAGAAGATGTTTTGATTGTGGCAAAAAAATTTGGCAAAATGTGAGTTTTGTTGCATGTGGGTTTTTTATAGTCTCTCCACAGACAAGCTGACTTTATATGGCTTTCTTCTAGTTGATGTTGCTTTAGTGGTGACCTGGAGCAGTGAAGGGGAGAGTGCTGCTATTGAAAACTGCATAATGAGTCTGGTTAGGGCTGGGAGAGAGCCAGAGGGGCATCAGTCCATTTCTACATGCATTTGTGCAGTCAGTATCTGAGCAAAGTGCCTTGTAGAGTCTACTATAAATGTGTTAAGTGACTTCCTGCTGTAGGCAGGGTTTTACTGATCATTGCTGATATCCTACTGAAGCAGTGGCCGTTAACAGACTTTTGCCTTCTTTGCTGTGTCTATGCCAGACATAGTTGAAAGCCCTAGTAGAAATCTCAGTGCCAACTGTGATGGAAGCTCTTGTGTAGACAAAACTCAGGTTTTGGTAACAAGCACTGTTCAATTATGGCTGCTTCTCTGAAAGCCACAGGAAGCAACCTGTCTCAGATTATCATTTACACAATCGAGAGATGAATGGTTAGAAGCAGCTGCTAGCGGTTTCCTATGAAAAATAACATAGTTCTTGCCATAATGCCCCACTTGGATTGGCAGGATAAACTGTACTTAATAGCAATAGGGTTATTGAGATACATTTTAAGGCCCTTAAACTGAAGCTTGTGATACTTGCCTTCCTTTCTCCCCTTTCAGTGAAACTTGACTGTATCTTTCCTACATTGGGTATAGAGACCACTTCCTCTATGTCATTTTCATTAGGTTTTCCCTCTTTGTTCCTTTTGCCTAAGCAATGATTTCTGTTCCCAGTCTGCCTTTTTGCTTCATGTTTTCTATGGTACTTAGTGGGAATAAGTCCTGGTTATATGGTGTTTGGGATTTGTACTTGGTAAAATAAAGAATTCCAACTTTTTTATGCCTACCCAGAACTTTCTTTAGTTGTGTATTTTTGATATCTCAATAACTTTTTAGAAAATCCCAGTTTTACTTCATAGAAGGAAATCTCTCCATCTTTCTTCATAGATTTTAGTGCATCTTAAATTGGAAGAGAAAAAAATCTCAGTGGTAGCTAAAAGATTATTCCTAGTCCCTGCCACAGCTTAGAGCAGCGCCATAGTGAGAAATGTATCCTAGTAGCTTCTTTTTTTCACCTTTATTTATTTTAGTAAGTTTGACTAAAGTGTGAGTGTCATTTTCAGACATTCATAGCCACTAGAGAAGGTCTGTGATTCTTCTCCACACAGATGCTCCTGAGAGAGGCCAGGCTGCCCTTGCATTCCTACTCCTTTCATTCTGCATCTCTAGTGATGACAAAGAAACCATCTGTGTCTCTTGCAGTTGCTGTTTAGCAGGTATCTGGTAGAGTTGAAGAATTCAAAATGTTCAGAATGTATTGGGCAAGAAAAAGCACATTCTCAGATCTTCAACATTCTGCAGCGATGGAGCTTCGACGGTTGTATTTGAAATATGCAAAAGGGAGGTTGGATATGTCTGTTGCTAATGGATAGAACTTAAGGCACCTTAAAAATAGCATTTATTCTGCTGCAACAAAGAGAACTTGATTAATATTTCTGTTTCAAAGCTTCTAGTCAGTTGTAATATTGGCAAGGTCTTTGAGTAAAAGAAGGAGACTGTGGAGCTCCCAGGGGGTGTGTAAGGTAGCTAACACTGTTAGCACTGCATCTGACCTGTGACGGAGGTCCGTAATTGTTCACATCTGTAGCAGGGCTTGAGAACATAATTTGATCTGATAATTTCAGGAAAAATGGAACATAATTACACAAATACTGTTTTTGTGTTGCCCTGTGCCTTTGAAAGCAAGCACAGATGAGACTTTTTAAAAGAAGTGTTTAAATTCCATAGAAGCTGTTGATAAACGACATACAGGATTTTTTACTTGCTGTGGGTGACCAGACTCTCTAGGTCCTGCTGCTGTTTGATCTTTCCAGACCTTGGGGAACATTTTATCTTGGTTCTTGTTTTCCTGGAGTAGTTTAGAGAGTGATACAGTACAGTTATTAGCAGAATTTCACAGCCTGGGTTTGTGTTATGGTACATGAGCAGTTTTTAGTCTCTTATTGCCACATATGAAGCCAGTAAGGAATGTTAAGCACACTCAGCAGTCCAAGGTATTTGCAAGGGAGCTGAATTTGCCTTTGTCTTAAAGTTTTCTGAGTAAACTGTGTAAACAATCAGCATTACACACAATGCAAATAACATCAGGTAATTCTTCTGCCATCCCTTTATATTTCATTTTGCCTTTGTAATGTAGACATTAACTTGCTGTCTGTTATGAGGTTACCTTGAAAGGCTTTAATTAACATAAATATAATGACTGAGTGCTGTTTGACATTTGTAATTTTGAAACTTTCTGTTTGGAAAACAAATGCTTGTTTTCAAATTGATTTCTTGAGGTGTTTTCACCTCTGACTGTGTCAAACTTTGTCCTCCAAGCCTTTAATAGCACAGTGACTAACTTCTGCAATGGTTTATGATCCTTAGAAGTTCTGTAGCTCAGGTAAGCTAAAAAGATAGTACAGCTGCTGCTGCTGTTTGCTTCTGTTTACTTATCAGTGTTATCTAGTTTATGTTGCATGGGAGTGTCTGCTCCCAGCTTTTTGTGAATAGTAATATATTTTGAGCTGGTTTAGTCAATAAAACAATTTTAAAAAGTAAACAGAGCAAACCCCAAACCTTCATAAAGGCATTACTTTTATATTTGTCACAGCTGAGCATAAATTTGTTTCATAAGGAAACTGAAAGCAGTTTCATAGTTTGTGTGTTGTCCTAACCAGTCTAGTTTCAGCTGCTTCTGAGAGAATATGGGAATCCTTCATAGTATTGCCATTTGTCTTGCACATCACAGTAAAGCTGTTTTATGTATAGCTGGGCACAAATGGTGGTGGTGTTCAGCCTTTCCTGTTCTTCTACATTTTTAGTACAAAACTGCTTACTGTGGAAATTAATGAAGAACTAAATGAAGATAACCCTTGAATTAGATTTTAACAGCATGCCTACAAATGCTTTTAGAAGATACACTTTTAGGAGATGCACAAATTTTCTAGATCAATGTGTAGACTCTTTGTGTTGTATCACAAGGTTGTAGGGTAGTGGTTCAGTTTCATACAGCCTCTGATTTTTGAACCATTCACTTGTGTACTTATGATGTCATACACAAAAAGGAGTGCGAAATACACTGGCTGGTTGAAGATACCCAAACCCTGGAGTTTCTTCAGTAACTAGAGAATTGATGGCTGGTCAACTGTCAGCCAGTGCACAAGCACTTCAGTAAAGTACTTCTGTGGCATTAAGAAGCAAGTATGTGATGTGGGTGAGGGCTGATGAAAGAAAATAGAGATTTGATTTGAGAGTAGATGTAAACAGAATTGATTTATATGTGGGAATTAATACTTTTTTTTCTTGACAGAAATAATGTGGTTTTCCATTTTACTTTGTTTGGGATCTTTTCCAATGACAATTTGCTTGTTTAAAGTCATAGATTTTAATTGTTTTGAAGCTCTGTTTATCAACATTACGACATTTGTAATGTAACATCAAAACAACTTCTCTTCATATTTTCATCTCAGTCTCTCCACGGTGCTTTTCAGTCACTTTTCACAAAAAATAATTCTGTTTTGTTCTGTATGCGTCTGAGAGTATGGCATTCCTGCAACTTACTAGTATGAGAGGTTGAAAACATGGATAATAACTGGAGGAAGAAGGTATATATTTTCACACACATTTGAAATTTTTTGTTGTTTTGGGTTTTTCTTGAGAAAAGATAATCTTTAAATAAACTTTTATTGAAAGTTCAGTTTTCATATAAGTAAAATGTTTCTTAAGTTAAATGTTTATTAAGCCTAAATGCATTTAATTCTGCTTATAGGTTTACCTGTGTTAAAAAGTTCTGTGACAAATCTTTCTGGTGCCTTTATGGTCCTTGTTTTTTGATGCTATGATGATTGTTCAGCTGTCTGGAAAAAAGCTCTTTCAACTCAAGCTGTCTTTGGCTTTTTTTCTTTTTTTTAATCTTACATCTTCTGGTTTGATTTTTAGTAAATGTTCAATATGTAAGTTTTACAATAGTAGATTGATTTGGCATTTCAGGAGTCTTTGGATGAGAGTCCTGTGCCAGGACATGGGGCTGTAGATCAGAAATCTAAATTGTAACAGAAAAAGAAAAGAATTTCTTTTTATATCCAGACTCACTCCTAGAGCAACTTGACTCTTCACATTAATATCTCAGTGTATTTCTAACTGAATTATTCTGTAAATGTAGTTAGAAAACATACCATCTGACCTGTTTAATATATTTGGTTATGCTAGAAAACTATAGAAAAATAAGAGAATGTTGAGGTTATGGAGATCAGGTGAGGTTTTCACCTGCCCATCCTCACTCTCTTTTCAGTCCCTCCAGCTTCTAACTTCTAGCAATTTCACCTGGATTTAATAGGAAGGAGAGAGGGGTTTTAAAAGGTACTTTTAAAGTACTGATTGGTTTGTGGAAAATTAGCACTTGTACCAGAGGTGCATATTCGTGGCCTCACTGATGACAGGGCTGCAGCTTTAGTTTAAGTTACTTGTTCTTTTTGGCTTAATGTTAGCTGATCACTATGTACGCCCAGCCTGTGCTGTCTTTTACTCTTTTACTGTGTCAGAATAGCTGTGGGGAACAGGAGTTGAGGCTTTCATGGGAGATGATTAGAAGAAACACTGAGGAGGTGGTGGGGGTCAACAAAGATAAGCAAATTTATAGGAGACAAGTTCGGTAGTTCAGCAGTTGAAGTGCTGAAAGATTCCGTGTCTTTTGATGATGATGAACTGTTGTTAGTATGTGAGAATACATCACCTAGCCAGGTAAAAAATTGAACTAGAAGCAGCTGAAACTTTTTTGCA
Source organism: Ploceus nigricollis (assembly GCA_013399945.1). Classification (NCBI taxonomy): domain Eukaryota; kingdom Metazoa; phylum Chordata; class Aves; order Passeriformes; family Ploceidae; genus Ploceus; species Ploceus nigricollis. The sequence continues at coordinate 744,126 of VXBC01004276.1, forward strand.
GTTTACCTCTGGAGAGATGGAAAAATAAATTATCCCCTTTCCATATAATTCTAACAAAAAGAAAGGTGAACATTAAGAAGGACATCAGTAAAAAGATGCTTGCCTGCATTATCTGAGTACATATTTTTGTAATCTTGAGATCATGAGGATTGTGCAGAAGTTTTTACAGGGTTCTTACATTTTTATTTAGTAGGAAAGTATTACGCAATACGTCAAATATCTTATTTTTCAGACATTTTCTTTCATCACCCTCTAATGTGACTTGGCATAGTGAATTGAACCTTCTTTTTAGACCTGGGGTATTGATCGTTGCCAATGACAGCATTAATGCAGATTAGTTAATTGAGTTGATTTGTTACCCCCTGATGACAGGGTTATTTTGTTGTTTCTTCTTAAAGTCTTTAGAAAACAGGTGGACTATTTTTGTGTTCACTGTTATTCTTTTGAAGTCTCCCATAGTGATTTGCTTGCTGTTTAGATTTGATCAGGCCAAGATTTTTGTTTTGGTGAATACTAAATAAATACATGTGTATCTATGTGGATCATCAGGTGTAAACTGTTGGTACCAAAACACCTGTGAAATTTGCAGAGGTTCGTAATTTAATCACTCTCTTTATACACATATATAGCTTTCAGAAGCTAAGATTTTTTGGTGCTTCCTTTTATGTGGTATTTTGAGTAGTTTTACCTGTTCTGGTCATATGTTACTTATTTTGGAGCCTTTCAGTCTCTTTGTCAGTCAGAGAGCATTGCCACCTCAGCTTGAGTTGCTGGAGGAATACAGCCAGGTCACAGCAGGGCTCTTCTTCTGCGGATGGAGATCATGGATTGTCTCTGAACTTCTTTGAATATCTGAAATGAAATAAAATCAGTGCTCTGAATCTGAATGGATGCTTTTCTTTGTCTTCAATATTTCTTCCACTGAGATTTAAAAATTAAATACCTGAAAGTGAATGTTTCTACTTCTCGAGTAGTTAGCATAACTGGACTGAAATAGATACCATATTGTCTGTCTTATTCTTTAGCAGGCTACAGTGTTTAAGGTCCTGCAGTGAAAAACAGAACTAAAGAATAAATTTTACTGATTTTATTGAGAATTAAGTAGACAATGAGACTGGTAAAAAACTGGTTTATTTATGATGACATTGTCCATATGAAATTGTTTGTATTGTAGATGTGAAGCAAGATTGTACTTTTGTCTTTATGTAAAGTGACTTGTTTGGGGTTTTTGATTAAGTCATACCGAGCTGCAATACCAAGGACGTAAGTGTGCAAAGCCTGCCTGTCTACCTGGTTAGTAACAGAAATTGCTATCTTGAGTGTAATTGTTTATAATAACAACCTTTAACAGTTGCCAGCCATTCTGAAAACTTTTGAAGAGTAAGGGTGTGAGTATTTAAAAAGTCAAATTAAATACTAAATTAAATATTTCTCTTTGCTGCTTCTGTGATTATATAGCCTGAATTGAGTTAGATCGCATATAGGCAATTTTTACTTAAAATATCCAAAGTCGTTCTAATAAAATACTAACCACGTAGCTTTCGGAAATGGAGGGAAGAATAGGATAGCAGGAGCGAGATGTCTGCTTGAATGAAAGAGGAGGATAGTAAGAGTAAACTGTAAGGTGTACATTAGGCTTCAGTCCTACTTCAGTGCTGCTATTTCAAATGATTATTCATGTGCACATCACATTTTACCAGGCATTACAAAAGCTTCAATTTGGAAAGCTGAAACTGTGTGCTATTGGATAGTTTTCCCTGAGCTTTACCTTGTGTTTTGAAGGTTTGGCTTTATGGAGTGTCAGTAAACAGACACGTCCAAAGTGAGGGCTGTGTTTCAGAAGCAGGTGAACCAAAGGCTGTGGTCCTGGCTGGGCGTGCTCCAGGTAGGGCGTCAGTAACACTTCAGGGCCTCTCTCAGATGTTCAGTGTTGCTTTAACTGCCTGTGCAGATGTTGTGAGGCTTCCCAGCAAATACTGCAGGATTACATGAGAACTTTAAAGTGATGTTGATGTTGCTTCCATTCTAATTAGTTGGAAGCCCTTCCGGGCAGTTCCTGATTTCCTAATCTTACTGTTTAATTACTTTTGTAATGTTCTGCTTTTCATTAGGCACAAACAAATTTATATACTAGAAATGAGTGTTGGAGTGGAGGTCTTTGGGCTGTATTTTGTTAGTCTGCAGCACTTCCATGCAAGCACATGGTAAATTAGTGTTTGCCCTCTAAATAATTAATATTCTTCTAAAACTAGCATATTCAAGTAGACATTCTTCTGTGCTGTGAAGAGTTTGAAGTATATGAAGGTCATTGTTGTTTTTCTCTGATAATGCTATTTTCTGTGTTAGCACTAAGATGATATAAGAAATTTTTAGTTCTGTAATAGTTACAGGAACTGAACAGTAGGATATTTTAGACAGGCTGTGTTGGTGTTGAGTGCTGGTCTTGTCTTGAGGATGTCTAGATAAGCATCAAAGATGCAAAGCCAAGTCTTGCATTCAAAAAGTGATTAATTTTTCTGGTGGGAATAATGTAGCTAGTTTTCTCTCCAGATAAATATATATGCTGTTCGAGCACTAAGTATATTTTAAAATTTACCATTATGTGTCTTAACAATTTAATTCAAATAATTCTTAAAAATTCAGCCCTCTATCAGAGCTTTTTTTGATTCGAATAAATTGTATTCATTCTGAAGGAAAAATGTTTTAAGTGAAAAAAAAAACCTTTTCAGATAGCATTTTGCCATTTGTTAGCTTGACAGGATCCAAAAGTTATTAGTGTTAGAGTAACCTCCTGGATATATAGCAAGTATAGTAACTATAGTAAAAGGCTTGTGAAATTACTGTATTAACTATAGTAAAAGGCTTGTGAAATTCACATGGTTTCCACAGTAAAATTAACCCGTTTCCCCTGTGTTGAGCCAATAAATTGTGTTTTCTAAAGTATACCTTTAAAAAATACCAGTTGCGGTACTAATAATTTTAAAATCTCTAGCTAGCAGTGGTTTCTGAATAGTAAGATTAGAATTTCTTTTGTCTGTAATGCATTTGATTCAGTGACTAAACCCTGCCAGACACAGTGCAGGGATGAACATGTTTAGCTTTCTCATCAGTCTTCTAAACTGTGAACTTACATTATTTATTATCCACGTTTAAATGTTACTTTTGCTACTTGACAAGAACAACTTGCTGACCAGTTCTGTATTTTCTATATTAATATCAACATTTTTTTCTCTCTTATAAAAAATGAACACAATGTTATGATTCCACATGTACACAATAAAAATTTCTGTATTCTACCCCTGACTCTTCAGTCATAGTTTTTGTAGTGTACTTTTGCTTTTCTTTCTGTTTTTGCAGTGTTTGGCTTCTGGTTATAAATTTTACTTTTCTTCTTCCTTTGTAAATTGATGTTTTTCTTCATAATTATTTTTCTGAAGTTTGGAGAGGGGTATGTTGTTCTTACTATTTTGAAATTGGGCTATCTTCTTTCAATTGTGAGGTTATGGTTTTTAGAATATTACTCAAATGTTCTCATACAGTTGTCAACTGTCACTTTAAGACAAAAGTGTGTCTTTCTCTTAGTGAATTACTCAGAATTGGTTTCAAATAGGCTTTTCTTAGAAAGCTAGTATGCATAAATATTAGAATTCTTCATTTGCATTGATATGTTTATGCCATTGTTTTATTAGTAGCAATTATAAACATCACTGGAATTTAAGCGACCACTGGTTTTAAATTCTATTATCCAGTCCTGGTAGATTAACAATTCCTGTGATCAGTTTTGTATAAAAATGAACAAATTCCATGAGACTGTAAAATACAATTCTGTTACTCTTAAGCTGGAAAAATAATAAATAATTTTTAGAAGTTCTAGAGCTATTTTAATGCTGGTGGCCCAAGGCTTGCAGCGTACATAATGCTGTTGTTACAGTGCAACTTTGCTTCCCCAAATTTCTAGCACTTTATATTGTTGTGCAAGGAGCCAGTCATCCCTGTGGTAATGTCGTTCTTCAGTAGATAGTGACTACTTGCATCATCTTCTGCTCTGTTAGACCACTGAGTTGCAAAGAACTAAGAAAATACAGTTGTCACTGTCTTCAAAATGAACTACTGCCATTCTCCACAATTTGCTCATTCAACCATTTGATAGTTAAGATATCTTTTTAACATTCTAGTCATACTGTTAATACTAGATTATATCTATATGAATTTTTTCATGTACATTTTTTTCAGGCCCTGGGATTTAATTTGTCCTCAAGAACTCAAATATTGTCCTTAACAAGTTATCATTTGTCCACTCATTAACTTCCTTTTTATTATTAGTTTAAAATTCATCTTATTACCATTTGACTATGTTTTTGGAGATGCTGCTTTTTCTGTTGGGGTGAAAAATAAACAAACTAGGCTGCTCTTGTTCCAAAGGGTGAATAATTCTTCATGAAATGCTTCTGCTGCATATCTTACTTAGTGATTTGGGGGCTACAGAGGGTGATTAATTTAAAGAACTTGGCTACCTGTTTTCCGATAGTGGTAGAATAAGACCATTTAGATGGTTTTCTTTGTCTGTTTTGCAGATTTTTTTCTATTAAGTTCATGGAAGACATACTGTAAGTGTGACCCTTGTTGTCCTTCTGTGTCCAGTTGTTGCCTACTGGTATCTGTATGACAGTCACAAGGAGTTTATTTATTAGTCTTTATGCAAGACTTAGGAATAACAGCTTCTAAGGAAGGTTCTTTCATTGTGGAAGACATAAGATTTCTGAGGGTGGGTTTCTTGCTTCCCTTTCAGCCAAGTGGATCTAATCTTACTTGCTTACTGGACTGGCTATATGGCCATGCCATGTTTCTGGAGTAGGTGTTTTGCAGGGCTTGGGAAGAGTTTGTGAAACGGATCTCAAGTTGCAGTCTGAAGGTGATGCAGTATGCTCCTCATGGGAAATACTGAATTATATTGGTTGCCTTTTGATAATCTGTTTCAATGACCATTTTTCAGTGTCTGAATCTGCTGCTCTGCAGAGCTAAAGCTATATACTAGTGAATGTAAATTCAAAGGGAAAATGTTAATTACAGTTAATGCTGTGGTATTTCCATGATTGCAGTTACCTGTTTAGGTAGTCTCAGCAGAAAATACAACAGTTGCAAAAATATAGTAAGCCAGTGTAAATGAACTTTGTGTCAGTGCTGCCTGTTCTTGAGTAGGGAGATGGCTGCTGCAGCTGCAATGAGTGTTTTTTGTCTTACAGTGTTGGATAAGACACTCAGTCCCTGCAAAACATTTAGCAGATAAACCTTATTTTTTAAGATAAATGGGAGTGCGATATTTTTCCATTTTTTTCCAAACTTCTTAATTTAAATACAATTAATGAACATGCTGATATGTAAGATGAACCCTGTTACATATAGTTTATTCTTCCTTTCTAGATTTCTGTCTTAATTTGTGTTGTTTGTTTATCTTTTATTTTTAACAGTTCAGAAACTCAGCTGGAGTGAATACTAAAAATAGTAATGTATGTAGCAAGGCATTTCCTTTTCCTGGGAAACTGTGTGATTCCTTGCAAAATCAGAAAACTACATCTGTTTGAAACACTGCAATTGGCAGATGGTGTGGGGGGAGGGAAGAAGAGAGGAAGGATTTGGTGGAATGTACTCCTAATAAAAAAAGTCACACAATATCAAAGAGGAGCTGACTGATTTCTTTTAATTATTTGGTGCATTTGCAGGATAAAATCTGTTAAAGTAATTGTTTTGAAACTTAAAATGTTACTTCTGTGCAAGCTGGAAACTGTGTGACAGCAGCAGTATTTATTAAATTGATGGTCGTTTAGAAAATGAGATCTCTGAAAATACCATTATAATTTCCTTACGGACTGTCTTTCAATTATATGATGTTTGGAAGGAGGTGAGAAGGCATTAAAAAAAGTTTTCTGTTACATTTCTTAGGTTTTCAGTACTTACTCAAATGAAGACTATGATAGACGTAATGAAGAAGTTGACCCTGTGGCAGCCTCAGCTGAGTATGAACTTGAGAAAAGGGTGGAAAAAATGGAAGTGTTTCCTGTGGAAATTGAAAAAGGTACAAATCAAATCTTGAACATTTGCAAGAGATACTGTGGGAACAAAAGATAAAACCATAACTGTATATTACCCGAATTTAGGTCTTGAATTTTTGGATGTTTGTCTAGGGTTAGATTTGTGGCTAGTTCTGGTGAATTTTAGTGAGTGTTAACTGGACAGGCCTCTACTAAGTGCAGATTGTCATACTGAATTGAAGTTAGGAAGGCTACAGGGCAAAAAGGCTTTAAGTAGTATGTACAAATAAAATATGTTCTATTTTTTTATCTTTTTTAAAGTGAATTTCTATTATCTTTTGTGTAGAAAGACTTGGAATGCTTTGAAACAACTCAGTACTGCTAGCTGTTACATCATATGTCATGCAGTTAATGTTAGATTTTTTAATCTTGTAGGTGACAGGGGTCTGGGCATCAGTATCATTGGAATGGGAGTTGGTGCTGATCAGGGACTGGAAAAACTAGGTATTTTTGTAAAAACAATAACAGATGGTGGAGCTGCTCAGAGGGATGGACGGTGAGTTTTTTGTTGAATTGATTATGCTTTTTACAAATTTCTAACTGAGCCCAGTTGATTTCATCAGATATGCTGAATACTGTGAATAAAAGTACAAAAGCTGAATGCAGCTGAGTGATTATTACATTCCTGGTTTATGTTAAATTTTAAAAAATGAGTTTTTTATTATAGGACATTTTTGCTAAGTAACTGTAGATCTGCTTACAGCACGTATGAGAAATGTTCAAAATGAGCTCATGTATAGAAGTACCACAAAATCATATTGACACTCCAGAACACCAATCACTGTGTAAATAATATAAAAAACATCAAGTCAAATACTGTGTGAATTTGAATTGGTGATTTGCATAGTAACAGAGGATGAGGAGACTCTATTTTTAAGCAATGCATTTCAATGGACTCAGAATTTATAATTGTAAATACTAGTGAGTTTTAAGTGATATTTGTCATGTCAAAAATGTTTCAAGCCAAAATACTATTGTTTGCCTGATAGCTAAGCATTTATTTACTTTGCAGAATTCAAGTAAATGATCAGATTGTTGAGGTTGATGGCATAAGTCTAGTGGGAGTTACTCAGTTCTTTGCAGCCACTGTACTAAAGAACACCAAAGGCACCGTGAGGTACGTATGCTTTCTCTGAAATAATAGTTTCTTTTTGTCATTTTTCACTCATGGAGAATGCAAAACCACAGTATGAAAATTTTACAAAGATGTTGTGGAAAGTAACAGTGTAGCAAACTCATTTCTTAACATGTCTTAAGATTTTTTGCTGCAAGATAATTTGTTTTTTTTTCCTGTAGGTTCCTGATTGGGAGAGAGAAGCCAGGGGCTGAGAGTGAAGTAGCCCGTCTCATTAGTGAGACCTTAGAGCAAGAGAGATGTCTGTACGAGCAGCACTATGTTCATGATGATACAGAGCAGGTAAAACATTGTTCATGCTCTGCTAATGGGGTAAATGGTGGGGTTTAATCAAACTGAGGCAAAAAAAGTATAACACAGGCAACTTGTTAAAAACAGGAAAATAAGCACTTCATACACTACTGTTGTCAAGGCACATGGTTATTACTTTATCACTAATCCAAAATACACTTTTAACTGTCAGCTGTATGTGGTAGTTTTGTGCATGTCTTTCTTAGCTCTCTTTTGTGGAACTTTGATGAAGGTGTTTGCAAGTCATCTTTAACACTTACCGTAGGTATAAGAAATTAAAAAGGAATAGTAACTAGTCAAGAAAAGTTTTGCAGCTGGTTGGATTCCTTGATTGTGTGCTTTGGTTATTGCTACTACCTTAATGCAAAAGTGTGTATGTGTGTTACAGAATGTCATGATTTTCTCATTTTGTCAGGATGATGACTATGATGATGAGGAGGAGGATACATATGAGTCACATTTACATGGAAAATCTGTAGAAGTTTTTGATCTTCCTGAAAATGAAGATATTGGTTTACTACTGGATATGGATTCAGCACAGTCTCTTCTTAAATTTAAAGAGGTGTTGTAGCAGTTTCTTAAATATTCTTTGTGGTGCACTGGGGAACATCTGAACCTTGTAGGATTTGGATATAATCTCCTTCTTGTTCCCTCTCATTGCATTGGGTTTATTTTCCCTAGTGTCACCAATAAATATCTCTGGTAAATGTCCACTGAAATGTAGGTCTTCTGTAAATTTTTATATCCAGTTTCCCTGTGCATATTTACATTAAACAATCTTTTGATTTGATTTAAAATAAATTTTAAAAGCCCTTGGAAACAGGCAGTAGAACCCAGCCCCAACTCTGTTCTTGCTGTCTGAGTATTGCATTAGATAGATACGATACTTCTCTTAGTTCTCCTGTGGCCCATGGGCTTGTGCATGTGTTTGTTGCCCAGTAGAATGGCTTTAGCTGCAGAGAGCGTGGGGGTTGTGCAAATATGCCTGCTTTGAATGGTCTCAAGTGTTGTTGTGAGATGTTTTTCAGGAAGACAAGAAATATATTTCTAATTTCTTGGTTTAGTCCCTGCAGTCGTCTGAGAAATCTGTGTACATGAAAGCACTTGATTCTGTAGATAGGCATATTTTTGGCTTGGAGAGTATTTTTATGGTGTGTTTTTTGGAAGGAATGGATTTGTAAACCCAGTAGGGCATTCCAGGCTCTGAATCACAACTTAACATAATTGGAAGTAGTACGGTTCTCTTTTCCCAGGGTTTTTATAAAGGAGCATATTTGCTTTATTCAGGGCTGTGGGATTTAGTTAAATGGTACAGACTTTGGCATTTAGGAGTCCGGGCTTCTCTGGTAGATTTAAGTGCCTGTTATTTTCACTCTGGGAGGAGAAAAATATACTGCAAAGAAACTTTTGTGTCAGATGCTATTTGCTGCTACATCAGCTTATTTTTGTGAAGGATTGGTGTTTTGCAGATCTCCTAAGTTTGTTCTCTTGATAATGTTGCCAGTGTCATTGAGGAAGTAGAAATTGCAGGCTGCTGATCTCTAGAGGACATTTATAATTTTTCTAGGTTTGGAAGCATTGCAGCAAGCTGAAGCTTCTTAAGTGCTGTATTTACTTGGGATACAATTATAATCTCATGTAGAATCATTACTGTGCTGTTACTAACATAATCTAAATGGAGCATTGTCATGGATTCACCAGTTTTAGTTTGGGATTGATGCAATGTGCCTTGACAAAAGAAGAAAACCTCCTCACAGTTACAGATGGAAAGAGGGATACAAGGAACAATTAATACTTGTTTAAAAAAACTTTACATTTGGTTTAAGTGTAGTCTCTTTGATTTCTAATAATCCTATGAAGATATATGGTGTAAAAATATATGGCTTAATTTTAAAATAAAACCAGCACATTTATTTTTAAGTGCTGATTGTAAAAATATTTAGTGCTGTTAAGTTTTTCCTTTATTCTGTGTCCCAGTTGTCATCATAAGTGCATTGCTGCCTTTTCATTACCCTGGCACATTGAAACTTTATCGTAATCTTTTCAGCTTAATGTATAGACAACAATGGGAGATTTTTAGGGTGGTTATGTACTGTGGAGTTTGTTTGAGGTTTGAGTAATTTTTAATTTTTTTTTTAATAAAAGCTCATAGTTACTTCTCCTGTAATTGACCAGTAATTACGTTGACTTTATGCCTCTCTAACAATGGTTTGGGGGAAAAGGGAATCATGGAGAAATACTTAAAACTAGCATTTTCAAATGTAATTTTGTGTGCACTCATACAGTTTTTTCATCTGTTCCAGCTACAATTAAAACATGCAGTAACAATAGCTGAAGTGAATCAATTGAAGGAGAAAGTAAGTTTTCAAAGAATATAATTATTGTTATGGTTTTTTTGTTGGGTGGTTTGTTTTGGGGTTTTTTTTGTTTTGTTTTTATGGCTACTGATTTTACCAGGAATAGGCTGAATGCAAAAGGCAGCAATCAGTTTATGCCTCAGGCACTCTCTACTCTATGCTAGACAGACATTTCTGAATGAGCTGAAGACCTATGCTCAAATTAAAAATAAAATTTAAAAAAAAAAGAAATCAACCAAACAAATAAAACCCCAAAAGTCACATAAAACAACTAAAAAAACCCCTAAGTCTCCACTTTAAAATGAATGCTTCAGTATTACTGCTTAGAGTAGCTGAATATTGTGGAGAGCTGTATGAAACAGCTCATAAACAAATATGAGAACATTACCAGTGGATCAGACTTGTCTTATTTGAGAATAGATTTGGCCAGACGATGGTTTGTGGTTGTCTTTCTGTTACCAGAAAGTTATTTGTGTTATCCTCTTTCCCTCCTCAAAATTCTGACCTGGTCTGGGCAGAGAGTTTTTTTCATTAGTTTTGTTTTTTGCTGAAGATTGGTTCAATGCCTCTGGTTATTCTGATAAAGGGTTTCTTGTTCTTTTTTGCTGCTTTTTCCACTGATGCAGATTTATACATGGCCTTTTTCTGAAAATACTGTGTGTGAGCGAGCAGCTTCTTCTATTCCGTTGCCCTTCTGTGTTGCCTTGCTCAGAAATGCATATCCTAGGACAAGTTGCAGCACATTGCTGGGAACAGGTAGCAAGTGAAGAGGGCATAGTGCTTCAGTTTGCAATAATTCTCAGTAGCAGTATCTATTGGGGTATTTCATGCACTCTGCAATTGTTGAGGCAAGGCAGACAAAACTACTTATGACAGTTCCCTTTTTGATTTCTGTCAGTGGTCCTCCTCTTTCTAGTATTCTTGGTATGTGGCCCAACGGGATTGCACAAAAGCTGTTAAAAATGTTGGTGTTAGTACAACTTACAACCCCGTTTTTAAATTCAAGAAATTTTTGGTCCTTTCAACATCCTTGTTCCATTGGCAGGTGATCTTAACTGGCTTCAAAAGCAGTGAGTTATTTCCTCAGTGGAAGTGGTGTCCCCAAGGAAGGAGGCATGGACAGACTAAGCTGTGTCTTGGCTGTTCACTCCTCCAAGGCCTGGAGAGCTTCACATGTTAACTAACATTCCCGTGTGTAATGTGGCTGCTATGAAGCTGAAGGGGTGGCATCCCTTTCCTTTACTGAGGGAATATGTGGTGGTTTTGTACATTAGCTCAAGAAAAGGAAGCCCTGCGTGTGCCATCATTGATGAGGAAGACCAGTGTCATATAAAGTTACCAGGGAAGATCAACTGGTCATGCTATCTTTATTGAAAAAGCTGTTGGTAACAAAGTAGTAGGACAGGGAGCCTGTCTTATACAGGTTAAAATTCTTTATCTGCAGTTGCCTCTGAAGGTATTCAAAGTAGGCCTCTCCAGAGATATTAAGATCTGGTGAGATCTTAAACAATATAAGCTAATAATACAGATCTTGGTCATTTAATCTGTCTAGAAAGATGCAATACCAATGAGGAAGCAGTAAAAGACTCTTGGGTTTCAGTTCTAAACTTGGTTAGATTAGCAAGGGTTGGAAGAGTTGATGTGATTACTTTAAAAGTTGTGTCACTTTTAAAGGCAATTTATAAGTACGTAATTATTATTAGCTATTCTCTACTTAAACAAGTATCAACTGGTTTTTATTTCGTCTTTTAGATTAGATTAATTTGTTAAGTATTAATCTTTTCAGTTAAAAGTTGTTGAAGCAGAAAAAAACGAATGGAAATTTAATCGAGCCCAACTACAGCAAAACTTGGATGAAAGCAAAGAGAAAATTAAAAAGTTAGAGACCTACTGGTTAGAGGCACAAAATCTATGCAAAACAGTAAATGAGCGTCTCAAAGAGACTCAAGAACAATGTGATGCCCTTGAAAAGAAATACAACAAGGCCAAGAAATTGCTTAAAGACTACCAACAAAAGTAAGTACCCCAAAATACCAGGTCTCTATTTATTGGTTGTATGTTTTGTGCAACTTGGGGAAAGCTGTCAGCAATACCTAGGGGAGTAGGATTTGCTTAACATACTTTCTTTTCATTTGTTAGAGTGCAGGGAAGAAGTGGGCTACAAATGCTGAATTATTCCATACCTTACATCACCAGCTTCTGGAAAGGTTCTCTGAAAATCTTGCTGCTACTTTGATTTATAGCTAAGGAAAAATTCTTTAACATTTCAATGACAACTTTAAAAAAACAACTTAGTTTTCTTTTTGGAAAGACTACTTGAAATCTGATATGAGGTGTTAGGCAATACCTTTTTCTCTTTGTGAAAAACCCTCAGCTTGGCTGACTTCAATGTTCCAGATAGAGTAGGCATCAAAGGATATTTCATAATAGCCAGATACGTGTGATTTAGACTGAGTTAGTTATATCTTGTAGGAGGAGTAAATAGAATTTTGAGAGAAATTAAAAGTTTGGGGATATGTATCTAGCCCACTAAAATGGCAGCATGAAAACAGTATCTTCAATCTCTTAAAGGGTTTGGGTTTTTTAGTAAAAATAATATTGTTTATTAGGTACATCTGTGGGGGACTCCAGTACTGTTGTTTTGTGGTAGTGTCTAATTGTTCTATGATCTTCCCTCTTAGCAAAAGAAGAGGTAATTGCAAAATATTTGTAGATGTGTCCTGATAATACAGAACACAACTGTTGGTTTTGGTAGTTGCTGTAAGCATATAGTACTCTTGTTCCCAATTTCTCCACTTGCTACTTACTTTTAAAGGCAATTTATTGAGATCTTTTGCTCTGTAGTCCACATCCAGAAATGTTACTTTTCACAGTACGTTTTTGTGCTGTTTGGTGAGCTTTTTAAAGGTCTCCTTTCCCCTCTCCTCCCAAGCTTATCCACATGGAAGTTCAAAAGTACGTGAAGATGACTGCTAACATGCTACTTTCCATTCCCTCGCTGTTTAGCAAATTCCCATTACTTGTTTGATTGTCCCTGAAGCTTTTGCATCTGTTGTAGATGTCTTATGCTTATTTTCTGGTTTTGTATGTCATTCCATATGACGCAGGCAAAAACAGCTTTAATTTTTGTTTCCTTCTTGTAGTCATTGTTTCTTTTTTGTAAAACCCAGCCATTGCAATTGCTGTAGGATGAACCAAGTAGAAACTTGAAATGCAATTTATTTTCCAACAAAGAATTTTGCCATAGCTTTTGGAAGGAAAACATACTGTGTGTGCATGTATCTTTGTGGAAGAAAGTAAGATGTAGTGATTGGAATCATGCATGCATTTCAGGCTTAAATGCATATGCAACTTGCCACTTTTAAAGTGAGAGGTGGTTGTAACTTTGCAGAAAAAGTGTTGCCACGCATCCTTTTTCTGCCCAGAGTAAATCACAGTCATCTGTATTTTCTTTTGAAGACAGTAGAAGCATACAAATAAATACGTAATTTTATGACATTATAAGATTAATGAATCAGTTATACCTTGCAGACTGATTTTTGTCACCATTCACTAATGGAATGCTTTTTAGTAAATGCAATTATGCATATTTCTATTTAACATATTTTCTCTACATTTCTGTATATTACTACTTCATAGACATGTATATATTTCTTTCACCAGAGAAATAGAATTTATGAAGAAAGAAGAAGATCATTCAAAGCTACTTGAAGAGAGAGACCAGAAATATGCAGAACAACTGAAAATATATCAGGAAAAAGTAAAGCAGTATTATATTTTGAAATAAACTTCTGCATTCTTGGAGACTTGTATCTTATTTCTGAATTTTGATTCTTGCAGATTTCAGAGCTTGAAAATAAATTAAAAGCATATGAGAAAATGCCTTGTGTGTTTGAAGGTGGCAGTTTATTGGAAGATGGCTGTCAAAGTCCAGGCCAATCTAACGAGTCAAAGGTAAAAGAAGACAGTGAAAAAGAAAACAAATCAATAGAAGAAAGAATAAATTCTTTAGACATGCTGATTTCTGGTAAGTAAATTGTAGTATTTTAATTTGCACTTAAGGAAAATTAGGAGGAGTTATATGTATAGTGGTTTTTTTGTTGTTAAAAGAAGTGAAGTGTTTGCTGTTCATACTGACTGGGTAAATGTTTTAGCTGAGTCAGTGTGGATGCTTGAGTTTAGGTTCCCCCAACTATATTTTCAGTATAGTTGTAATGTATTTCTTAAGTGTTGTGGGAAAGAGGAGACAGATGGAGAGACAACTATTTTAACTCTGTTAGTGAAACTAATAGTGGGACTAAAACACTGAGATATGTCAGTTAAAATCCCATTTATTTCAAGGTGTAGTTTGCAGTAAACTTGCTACGATTTTTTTGTCTCGTAATTTTATGCACAGAATGTTATGAAATATCAGATGGAGATTCAAATGAGAATGAAACTTTTAAAATATTTGGTAAATTCTTACTTTGTAAAGAGTTTCTATCCTACAGAATGATTTTAGGAAAGCACGTCTATTTTCATCTGTTTGAGAACAGAATTCAGTTTTCAATCCCTAAGATAATTATAATCTGTTGGATTTTATTATTTTTTAATTGAAGAAGTTGAGTAAAAGTATATTTCAAATTAAATAGAAATTGCTAATGCAATATGTAAAATAGTGCAGTATAATATAAAACATATTTTCATACAGTAATGGTTAACAGGTAGAATAATTCTGACTTAGATTCTGAATATTTTTCCGGACAGTGGGTTGGTGAACTTGCGTACCAGTTTTTGCCTGGTTTTTTGTTTACTTTTTTTAAAAGTATGTATTTGTTGCAGATTTTGATGCTTTTGTTGGGGATACTCCCAGATTAGACACCAGTGCCCACAAAGCAAAAGCTCAGCTTGCTTTGAAAGTAAAACGCCAGCCACCTTCTCGATCAAAGCTGAAAGAATCTCTTGGGGGTGGACAACAGATTGCAAATCTACAGGTACTGACACTGGTACTGACATGGATAATCATGCACTGTGGATACTGACCATGTGTTGAGTTTTGTCTGTATTTGTAAGTGTTCTCCGTGCTTCATTCAGGCTGTGCCAAAGCAACATAGTTCTATGCTGCATCAAATGAAAAAGCCTTTTAGGGTTCATAACATATATGTGAACTCTGATGTTCTGTTTTTGTGGCACAGTTAATTTGAAGTTAGCAAATAACTATGTGAGCTTGTTTTGTGCTACTTCTGCTTGCTGAATGATTTTGATACAGTGATATGTTGTGAAATATGCTAATTTATCTTGTTATGCCTATGGAACAAGTTAGTTACCAAATTTCTTCAAAAACTAAAGAGTTCTGAAATACTTCATTATTCCATAAGTCATCATTTGAGTTCACAAGAAGTCTACTAGTAAAATGTTCTCTTGCTTCTGGAAAACAACTGAAGAATTGAGGTATAGATAGTCAATATATGAGAGAGCCTGTCATAGAAGGAGGACACTGAACTAATTCAGTGAGAGTGAAAACTGGCCGCATTGAATCGGAATGGCTAAGGTGTACCAGAACATTTCTGATTTGACTAGAAAAAGATTACTTGGGATGTGCAGAAAGATGTGTATAGATGTGGGTAACAGCCTCTAAGTCAGATTCATGTGATTCAGATCGTATCCACAAGTATGTAAGTTCAGAGATTTTCCTGAACTGAGGAAATTTGCTTAGCACATCCTTCCACCCTGTTAAAAGAACAGACAATAAATGAGTATATGTCATGCTTATAATAAAATAACTTTTAAATTTATTGAAGGATGAGGATTCAGAAGACAGTATTCTCACCAGAGAATCTTCCACTATGTACCTAACTAAGACCTTAGAAACAAGTGAAAAATTACCTCTCCCATGCCTGGATGACACAGATCGAAAGTGTGAAAAGCCTGAGAAAAGAGAAAGCACAGAAAGTCCTCTAGAGTCAAGTCCTTCTGCTTCCACACACTCTTCTCCAGTACACAAACCAAACAACGAAAACAGCACAACCACCACTCATTCACCTCCTCCTGAAGGGATGACTCCAAATTCTCCTCAAGGGTATCTCAAGAATGTTAAGCAAAGAGAAGCAAAAGGGAAAGGGAAAGAAGCCAAGGGTAAGACTTAAGGGTTTATTATTATTATTTTAATTCTTTGGGATTGAAGTTTTACAGCTTTTTGATGTAATCAATAAAGGTCCTAATACATTTTTGCAAAACACTGGCTTCATAAGTGGCAATGTATTGGAGAGTAAGACTGATGGATGTCCTGATTCCCAAAAAAAATTCATTGTTGTCTCTGTGCTTCCAGACATTACGCAAGTGATTAAACAAGATACAGATTCTGAGTATTGTGGGAAATACCGCATTACTCATCATGCCCTCTTAGGATATTTGTCACTAGAAGAATGTTAAAGGTATTATAATCAGCCTAGTCACTACTAGTCATTATTTGATATGAATAGTTGGCATTTTTCTTATTAATAATTGAAAAAGGGATCTAATAGAATCTTTTAAATGTTTGATATTTTCTGTAATCAGCTAGTACAAATGTATAAAAGCAGATGACTTGCTGTCTTTGCCCTACAGATCAGACAAAACCATTATTTTAATACCCTGAAACAGGATTTGTTTTATACTGTCCTTATTTTCTGTGTTTCTATAAAGTCTCAAACAAAAATAGTCTAAAAAAAACCCCACTTATGAAGACACATACCTAATACATCTGTGATTTTGCTTTCTTTTCTACAGTTTTTTGTGATGGCAGAAGCATTGTAAACTTTTTTTTGTAAATTGGGCCCTGGAATTGCTAATTAATGCAGTACATGAGGATTGGTATTGAAAGCTTGCTCTTTGTGAACAAAATGACACTAAATGCTGTTTCTGCTAGATTGTTACTTTCTAACTGTATTTAAATGTTTGCCTATTACTTTATTGAATTAATTGTTTCTATTACCTTTTCATCCATTCATGTATCAGTCTGTATTTTAACCTACTGTGCTGTGTTTAAGAAATTACCTCTTTCATTTAAAATACTACCCCTGGAAATAGAGGTGGAAACAAATGTCAGTATTAAAAGTAATTCTTCTGGTTTTGTATTCAAGTTGATAGGAAAAATAACCAGTTTAACTGTAGTTATAATTTATTGGATGTTATATATTTAGAAAGAGTGCTTAACTAATTAGCTGAAGTTTTAATGTTCATCAGAAACTACTGATTAGACATGCAAAAAAAAGGGGGAAAACTCTTGACTGTCCTGACTGTCGGGTATGTAAGCTTTGAGTTAATCCTTCCTGAACTGTATAATGGTTATTTGCTGATGGAGTGATGGGTAGTTGACCTCAGTTTTGTGTACTAAACAGGATTTTTGGTTTTTATGGTCCTTGAAGGAGTCTGTGTATATCATGTCAGGAGTTGTTTCGAAGGTAGAGCTTAAAATATACTTTGTTTCTCAAAATGTGAACTGTGTCTCTTTCACAGGTAGCTAAGTTAGGAAACACCTGATTTGCAAAACAAAATGTATTTCAATTATTTTTCAAAAATCTAGTAGCCTGAGAATTTAAAAGTAAGTACATTTAGGACTTGCAGTAGTCTGTCACAGTCCGATGAGAAGGGGTCATGTGGTTCTTGTCACTTAATTTTGCATAATAATTGAGAAGTTGGTATTGAACATGCTTCCTTTGGCAAAAAACTGGGTCCTAAGAGGTTGTATTCCAGTTTTGCAAATAAGAGTCTTGGAGGAGCTTCAAAGACCCAGTTGTTTCTTCAGAATAGTCACAGTTTGTATGCCATTTTCAGTGTGCCATTCAGCTTGTCAGGAGCTGTCTGCTCTCCAGGTACTGACCATCATGTTGGTTAGGCACACTTTCTGGAGCTGGCAGCTTGTGTACATAGCCTATGTTTGCAGCAGCTGGCCTGGACTAGCTACTGAACCAAAAATAATACTAGAGGAGCATCTCTAATACTTCAAGAATAATAGAGAAATACTAAATGCTATATCTTATACGTATGTATATATGGTTATGTGGTTGTATGTTTCAAAGGTGACATTTTGCAAAAGCAAGAGGTTTTTTTTTCTAAACCTGTCATAAACTAACATTTGTTTGTCATTCATTAGAGCAAAATACTGTGGTAATTTTTACCTTTCTGTAGACAGTATAGAATTACTCTTTATCAAAAGGAATATTTTTGAGTAGTTGTCAGCAGCTGTTAGGTTGCCATTTTTCAATGGCCTGGTACAGACAGAATGATGGGAAGATGCCACAGAAAATAAGTTAGGCTGGCTGATATGGCTGTAGTATTTTCAGTTATTATCTGTGTGCAGGAATGGGAGTTTTAACACTGTCACCCAAGTCTTAGTATCTGACTTACAAGCATCGTCATTAGTAGCTGAAAATTGCAGGTTTTTTTACAATAACACTTTTATTTTTCATCTCTCTATGAAAAACAGAAGAAAGGAAGAATGAAGACAAGACAGCAGAAACAAATGAAGGAATTCCATCAGGGAAGTCCAAAAGGAGATTTCCAGATTTTGGGTAAGATTTTACATGTGTTCCTTTGGAAATAAGTGTTGTTCTATGTTATTTTTGAGAATATTATGTTCTCTAAATAAACCAATGTTGAGGAGTCCAGTAATGCTACCTCATAACACTTTTGAAGATGAAGTAAAGCTTGTTGAAGCCAGCTAACATTAAAGACTTAGGCTGGTACTGCAGTAAATGCATCATAGTGTATAACATAAAAATCAGCTGATTTCACACACTGATAATGTACTTAGTGACTTTGTTCAAGTTGCTGTGCATTGCTTAGGAGCATTAATGTAGCAACAAAACTGTGGTTTTCCTCCTGGTAGTATCCACTATATGCTAGGCTTCTTTAGGCATTTTCTGTATTTATTTTGGTTATCTGTGGCTTTTGAAAGGGTACTGTCATGGTTCTTAAATAGAATATGAGTGACAGAACTTTTTTAATTGCATGCTTGATCTGCAAAATTATGCTTTGTGTAACAATATAAATATGGCTTTTTGTAACTGTTGAAGTCAATGTGATAACTAACTTGCTGATTTAAAGAAATGTTGCACCCGGTAAATGTAAGTGCTTTATGAAATTTGTGTTTTTTCACTTCAGTGGATTGCGGAAATCTGGGGGCAAGGGTAAGAAGCAAGAAAAAGAAAATCTAAGAGGTTCTCTGGATAGCAGGTAGTTGTTTTGTTAGTTTATACATACATGCTGCATTCCTAAAATTCCTAAAATTTGTAACCTAAGGATTTCTTTTAAACTGTCATTAATGTTTGATCTTAAAGTACATTCTTGCATAACAGTGGCAAAATTCTGTGACGATTTAATGATACAGAGATGAGATGAGCTTCTAATCTCACAGAATAGAGTTGAGGAGACAACATTAAAACTGTATTTTGCTTAGGAAAATGAATGTTGAGTAAACTAAATTGCTAAATTAAATTAGCAATTACTTGAAATTGTTAAATTTTGTGAAATACTGCAAAAGTTCTTACATTTGTATTATTATATAACTCATTATTTTGCATGGCTATTTAAAGGCAAGTATCAGTTTTCATTTCATTTCAGTTGTGCTGTGAAACTGGTAAAAATACCAGTTTTGAGTTTGTTCTTGTTTTTAATGAGGTGGTTGTGTATTTGAGGGGTGGGATGTGGTTTTTTGCTGTTATTTAAACAGAATTTCATCTGCTCATCTCAGGGGTTCCCGAGAACTTTTGGATGACTCTGGCAACAATCTGTCTGCATCAGATTCAGACTCCCCTGTTCCTACTTGCATGCCTTTCTCTTGGTTTGGAGACAGCCACAAAGAGCCTCAGGTTTCAAGTAGCAGTCTGCAGGTTACTCAGAGTGGGCAGGATGGTTGTGAGCATGGTCAAGACAAGAACAGAAGCAAGGTAAAGAAGACTAATTTGTGCTTTGAATATTCAAGTGTTGCATCTTGATAAAGTAAAAATATCAGTGGTTAGTGTGTGGAAGCCTAATGACTTAGTCCTTGACCACATCACCTCTTACAAACATTGCTGGAGAAGTTTGAGATATTACAGCTCTTACAAGGAGGAACTGTATGAGTGTTCCTGTTTCCTTCTTCAGTTGAAGCATCAGTAGAGGCTATTCAGGCTGAAGTATAGCATCTAAGGAGGAATCACAGGGCATGCTTTTTCACTGGTTGGTAATGCTGAAAGTAATGCTAGTTTCAGGAAAGCATAGTTTTAAAGGTCTAATCTGTTTTCCAGACTAGGTCATGGAGGAATTGTGCATAAATAGAGGTCAGCTGTCCAAACAGTTGGCCAGCCAGTTCCTACTGTACTGGAATGTAGGGTTGGAGTACCAGACAGGTGGAGGAAGGTAGTATCCTAGTTTTCATTAACAAATATAGTATTAAAAGCCAAGAAACACATCTATAGAACACTTTCTTCCAGGCTTCTGAGTAACTAATAATCTAATAATTTAGAGCCTTTTAACGAGATCTTGAGAGTGAGGCTACACAGTTCAGTCTATAACCATAGTTACCATCTTGACAGTTTAAACTATTTGAAAGAAACAACTTTAGAAACTAAAAGGTGTAATGTGTGTACTGTCTGAATATTTGATAAAAGGTTTTTCAATTTAACACTGTTCCCAGCAATTTTACTGACTGTATTCTTGTTTCCTTTGGATTTTGTCAAATTGAAAATTGCAGTTATTTGAGTAAGGGGGTTTATTCTTGAGTTTCACACTTTTTGTTCACTTTGGATGGCTAAAATACCCCTTCATGTTTTGTTTTTCTCCTGTGCTGTTAGAAAGAAATGAGTTGTATATATGGAAAAGAAACTTGCCAGGTTGTAGTCCATGAAGTCACTGATATTTTGCAGAGATTGCAGATAATAAGTTTGCTTTCCATGTTTTCCACTAAAACTCTGTTGTAATACCTTTTTTAAAATACTTTGTTTCACTAGTGTAAATCTACAGTCCCTGTGATAGTAGTAAATTGTCTGCATACATAGTTTTTAAAAAGTACAGAAAGTGGCTTTAGAACCATACAATCCTTAGTATAACACAGGAACTTAATAAGAGTAGGAATTTTTTAATCTCTGAAGTAGAATGATACTTCACAAAATGTTGCCCAGTGTGCGTCAGTCTTGTGTATTTACAACTCCTGCATTGGTTGCTTCTTTTGGAGCCTGCAGTGGCCAAAAGATGTTTCTATAAATAACCCAAGAATTTGGAAGGTATATGCATATACTTGGATACAATTTTTATTAATAGTTGTATAGTATGATACTTTTTTATTAATGGTTGTATAGTGGATACTAATCCACATATTAGTGGATACTAATTTTTTATTAAATAGGAATGCATGATTGGTCTCTTAACAGGCTGGTCTCTTGATAGGCTGTAGTTGGTCTCCTAATAGGCTGTAGCAAAGCTATGAAGAGGTGTTTCCTGTATAGATATGCAATCAGTGGGTTTGTCTTTCAAAATCATTGATTCAAAGGAACCCATTGGTCCCCTCTTCATTGCTCCTTTCTATCTGATTTAAATAAGTTTTGTAAGCATAGTAAAAGTCCCACTGCTGCATTTCTACTATAAGCACCCATAATGTGCTTAAGCAGCTCTTAAAGTTTTTATACACCTACCATATACACCTGCTTTTGGCAATCAAAAAGTTACAGATGTTACCAGATTGAATGCTCTCTTCCTTTCCACATTGTTCTGAAGTAATAATCTTTTCTTCTTTTCTTCTTACTGGACTATACTTCCCAAGATGATTACTGCTTCAACCTTCCAGCTGGTTTCTTGCCTACTGGTTTGGGGTTTTTTGTTTCCTTCTCATGCTCCAGTATGTAATTGTTGTTTGCTGCTCTCTTCCTTAGTTCCAATTGCAAACCAGCAGCTGGAAGATTATGCAAGTCTCCAGCTATATTCCTGCTTTGTAAAATGGTAGAAAGCTGATCCCATTGAAGAACAGATTCTCATACATTCATTAATCATAAAATCATACTTTTCCTCTCCAAAGTCAGGCTGTTTTCACTTTGCAATGTTTGGGGTCTTTTGTAAACATGGTAACGTGCCAGTGGTTGCTGCCTCAAATGAATGACTAATTGTTGTAGATCTGAACTTAGGTTGATAATTACATTTGTACAGTAACAAGGCTTTGGCTTTTTTTTGCTGTGAAAAGACAGTAAAACTGACAAAGAAATGTGCTTGACCACTCAGAAGTGAGTATTGTTACTAAAAGAATATAAAAGCAAGAGACAAAGTCATCTTCCCAGAATTCAAGGGAAGAATACTCCTTTTTGTTGATATTAACTCAAAATTTATAAATAAAGCAATATATCATAAATATAGCAATAGAATTTATTCCTTTTATGTTTGTAGTATCCCATGTAATCATGTGACAGCATTTCTTAAACAGGAGGCAAAAGTAGAAAGCCTAAAATAAGAACTTTGTTGTGTAAAAAATCTCTGTGGAACCGAGTCCTTTGCATCGTGTATAATTTTTGTAGTTGCGTTTTAGCATTGACGATGTAAGGAATATAATTACGTTCCTTATTGCCTGGTTTCTGGTTTTGCAAAATTTGCCTCTGAAAGTTACTACGCTTGAAATGTTTTTATTTTCTTAAAATGGTTCTGAAGTTAGTTTTAAACTTACAGTTTGACAAAGTAGTTAGTCAACTCCTTGATCCTTGTGAAAACAAGAAACACAGGAACTAAAATCCTGTGTGCTTTCACACAGTTCTTAAATTAGTCCCTTGATGTCAGTCTATCCCATTCTCTGATACAATACACACACATACAGAGTGTTTATATTCATTGTTTTTCCAGGATACTACTTAGCTTCTGTAAGTGTGTATGCAGTCCCATTTTCAATGCAAGGAAGAGCAGTGTGGTATAAACTATATCCTAGTACCTTAAATGGTAGGAAGCATTCCTATGAAACTTCTTCTGTCCAAATTCTATGCTATTCAAGAGTCAAAAATCTTTGCAACTGGCTCTAAATGCTTAAAAGGAAATTACTCCTATAAACTGATTAGGAGCAGGGGGAGGAGGAAGTATTACAACTGGTGCTCAGATGCTTTACTTTTGGCTGTGTTTTTATCATTGTATCTTTTAGTTTTGTTTGTCTGAGTTGTTCTTGATTTTCTCTGTAAAGGTAGAAAGAGTGAACTGAGGGCGGCTAAAAGAAAATCTCTTAAATAGATTTTCAGCTTGGGTTGAAGTTAATTCGAGAATAGATTGATGGACGAAAGTATTCAGTTGTTTCTGGTAATAATTTTTACATCTGAAAGACTGAAGAAGACCCTAAAATTTAATGTAATTAATAAAATAATCTACATGGTAAATAGAACATCATTTCTCAGTCAAGAAAAGTACTACACAGAGGTAGCAGGAAAACTCAAGTTGTGGTTTGGGGGTTTTATGTTTGTTGTGTTGTGGTGGTGATGGCTTTTTTCTTGAGCTTTGGTGAGGTGTTTTTAAGGCTGAAAACATGTATCAATAATTTAGAGTATAACAAAACAAAAACAGAATAATCCAGAAAACTGAGAGTTCAAGTGAAATTGAAATCAGAACACAAATACAGAAGTGCTAAATGAAGATAACTGCAAAAATGTAGTTCTCTTATATGAGCATAACTAACTGGAGAAAAATATCCTTAAGATCAGCTTAATTTAGGATCTCAGGTTATTTATGCACATAGGGATGTGGTATGGCATCCTTACAAAGTGTAATTAGTTGATTAGAGACTTAAAGAACGTTAGAGAAATTACTGGTAAATAATTACTTACTATTTGTAGGCAGCAAAGAGTAGTGCTGAGACATAAATTTTTAGAAAGGCAAAAGTAGGAGGCATGTCTTTGGCAGAATTATTTTTCACTCACTAACAGAAAATATTTTCATGGTCACAATCAGAGTTGGAAATCAAGGGAATCAACAGAACGCTACCTTCTGAAACACATTCATAGTGTTCGTGGAGGTTTCAGTTTAATGAAAGTTCATCATGAATAAGTCCAACAAGTGCATTTTAGATTACTTCTCCCACAGTGTGATATGCCTGCTGAAAAAGTAACTGATGCACTTCCTTGTCTATTCTAACACCATTTCAGGTTATGACCAATTCTCTGGACAAGTTGCTCTTATTGGGGATATTGCTTTAAATTTGTTCCTGCGTTTCTGAATTCAGAAGTTTATCAAAAACAAGTCAGATGCTTGATGTAGTTAGTACATTTCGTATGTGTTCTAAAGGTAATTGAGTCATACTATTTTGTTTAACCAAAAATCAGAATTACTAGAATGTCACCTAATGACCTGCTTTTCCAAGAAGTGAGTTAATAAAACATTATTTCCACTTGTTTGCAGAGTAGAATTGTCATAGATGATACATACCATAGCAAGCCAAGTTGTGAACTTTCAGGGTTAGTGACAGAACCAAATCTGTCAGGTCGTTCACACACTTTAACCTTCTCTTCAAATGAGGTGAGTTTCAAAGTGTGTATATGTGTGTTGTTGATGTTGTTGTTCACACTACAGCATGTTTAATAGAAACAGATGTGTGTAATGTGAAACTAGATGGCTGTTCCATATTTGAATGTTGAAGAGCATGTAAAGAAGCTGTTAAATGAACTAAGGACATGCACTAATAGATGACACATCAGCCGGTGTGCTCTGATCCTAGTTAGATCATAAAAATTGGAGTGAACTCATTGAGCAAATCAAAGTTTTTAGTTTTAAATATAGCGCTGTTCTGTTCCACTAATTTAAAGCAACTTCCTGGGTAAATGAAAACTGCAACATTTTTGACCTCGCCTTCACATCTTGTGCAGGTTTGTTTTACAATAAAATTTCATATCAATAAAAAACAAAAGAAAAAAGGAAAAAAGTCAGAACATGATGGTTCTGATATATAGGTAGAAATTAGACACCTGAAAGTGTGTACATTCCTCTGGAGAACTAATTCCTTTGGCTACAGCTGAAACACAAAGTCTACACTTTGGTGGCATTCTGAGATACTGTCTCATTTGGTGTTTGACTGATGGATAGCTTAATAAATTAAATCCTTTAGTTTAGGAAAACTCATTAAAAACAGAACATCGTTATCTTATGTGAAATGAATTAGAGGGCTTGCCGGACTGGTGGTTCATGGATGTGACAGGATTTTTATTAGCTGTCTTAAGTCAGTTATTGGTGAAAATCTTATAATATCCCAGTAATATGTAGAAAGTCAGCGCAGTCTTACAAACAATGTTATAAATTCACTGACATTAAAATCTGAGGTGTCAAAAATCATACAACTAGTTTACAGGTTGTAGTAGTGGATTAAGTTTTTGCAGTTTTTTTTGGAGATAATAGTCTTAGATCTAATGAAAACCAGAGGAACTCCAGTTAATAATCTGCAAGTACTCCCTGCAGTTTTTTGAATGGAATGCTTCATGAATGGAATATGTGTTTCTAAAACTTTAAAGGAGTATAAATTGTAAGGCTTTATTAAAGATGTCTTCTTGAATATTGTTCTTTGATCAGTATTACAAACTTCCAGTAAACTTCAGATTCTAAAATGAAAATGAAAGCAGTTTATTACTAATTGTCCATGTGAAGTGATGATTTAAGCCTCTTTTTGTTATAGATGAGTTCCAGTGTTCTGTCTAGTTCATATGTTGCTTATTGTCCTGGTTTTGCATGACCAGTGAAAGCTGTTTGTATCTTTTCAGTAATTACATTGAGTATCAAGGGTCTACTCTGAGGAAAACGAGGAACAAACTCTGAACTGTTTCCTCATTTGGAAAGTAGTATATGTGAAGAAAAATACATAGTTCTATTCTTAGGGGTTTTTTTAAAGTTTGTAGTCTAGGTCTGGGAAAAGTAATCAATCTTACAGCAATTTAGGCTATTTCAAATCACAGAATCGATGAGTTTGGAAAAGACCTCTGAGATCATCAAGTCCAGCTTATGACTGGACTTGAACACCACCTTGTCAACTAGACCATGGCACTGAGTGCTATGTTCAGTCTTTCCTTAAACACCTCCAGGGACAGTGACTCCACCACCTCCCTGGGTAGTCCTTTCCAATGTTTAATCACCCTTTCTGTGAAGAAAGTCTTCCTGATGTTCAACCTGAATCTTACCTGGCTAGCTGAAGACTATGTCCTCTTGTCACTGGTTACCTGGGAGAAGAGGCTGCCCCCTCACCTGGCTACACCCTCCTTCCAGCGAGTTGTAGAGAGTGATAAGGTCCCCTTGAGTATCCTCCGGGCTAAATATCCCCAGCTCCCTCAGCTGCTCCTCATGGGATTTGTGCTCCATAACCTTCACCAGCTTCACTGCCCTTCTCTGGACCTTTTCCAGCACCTCAATGTCCTTTCTGAATGGAGGGGCCCAGAACTGGACACAGCACTCAAGGTGTGACCTCACCAGTGCCAAGTGCAGGGGGACAGCCATTGTCCTGGCCTTGGTGGCCACGCTATTCCTGATACAGTCCAGGATTGCCCCTGGCTTCCTTGGCCACCTGGGCACACACAGATGTGTGCTGTGGCTGCTGCATGTGTTCAGCTGCTGTCTACCAGCACCCCCAAGCCCTTTCCCACTGGGCCACTTTCCAGCCACTCTGCCCCCAGCCTGTACCACTGCATGGAGCTGTTGTGGCCAATTTGTAGGACTCAGCACTTGGTCATGTTGAACCTCATGCTCTTGGTCTGGCCCCTCAATCCAGCTTGTCCAGGTCCCTCCACAGGGCTTTCCTACCCTCCAACAGATTGACACTGTCACCTAACTTGGTGTCGTGTATGAATTTACTGAGAGTACACTCAATCCCTTCATTCAAATCACCAATAAAGATACTGAACAGGATCCTTAACTTAAGCTCTTACTAATTTCTGCCTGATGGTTGTTGTCCAGATGGGTTCATAAGTATGCAGCAGGAGTCGTGCTAGCCAGTGTAACTCCAGCTTTCAGAGGAGTGGGCTATTGCACACTGTCTTATAAATCCTGGAATTGTTGGGAAACTGGAGATAGAAACACCTCTTAGAGACCTAGCTAGGGGCAGCACTGAGGAGTCTGCCTCTCTGCTGGACAGATGCTCCCAGGCAGTTTGGGCACGTGAGAGGCACTCTGCCTGGTGAGAGTTCAGTTGTTAGCAGCCAGCTAGTTACAGCAGAGGCACTTCACTCACAGATGGTTAGCAAACTAGCTGGGTAATCCTTCTAATGTTCTTAATATGTTAAATGGTGTGATGGCAGTGGTGTTTTCTTGGGCTTTATATTTTTATCTGCAGAGCCTTTATTTGCTTTCTGAGTCACATGCATTTTTATGCAGGAGCGCATGGCTTTCTCATGCTTCCATACCTTAGAAGTAGTTTTAGTTCTGCTTTCTGAATTTGCAGCTGATCTCTTTCTTGTGTGTGTAGTGGCTGTTTTGGGGACTCTTAACTTAGGTGTACAAACACAGCTTGGCATGTTCCTTCTGCCTCTGAATGGACATTTGAGAAAAAAAAAGACGCAGAGGTATTATTTAATGACCAATAATCCTTACTCAAAAATTGGTGTTCTTCATCTTATCCTTCTACAATTTTCACTTTCCTGTATTCTGAAAAATAGTCACAGGTGCTTTCCCTAGTGTAGTAGTGAAAAATTCAAATTTTATAGTATTAAATGTCTGTGAGGAGATGATGTCTGTGTTTTAACACAGATTCAGGTGTTGCTACAACTTCTGGTTTTAGGGTTCTGTCTTTACTAATATGAAGTAGAAGGAGTTTCTTAGCAATTAATGATGCTGGAAGCTGCAATTCGTAGCTAAGCCTGGAGACTCCTCCATAGTGCAGTCTGTTAGATACCCTAATCTGTGCTGCTTGGACAAACTGGTTTAGAGAGCCCTCAAGATTCTGTCAGGGGACAGCAATTCTCTGACAGAATGAAAGAATCTGAGTCTCTTTCTTTTTTTGAGAAGAATATGTCTTCAGGTACTTACACTCTGAAATTACAGAAGGGAAGTTCTTGCATGGCTTGCACAGATTCAGCAAATTTAGAGTGAGTTCTAACTGGAATAAAACACTTCACACATTTTTTCATGTAAAGGAGATCTATAGATACACACCCCCACGTCAAATGATGAAAGTACATAGATATATCAAAAAATACGTATGTGACAGCAATATATTTTAGTATTTCTTGTGGCTGATAGACCACACCTGAGATACAGGTCCAACTTAAAATGCAAAGTGTTTCCCCTTTTTTATGTACTATTCATGAACACTTGTTAGTATGACACAAAGTTGCCAATATTTTTTTTATCACAGTATCAGGTTGGGGAGTACTGTTATATAAAATTATTTAAAATAAATGTGCATTTTTAAATTCCCTTGGTAGTTTATCCAACTAATCTTCTCTGTATGAAGCATCTCAAGCTTGATAGCTTGGATAGAAGACTCAGTGCTCCAGTTGTCTTGATACAGATGCTGTATAGAGCACTTCAAGCCAGTCCTCTTCTAGAGCCCTTTGCTGTTATTTTATGCAAATTGCTATTCTCCTTTCGCACATCAGTAAGGCAGATGCGTTCACACTTGTTATATCTACATAAGCATTTTGATTTGGATAAGGAGTTCATTTCTGAAATAAATATTCTGATTGTTCCCACTTGCCTTACTTTGATTTATCTCAGAAATCAAATCAGATGTGCTCCAACAGTGGTCCTGCTATGTTCCAGCTGCTAGTGGCCATTGAGTCTTCGTGATCAGACTAGAGCTATTTGGAAGTGAAAATCCTTTCAAATGCTTGTAGTGTGGATTTTCAGACCTCAGCACAAACTGTTCAGCTCTACAAACTCATTCCTATTTTTATGCATTGCCTCTTAA
Source organism: Ploceus nigricollis (assembly GCA_013399945.1). Classification (NCBI taxonomy): domain Eukaryota; kingdom Metazoa; phylum Chordata; class Aves; order Passeriformes; family Ploceidae; genus Ploceus; species Ploceus nigricollis. The sequence goes on from VXBC01004276.1 coordinate 772,833, forward strand.
TGTAGCCACGGTCCCTTGTTTCACAGACCAGGGAAAGCAAAACCATTTTGAATTACATGTAGTCCTTCACTACAGCGGAAATTTGAAAATTCTGTGTTTCCCCTCATCCATGTCTTCCATATTGCGTGCTCAGATCCATTGTGTTGCATGATCAGATCATGTGATAGGCCTACATCTCACTGTCTTTGACTTGTAATCACCACAATCATTTTGTTACATCAGTCAACTCTCCCAAATATTCCATCAAATAAGCTGGATTTTGTGTGATCCCTTTGGCTGGCAGCTGCAGTTGTTCACCTGCGACTTAACGGGTCATCTCTCAAATCCATAACTAGGAAACTCCTTTTTTCCATGTTTTCTGTTTACAAATTAGTGTAAGGCTTGCTGGAAAAGGGGAGCATATTTTCTGCTGTTTGCAGATATCTTGGATGAGCAGCCTGCAAGGCTAATGCAGCCTGTACTCAGTCATGAGCTGATGAGAGATGATTCTGGATAGTTAATAAGACTTCAGTTAACTGATGTTAGTGATTCAAGTACCACACTGGAATTTCTTCTCTACAGACACTGAGCTCTGTTGTGTCGCTTTTCTTTGTGATGAAATAATAATGCTTCAGGACAAATAGCAGTACCTTTTCCCCTTGGAAGTAAAATGAAATTGAAGCAGGGTGCCTCAAAAGCTCTGTGAGCTGGCGAAGTGTATTTTCAGTGGAAGTCTTCAAGCTGCTATGTTTCTGAAATGGTCATCTTCTATTTGGGCGGACCTTATAAAATGTCAATGTAATAGCATTAGTTCAAAGAACGAACAGTCTTCTCTTGACAAATGTACAGAATGTAATAAACCTGTACCTAGAACACTCACCAGATTTACTTGCTACTAGAATTGCTTTTATTCTGGATTTCCATCACTTAACAATAATAATAGAGTTGAAGTGCTTGATAATTCTTCATGCTGTGTAAGGTAGCATCTAACATAAAGATAGAGCTACCTTAACCAACTAACTTGGCAGTTAGTTGTGGCAGTGTGTTCATTGTCTGGATAGGTCCAATTTACCATTTATGTTCTCTGTTTCTGACTTAGTTTGTGTTGAATGTTGAAGTGTCTTGTTTATAGTAAATTAGGCAAACTGATCTCAAGAACTTTACTTTTGGAGTAGAGCATGTGTAAAAATGCACTTTGTTAACCAAACTCAACTGACAACTGGAATTCAACATACAGTCAAGTAAAATATTGCTTATGGTGACTTTTCTCAATTGGTTAGGCATTGGATGATGAATTTACAACAACAGGAAAGCAAAACCAATGGCACAGTAGACCTATTTCTGAATGGACCACTCAGCAAGTATGCCACTGGCTAATGGGAATGAACATGGAGCAGTATATTACAGAGTTCACAGCTATGAATGTAGATGGACAGCAGTTGATGCAGCTCGACAGTGAGAAGTTGAAGGTATGTGCACATCCCGGGATGGATTTGTAACTGTATAGGTTTCACTGCTTATTTAGACATATTTTTAACCTACAAAGTCCGTTTTGCTGGTTCTGTGGCTTTTCAAGGGATAGAGTTATTTGCTCGTTATTTTGTTTTGAGTTGCGTTTGAAATACTTGGAGACTGTATAGTTAGGTGGTAATTAGTAATTCATTGTAGAATTACAGGCTGTTTATAGCCAGAAAAATAACAAATATTGCTTCCTTGTTTGTATCTTGAGGAAATGAAGCGTAAATGTCCAAGGATCTTGATACATCTGTCACCAATCTCAACATAAAGTAATAGCAAAACAAGTTCTGGCCAACTCAAATAGAATTGCAGGATCCAGTTTTAGAAATCTGTTTCTTCAACATTTCCTCTTCAAATGGGAAGGCTAAAACCCTATCTGGTGATGTTTTAAATGTTTCAAGTTTTTGCTCCTGCTGAAAATACATATTCTGAATCTTTTGAGCCTTTTCTTCATTTTACACCTGGAAGCTGCAGTATATATGTATCCCTTACAGTTCTGGTAAATTCCTGCAGTTTTTCTTTCTTATTAGATTATGAGACTGCATTATGGACAGGCAAGAAGTGCGGCTACAAGAGGTTCATTGGTCTACTCTGGCATAAGGCAAATTATTATTAATGATCAATAGCAGAATTTGAGGGGCTTAGGGGGAAAAAAGTGCTCTAACTTCAGTCTCCAAAATATGCCTGCATTTTAAATAGACATGCAACACTAAGTGTCCTGTGTTTTATAAAATTTCATGGGCACAGAGAAAGTACCAGTGACTGGCCTGTCATTTACTGTCTCCAGCTGTGGAACCGTGGACACTGATGCCCAAAGCTCAGTGTGCGTGCACCTGGTGCCGTTCGGGCTGACACAGCCCGAGTGCGGTCAGACACTCGGAATCGCGTGCTGCCACCTGCCGTTCGCAAATGGAACTGTACCGTCCACTTCCTGAGCCGCTTCTTAATAATACACTTTAAAATCCTTCAAATTAAAGATTTCTTACTGAGTAAAAATTCCTCATGTATAAAAAGAGCTAGAAAAATATCTAGAGACTAGTACCAATGATGTTATTTTCTGGGAATTCTCAGGGGTTTGCATGTTTGTAAAATGCAGCACGAAATTGTTATTTCACAACTGAAGAGCTGGCCTTGATTTTCTTACCTACCTTGTTACCCAGATCATTATTTGCAGTGTTTTTGTGGCCCTAAGTTTTTATCTTTCAAATAAACAGACTATCTTGTTGAAAAGTGAATAGCACTTTCTTATATTGTTAATGCACAAGCACTGTTTACAGTCCCGTTGAAAAAAATTACTGATGAGGTTTTGTTTTCCTCCTCCAAAGGCTTTGGGAGTTTCCAGTCAAAATGACCGATCAACAATAAAGAAAAAAATTAAGGATATTAGAAAAACACAGGAAAAACTGGAAAAGCAGAAGGAAAAGGTTCAAAAGAAGGAGAAAGAAGTTCGCAAGACTGGCAGAGTTGTGGCCACTCTTGAATCAAGCTGCTAAAATGACCATTTTATTTTAGTGCAGACTTGCCTAATCTTGAGGAAGTTCAGCAGATTTGTATATAATTGTACAATTGAGGGAGGAGGGAAAGTGCAACAGTTCAATGTGGTAGGTGGTTTTTTACTTTTTAATTGTGGTCCCTCCCCATTACAGCCCAAAAAAATGAAGTAATGTTTTCATTATTTTTATTTCTAGTTGACTCTGCCTGTACTAATGGACAATAATTTAACTTTCTGCCTTAAGTAACATTTCTGCTTCTAAGGTGTCATATGCCCTTTTCATTGAAATTGATGTTTGTGAAAAGTAGAATACTGTATTAAAAATCATTCCAGTATTAGTCAGCTAGCATTGGATAGAGTTGAAGATGATAGAGGGACAATAGAAAAATCCTGCCAACAAATTCAGTCTGTGACAGTCTGTTTATCTGTTGCCACTAAAGATGTATAGTAAAAATTAAGTTTTAAGAAATTGTAATGTCAAATTAATTTAAAAAGAAAGCATGTATTCGAATTTAGTATAATTTTAATTCTTTTACTTCCAGAACTTCATTCAAAGTTCACTTAAGTAGCACATTGTTTTTGAATTCTATGTGTTGCAATTTACTGAGAAAATAACAAGAAATACTAAGTCATTTTCACAAACTACATATCCTAAGCATAATACTAAGTTTTCTGTACACTACCCGTATGGTGTTGGGACAAGGTTTAAGCCTATAAATAAGATCCTTTTTAACCTATTTTTCCTAAATAATACATAGTTTTATAGATTTATGCTATGAATAAGATCAATTTGCAATACATGTATTTCTCTTTTCTACATGCAACAAGATTTTTTGCGGACCAAATTTATATATTTGCTAATTTTAAACAATACTGTTTTTCAGACTTAAAATACTGAGGGAAGAATTGTAGGAAAAATTATCACTGACACCCTGGGTTTCTGCCTTGTATTTAAATGTTCAGTTGTAGACTACAGATTATTTCTCTTTAAAGGAGGATTTGATTCTTGAAATAGCTTAGAACATGACTTGGTGTTTTGTGTATTTACATACTGTTTTCTAGAGATACTACAAGAGCACTTCCTTAATTTAGATTATTCCAGAAACATAGACTAGATTAAATATCAGTTCCACCAGACAAAACTTACGTAGTTCATTTATGTGGACCAAGTTCTCCTTTAAATCTATGGACTGTTTTTAATTAAATGAATGAATTTCACTGTTGGTGTTTCACATTTATTATTTTTTTTGTATAAATGTCTTAAGAATTTCAGCAAAAGGACTGTGTGGAAATGCTTCTGCACACTAGGCATTTCCAAAGTAAAGTTTGAAAATCTTGATAATAAATACTTTTTAAAAGAGATTATATTTCAGTTTTATGCATTCTTTGGTCAAGATTTAAGTTATTTACTTTGTTTACAGTAGCTCTGAGTTGTATGCCAAACTTACAGACCTTGAACTGAAGAGGAATGCTGCCCTACTGATGAAGGAGAAAGGAATTAGAAGTATGGAATCATCAAATGTTCAGGTTCTCCCACGTAAAACCACCATTTAATTAATTCAGTCAAGAAAGTTGAGTATTTTCACAGCTAGAACACAGAATATTGCTAGAACCCCATACTACCTTTTTTCTTTAAGTGTACTGTTGCACCCTGGGAATAATTTTCTCCTGAAGGAGACTAGTGGAAATGATGGTTTCAGACGTTTCCCTGTGTGCAGAGCTGTAACAGGTAAGGAGGGGCCATAGCAGGGATGATAAACCCCCCTGGCACCTGAGCATGAGAACACTGATTGTCACAGCCCCCAGCGTCTAACATCTGGCAGATGTTGAACGGGAAGGCTGGATGCACAGAGCGAGCTCAGTAACAAGCTACACAGTCACCAAACAAAGTTTCACTTTTACAACAGTTTTAATGAATAAATGCAGCAATTCTTTCAAAAAATTAACACAAACTAAGATTAAATTTACAGTGCAAGACTGAGCTAATTTGCATACAAAACTATTAATCTCAGCATTTTGCTATTATACTACTTTTCTGTAGTGATTCACTTCAACTTAACCAGTGTGCTCACAATGACTTCTCAGTATAGTAATGAAAATTCTAAACTCAAAAGTTGTCTTCTGCACTTCTATTTAAAGCAAAAGTTATCAAAGATCAAATTTCTCACTATGATTAAATATTGTAAATCAAAACATGGTGCCTTTGTGTTTTCACCACAATTGTTTGGGGTGGCAGGCGAAGAGATAACTACAAATATAATTATACAGCAAGTTGCTCTGGTAATCAGAATTCAGTTGGTAATTAGCTGAGAACATGAAAGAGCCTTTATTACAGTAATATCTAAAATACTTAACAGACTTTGTAGAAAACAAACTGTTAGCTTTTCTTCAGAAATACTGCTTGTAGTTGTCCGATGTTACTAAAATCAGTTGAGTTCGTTAAAAGATTTAAAGGCTAGAATGCTCAGCTTCAGACCTGAGTTTTTAAAAGCCCTTGCTGTAACTTTCAGCTTTAGTTTAGCAAAAGCAATAGCTGCAAGTGTCCCTTCCAACATTTGTAGAGACCCCATTTTACACTACATGGCATTTCTCACATCCTCTTGCAGGGCCAAAGAAGAGAACAGCTCTCAGTTCTCCTCGCTTGTAGCCCTGCAGATTGAAAGGTGTGCCACTTTTCAACTCGCATCCTTGTAAGGAAGAATAGGGGGCTCGAGGTGCCCACAAGCTTGAGTGGAAGAGGTAACCCTACTGATCTGGTGGCAATTAAGATACAGTAATCCTCCCTCAGACTGTCAGTTTAACTGCATACAGCCCAATCTGTAATGCACTTCTATTACAGTTATCTACATTAGCTTAACCTGGGTATAAAACCATTTTGTTGTTCTGCAGAACTTGGCTAGGGAGGTAGCAGGTGATAAATCTTGAATCTGGCTCAGCTACAACTAGAGTAGCATGACTTCAATTTCCAGCATCCCACCTATCCCCTTCACTTGTGGTATCTCACCTTCTGCTCTGCACAGAGATAGTAAACTAGCAAAAGCTAGACTTCTTGTTTCTGAGATGGATTATGCATGTCTGCTCAGAACAAAACCCACAGAATTACATGCAGTTTAATTAACTGACAAAAGGATTCGTTCTCAATGGCTTTAACTGCATCACTCCAAAAATGCTCAGGAATGACAGGGATCGAGGTGCAACACAGGTGTGTATGATTTGAACAAAGCTTGTACAGTAGGCATTAAGTTGAATTCTTTATTAGAAGGACTCTGTACCTAAAATGTAAGATTCATTCCCCTCTCTATCTTCCCATGTATGTTCTGATTTGTCTTGGAATGATAAACATATTCTGGTTATCATGTTTATGTTATAGTGTGACTTCCAGTTACTATAAAAACGAGGCCAGAAGCATATCACAAATGCAAAGGTATTTTCAAAAACTGCTAATTCCACTTATTCTTACTTATTCCTGAGAAGGCAGTTTATACTGTCAAAGTAATAGAGATGCCCTATTACAGACAAATTTTAAGAATCTGTTTATTAAAATAGTTTCCATTTATAGCTGTATCTAACATACCCAAGTCTGAGATCTTACAAAGGCTAGAATGTTGATACTGCATTTTGGTTATGACCTATAGAAATACAGGCAAATGGAAGACTAACATTTCTCTACTGTATACAAGCCAATGCTGTTTTTTAATTCACAATGATCAGGGCAAGGTAAGTTTTTCACATCTATTATATATTCACATTACAACCAAAGAAATATAACTGATGCCACATACCTGAGATACATTATACCAGTAGTAGCAGTTAAAAATGCTTTTTAAAAATTTTTATCCCTACAGAGGTGTGATTTCTACAGCCGAAAAAAAACCCTTGATGTAGGCAATGTATGTAGGCAACATACCTAACTTTACAAAATTAAGCTTCAGCATGCTTAAGATAAAAGAAAATGCCGTACAGTTGCAAAGGTATAGCAATGAGCTCGATATTTCTTACACAAATTTTTCATTAACCTGTAGAACTCTATAATGGAAGAACGTTCCAGTGATCTTTTTTAATAGTTCTTCTAATAAAATTAATTTTTAATAATACAAATTAATACCAGATGTGATAGCTGTTGAACTGATCCCTATAAAAACCAAAATATGTTCCTTGGACTTAGCTCTGAAAGCAGTCATAAATAGAAAGTGAAACAAATTAAGTATGACCTTTTTTTATAAGTGCATGTTTGGGGGTTTTGGTGGCTCTTGGTTTTATAATTTCAGAAAAGCCTCATTACACTCAAATTTCTGTTACACCACTTAAAATTACTTTCACATACCAGAAGTGGCTCAACATCATAAATCAGGTCTTCTAAATTCCCTTTACAGAAAAACCTACTTCTTAGGAGCTGCTGAGGAAAAAACTACATACTCCGAAAAGTGGTCATGTCCTTTGGCTCACTGCTTGGCACACACCAATCATCGGCTTCATGGTTTGCTTTATAATGTTTCCAGGCTGCTTTGTTGTATACAGGGAGTCTTTCAATTGATTCTGTTGATAAGGCCTGTAGGGAGGAAAGGCTCTAGCTAATGATTCTTTTTAATTGAAGTTACCATAACAGGAGTTCCACAAGCAGTTCAGATTAGAGTTGCTGATAAATGTAAAATTAGAGTGTTACATCATACCTTGATGTAAATAACTGCATCTGTACCATAGCCTTCTAAGGAATACAGTTTCAGGTCTCCTTGGAAGTACTGTGCATACAGACGTGATATGGGTAAGCCATAACCAAATCCAGCCTGATCAGGAGAAAAAGTATACTTCCATTAATTGCATTAATCAGTGGCATTTTCTGTTTAAACTTAATAGGTAAAATAGACAAACTAAGCATGATGTTTGACAGTAACAGGAGTTCAGGTATTAACTATTATGCCCTCCCCCAAGCTATTCTATACCCCAAAACCAGAAGAATGCATGAATGATTGTGATTATGAGAAAACTGTTTGATTCCTTTGTCAGGCAGGGCTGGTAGATAACAATTCTTGGATTATGGTAGCTTTTTGAAGAGATTAGAGAAAACTGTGCTGTGTGTCTGCATCACACTTCATGGAGCTACTAATCTTAAGTACTCAGAGTTCTTAAGTCAAATACATGTCATTGTCAGTACATATAAAAAGGTTCAAGACACAACATCTATGACTTTGCAGCTTATACTGAACTTCTACCAAGCCCTGGCTGCAGTAGCAGGACAGAGCCCTGAAGTGTTAAGCGCGATTTAGTTTAAATACTAAATACTAAATATTTTGTTTAAATACTAATTTTTGTTTAAATTTTAGAGGTAATCTCTCAGTGAGTGTACACAACACTCCGCTGTAAAGATCTCATGTTTAGTAAATTGCAGAGTCATCTACATGCAGAACTACATATATTTTTAAATGATGCAATGTGGGAGAATAAATACAGGAAAGCTGTTCAGAGATTCTAATTTCTGAGAGCTTAGGCTTTATTTCTTGTGCATTTATTACATTCACATGAGACCAAAGTGGATTCTTCATATGCCCTGTCACATCTATGTACCTCAATCCTTGCTGGGGGTTGGTACAATTGACTACATAATACAAATGAACTATGGCCTTGATCTAAAGTCACTGCTATAATTCTTCCTTTCATTCAGTGGCTACAGAAATAATTCTGAATCCTGCTCTGACTGCAGAATGTGCAGAATAGCTAAGTATTCTGCTTGAGGTGGCTGATCTTTAGATTTAGTAGAGAAAAAGAGAATCTTGAACAAATTTAAATAATTTTTTGGTAACTTATGCCAGTTTTTAGTTATTTTTTGAAAAATACTTTAATTAAACTTGAAGTAAAATTCAAATATTACTCAATATAATATCTATAAAATCAGTATTTCATAGCTTTAGCTAAATGGTTTTTGTGACAATTAGACCTAGCTACAATGCCATGGTATAAAAGTCTTGCATACCAAAGGTGTAGCTCGTGATGTCTCAACACGAGGACGTGGTGCTGTTGAATACATATAGTTGAACAGTCTGTCAATTTTCCTCATAGGTACACCACCTCCACGGTCACTCATCTAGAACAAGTAGGAGCATTTAGTTTTATATCCCTGAATACATTTTTATAAAAGACAGCTTCTCTCAAATAATAAGCCAGATAAAGTTACAGTAAAGTATTATTTGAAGGTGTCCCTACTAAGTTACAGATTTTCTTTAATTCTCACCTTCAACAATGACCAGAGAGAGATGAATCCTTCCCTTTCATCCTTTATCCAAACCATTAAATAAAATACTGCCATAAGAAGCATTCATAATCTCTTGGAGAAAAGGAAATTCTGCTTGAATTGTGCATTGCTTTTATCTTGTTCATAACACACCTTTGTTTGAAATCACTATCTATACCTTCTAGCAAATGCTAGGTTCTCTGTGTATTTTATCTTTATTTCTCAAGAATACTGTCATTTAAATATAATTTACTAAAACCTATTACTTGAAGGAGTAAGTCAAAGGAGTTATTTTACTACAGTTTAGTTAGACCTATGAAAAATCCAGTGCTTGCAGCTGGTCTTTGAAATCAAACATGGATGTTGTACAGAAAAAAGAAGAAGCTGGAAACTGTACTTCAGGAGGTTTGTTTTGTGTGGAATATACATTTCCCTTTCTTCAGTTGTTTCACACCTGTATAGCTCTGTCATTGTCACTTAGAAAATGTTGATGTTACAATTGTATAAAGATGCTACTTCATTTTTAGTCATGGTTGCTTCTAAGCTAGGCAAGACACAAGCAAATACAGGATGCTATCTTAGAGCCCTCAGTGTGACTGCAGCCTCGTCATGAGGCAGTATGTGAAATCCCGTAAGGGCTTTTTCCTTACATACATCATCACATACAATCTATTGATGGAACCAGATCACCAGCTCAAGTTACTAATATGCTGCTCATGACAGGAAAAGAAAACCCTAATCAAAATAACTTTCAGAATAAAAAAAAAAAATTAGTACCTTCACAGTTAAATCCTCATTTCCCAACGTGATGTGTACATGAATTGCAGGATAAATGCATCGATCAGCATTATGTTCCATGGTGGCTCTCATTGCATTCTGTAATTTTCAAGTACAACTTAAATCCTATTCACTTTGTATATTAACTTAAAATATCATTAATAGTTTTTTTGGTCATGTATTTAGAATCAGAACAAATATATATTGGTTTAGAATGTTTTTTTTATATTCCTAGTTTATTCAGTATCAGTACATAATTAATTTATTAGAATACTGAGACTTCAAATATTTAATTTTTTTAAAGGAAACGCGAATAGTTTAACGTACAGCATTTGTGTTCTACTATTCTTCATAATGCACATAGTGCATGCAATATGATACAAAGTCCAAGAAAAGTCTAGGACTAAACTGCTGGAGAAAAGGTCTGTAGGATGTGTTACATATTTTACCAGATTTGAAAATACACAATTTATGCGATACGTTATTCTCACTTGCTTTATTAACTAATGTCTTCATACATTTTAAGATTTAAGCTGTCTATTCAGAAGGTATTCAGTGGCTAGGTTAAAGAGATAAATCTTCCAAAGCTGTTCATTTTCTATGTAATTATTGTTTCTCTTAATAGTACAGGGTAGCTGTGTTACTGCAGTCAAATGGCAAGAAGTGCGCACTTGCAAAAACAACGCTATGATCTAGAATCGGTTTGAAAAGTCAAAGCAATACAATCTCAGTAAACAAAGATGTATGAAAGAATTGTGTAATTAATGGTAAGTGCACAGACCTTGAAAAGTTCAAAAACCATGTGATAGAGATGTGACGGCACGTACACCACTTGCATAGGCTGTCCTGGTGATTTAGCTGGAGAGAAGAGAGTCTAAATAACTAAATAGCAAATGAGATGTCTTTTATTTATTCCTACAGTAATTCAAAATGTGAATTGGTATTGTTAAATTTAAAGAAGGAAAATTTGAACAGAAATCTTTTGAAAAATTGTATGTTAATCAAAAGTCCTAATCAAGACTTTCAAATGTTGCTTGCTGCTTTAGAAATTAATCTTAAAACCCACTATGGGATCACTAACTAGGGCATATCATAGTTGCTTTTGAATGACCTCTTCACAGATGGAATAGAAAGTCTTGTATAAATCTTTAAAGTGCTGCAAGAAATGCAGAGAGGGTGAGATGCAGTAATGTCAGGTGAAGAAACAGGTGAAGGAGCCTGCTAAAATTTGTTATATCAACAGCTGTAGAATCAAAAACTTCTAGTCATGTCAGTTTTCTGACTAAAGGGAGGAATGGGGAAAGCATTCTGCCAGATTTAAAAAACCCAGTAGATACAGAGAACACATGAACTATGTGAAAAGCAGAACATTTCACCACCAGCTCCTTTAGAAGAAGCCATCATGGTGTTCAAGAGCATGCCTTGTCCACATTCACTTACAATTCAACTCTTCAAGGATAAGTTCTGGAGAGCTCATGTAATATAAATCACAAAGTCTCTTGGCATTTTCATAGCCATCTATAATAAAAAACACAGGAAGTTACATTCCCCCTTCCCACTTTTTTTTTTCTCCTTTAGAATCTGCCCAAAAAAAATTTTGAAAGTACTGTGCACTGTCAGGGAGATTTGTACTTTTCAGAAAAACTGCATTTATAGGAAAAAGAAACAAAATTGTATTTCACGTCAAATAAAACTTCTGCTCCTGGTAGGCAAGAACAAAACAATATATGCATATCAGGCTGTGTATTTGCTCTTAGTATAGACTCTCATGTAAGTTTTCAGGATTCTTAGCATCTGAATTTACCTCTAATAACTTCAACAACATTGCAGTTAGGATCGATGCTTCCAATATGTTTTGGATGAGCTGGATTAATTTTCCCACCAAAGAGTAAAGCTGCCAAAAAAGAAAATATCATTTAATATCCAGCATAACTTTATAATTTTAGTTTGTGTCTTCCGTTTTGCTAAATAAAAAATTTATAGGCAAGCTATAATTTCAGTCCTCATCATACTGAAAAGCCTACTATTAATAAATATTTTAGGAATTGTATTAAGAATGAGTTATAAATGGCAAGGCAAATAGTATACTCCTAAGTGGCACCTTAGTACATATTAAGCACTTAAATATTAAAGGAAAATACAGCTGATATGCTACAGATATCATTTCCCCTCAACACTTACAGTGTTGATTAAGGAGCATTCTGATTGAAATGCGACTCATGTAGAAGCGGTCTAAAAAATACTGCACATTCTGTGAGGTCACTGGATCAATGCCAAAGCTTTCCTTGTATTCTATTACTCCTTGAGCCATGGTAGGAATTACATCATTGTGGCGATTCCGGATTTTTATCACAGTATCTGTAAAACTAAAATTAATACATCATTACTATTTCACTTTCAAGGGAATTTAATCCTCTGGCAAACAGTGCCTGTCTACAAAAATGAAGACTTGCATACAAAAATATCACGTCTGCCTACTGCAGTAAGAAGGAAGGTCAGTCTTTACAGCACATTTCAGGTGACTAGCATTGAAACAATCAGTAATCCACTATTTTGACTGTTTATAAAATTATTATTTATTTATTATCTTGATTCTGCCCAGAATCAAGATTATAAATAAAGATATCAAGGTAGAATTATCTTGATATCTGCCAAGAGAAGAGAAAACCGTGCAAACTGTTTACATGCAGAACAACCCATGCCTGTCAAATGGCACTTCTGGTCAGCCAGCACTGACTAGAGCATTCACAGAATGACATTATGCTGAAGTGCTTAATTTCCTGTTTTAATGTAGCCTCTTTTAGGGACAAGGGATGACATTGCTGCAATTCTTCTGTAAAGATTTGAGATAGGAAATTTTTTTTCAGCTATTGTTTTTTTGCCAGTTCTCCAATACAATATTAACAAGATATATGTGACAGCAAAGCCTTACCTCTGAATAGCCCCTGAATCTTCTGAGCTTTTGTCCTTAAAGTCAAGAATCTCCTGAAGACTTTGGACATACCTTTCAATGAAACAAAGAGGATAAAGATCAATTCTAATATGCCTCCCCAGATCTCTCTGGTTAGCAATTTGTGGTCTTCCAATGTTGCGTGTTTCCAAATCATTCTACCTGTCTCCCTGTGAATTTTGTTACATTCCTTTGAATCTATTTATGATGTTTTCTTCCAAAATCTCCAGAGAATGAATTCCACAATTTAATTAGAATGCATAAAATACCATCTTTGTGTTTTAAACCCAGTAGGTGATCACTTATTTGCAGCCCCTGTGTGTTCCTGTTAGTAGAAAAATCTTTCCATTTGTGCATGATTTAAGTATTTCTGCCATCCCTTTCCTTAGATAAGTATTTTCCAAGCTGAAGAATTCTATTTGGTTTCTCCTCACGTAGAAATTGTTCCAACCCTCTGATTATCCCTCTTGGTCTTTTCTGTTCAGGATGGAGCTGCATGCAATTCAGGGGAATAATGGGCTAACACTGTGGTACAATTATATTCCTACCCATTGGTTATTTAGTTCCTAATACTGTTTTCCTTCTTGTCATCAACTGACATATGCAGAAAAATATTCCCAGTAGCATCAACATTTCTTTTACCATTGTAAGGAAGCAAGCACACAGGAGAGGAGGTTCTTCCCTGTGCTCTACTTTGCATTTGCCCAAATGGAATTAATTTCCCCTTTGATCAGTGTCATCTAGTATCATGAGAATGTAAGCATTTGTATATCAGTAAGAATTCATTAAGCTATCTTCATTGATAGCTCTTTTCATATTCAGTCATCTAGTCAATCACACTTACTGGCAGATTTTGGCAGATACCTTAACTTTAAAAGCTTTTACAGAAATCCTTGTGCCTTTAGCAGTTGCCAAGCAATCTCTTTGTTTTGCTTTCATCTTTAAAAAGTTTATGCCTAAGTTCCTTACTTTGAAGCAAACTTTACTTTTCAAATAATGTCTTTTTTACTTTAGTACCTTCATGTTCTCTCTGTTGTTTTATGTTTTGGCTTTGGGAACTTCCTATTGCTTTTTCTTCATATTTTCTATACCTCTACTCTCAGTCTGCAATAACCTATCTTGTAAATGGCTTCTGCTATGTTTTGCAAACATTTTGTGCCTTAGTTTGCTTCTGTTGTTTTCTTCAACTAGCTTCTTCACTGTTAGGTGAGTTCCCTATTAAACACTCTTCTAGTTGATTTTTGTTTAAAAAAAAAATTTTGATTCCTCATACATGAGTGTGTGCAATACTTAATGATTTTTTAATTCCTTTCTGGGTTCTCTATTTGCTCCTAAATGCTTTTTTCCCACATCTGTAAATTTAGTTTCTGATCACACTGGAATATTTAGCATCTCAGTATTAAAAAGTGATGTTCACATAACAAGCCTATGAATGTCCTTTCAGTAGAAGAGAGTGACTTCCTCCAACCTCTCTAAATGCAGGAGGTCACCCTTCAAGGAATGGAATGTCACTGTTCTTACCAGCTCTGCACCAGCTGAACTGAAGGTGTTCTTAGGAGGTTGTCTGGAAGCAAGCTTATTTCCTTCATTATGTTTGCCAATCTCACAGGCAACTCTTGTCGCAGAAACATAAATGAAGTCTTTTCACAAGCATTTTCAGATCCTAAGACCAATATGACATCAGAATGAAGTCAATACTATGGTAGAGAACTACACAAACTTACTTTCTTGCATAAGAGGCCTACACCTTGAATTCAAAGCTGACTCCCCCAGGCTGGTAAGCTGGTGTTTCTTTCATGGCAGCAGCCCACTTGTATTTCAAAATTTATCGCATACTGAAACCTTCCTCTTGCAGTAATGAGAATCTTCAATATATAAACAGAAACTAACGCAACAGTTACAGACCTGTACTGTTCAACTTTAAATATGGCTTCTATCCATGTATATTGTTCATTTTATTTGCAGCAAACTCTAACCAGCACTGATCAAACAATGTCATTCTGAGCATGTCAGAGAAGCAAATGAAACCAGCACAGGAAACTATTTATGAGAAGGATGCTTGAGAAAGTATCACAGTCCCATACACTCTGCTTTTCATCACTGATCTTAGTGAATTATCGTAACTCATCCTCAAACACTTTCAGAAAATAAATTCAGTAATAGAGATCTCATTTTCAACTAAACCTGTTGTACTTTAAATTCAGTCTTACAAGAACAGAAGTCAGGTGAATGAATTCACATGAATAGTGAGAAAGAAATTAAAGTAGGACAGCTACTCTGCTTAGCCATTAGGATACTAATACATTTAAATTTTTATATTTTTAAAAGCTAGAAGTGAAAATACTGCCTCTTTTGATAACTGACTTGTCCTTTTGTAAGAACAAGTGTCATCTGTGGGAGTGACAATTAAATGTGGTTATTAAAATCAAGACCTGCTTTTACTCCCACAAAGCTTGTTTTCCTAGGTGAGAAAAGAGGGTGCAGAGTGGGGAAGAGACTAAGAAATGCTGTACTTCATTCTCAGCCAGACTTCTTTCTAGACTTAAAGACTGTCACATAAACAGCATCTGAACTTCCTAACCTGCCCATCTGCTGCAGTGAAGTGTATACTTCAGGTCTGGTGTTTCACAACACGTATCTCCTACAAATTAACTCCTGTGTTACTGCTCAGTTCACTCCTTCCATTTGGCAAGGGGAAGCTGGGGAAGAAGATTAAAGGAAGGGATGAGGAAAGAAAAAAGGAAGCTGGGACTGCTTAAATGTGAAAAATCTTCACCACATTGAAATAGAGCAGTTTAAAGCATGCAGACTCAGACACATAATAAACGAAACTGATGAAAGAATGTCAATTAATAAAAAAGTGAGTAATTTGCAAGAAATTCCTCTGCAATGGCACTTACCAGCATTAGGCACTGTTTACATATGACCTCTGCCTAGAAACCTTTCATTCTTCTCCCTAGTCAAATTGCACAGGCATGACTGTTACTGACCTTTCCCTTTTCTTGGGTGAAATTCCAAGAACAAATCAGATTGGAGGTATTGAAGTGTAAATATAATCTTTAAATGCCTCATATGCGCAAAAAATTAGATTTCACAAAATAGTTTTTGTATCTGAAGGCCTTATCTTTGCAATCTTGGGTCAAATATGGAAGGCAGCATAGAGCAGGCGAACTGAACAGGCAAATTACTCTCTTCCCATGTGCAGCTACAGTCTGTATCTTGGCAAAGAATGGGTAAAACTCCTACAGAAAATACTGTGGTCTTATAACCCAAGACCAGACCTAAATTTGCTTACAGAATATTTCAAAGTTAGCTTTACCAGATTTTATTATTTCCTCTTTGACTGTTCTCACTCTTGCAAAAGGAGCAAAAAAAAAAAATCCTTAATGAAAACACCATCCGATTATAATGGCAACAGAATGTCTTATAGAGAAATATTGTCTCTGTCTTGCAGTCTTTTATTTCTGTTATTAGTTTTTACTCTCTGTAAAGGATCTGTAAGGATTAAATCAAAAGAGAGGAAAAAATATTGTAGAAGTTTTCAAGATTATTTTTACCTTATGTTCAGGTACTAAGAGCAAAAAAGTAGCCTATCTTTTGACACAAGTAAATAGTGTGCCCTGAAAATAAACACTGATTTTATGGTAAGCATTTCATCAGTAGTGGTAAAATAATACAGGTCAAAACAAACTGTGAATTGCAAGCTTTTTTGCTTAAAAGTACAGTAGCAACAGAACATATGGCAGAGTTCCCATAGGAATCTGGAGTTTTAAATGTCAGATACATTTCATTGCCACAAGTGAAACACTGAATAGATGGATGAAGTGATAGCGGATAATTGTGAGAAAATCTTCTTTGTAAGTCTTCCTGCTTATACAAAGTTTGGGGTTCTAGGATTAGTTCTCACTGACGTTTTACTTGCAAAACTATAAAAAGCCATGAAACTATTAGCTAGTTAAATATATAACACGTAAACGTGTATGCACACCGAAGTGCCTTGGGTACAGAAACAGAACGTACTATAGAATGGCTCCAACCTCAGGCTTTGAAAAGGTGTCTCAGTGTGACTTACGCAACCTTTCTCTATGTGGTCTTTGCTTTGAAGCAGAAGAGAACAATTCCTGTGATCCCTTTTGTTTCCAAGCTGACAGTCAAACCTGGAAGCATTAGG
Organism: Ploceus nigricollis; assembly: GCA_013399945.1. Taxonomy (NCBI): domain Eukaryota; kingdom Metazoa; phylum Chordata; class Aves; order Passeriformes; family Ploceidae; genus Ploceus; species Ploceus nigricollis. Next base: position 789,946 of record VXBC01004276.1, read on the forward strand.
AGTGGTTTTGGCACTGAGTGTAAGATTGAGTATCCTGTTACTGATTTACTCAAGACTAGATTCCAAACTGTCCAGGATGGCTCCCGGTGTCTGTATCCTGTTCCTTCTCTCACACACCTTCTAAAACAGCAACGTTTGGGTAGGATGTTTCTGTAGGGCACAGGCCAAGTGACTGAGCAGTGATGACTTCCAGCCCCTCGGTGCCAGCTGAGGCTAAACGCTTCATGTGTTTGGAAGGTGCCTTTAAAAGGCAGCATGCTGCTTAGCAAAAGGCTTAACCAGTCTCACCTGTCTGAGTCACTGCTCTAACGCTACCAGTTGTCACAGCTGTTCCCATCCTCTCCCCAACACTGCGGGTTCTGTAGGAAAACACCCAACTAGCCTGGTGGTGCCAAAAACTGGAGTTTTCAGCTAAATTTCAACCTTGCCATAGTTGCGGTCTCCGGGAATGAGCCAACCGGGCTCCCTTGCCCCAGAAGGAAGCAGAGCCCTTTTCTGCCAGAAAGCACAGCATTAACAGATAAGCAACAGCCGGGCAGCGCTGACGGGGTGAGGGGTCGTGGCCGTCCCGCTCCTCACAGGCACCCGTGGGAGGAGGGGCAGCGGTCGAGGGCGGCTCGCCGGGGACTCACCGAAGTCCAGAAATTGCTTCATGGAGAGTGGCGAGGGGGAGAAGCGTGAGTAGAAGTCCACCTGCTGCGGGATGTTAACCGGGGCAGCGCCGCGCAGAAGGGCGCGCAGCAGCCTCATGGTGCAGCTCCGTCCCCTCAGCTCAGACCAGCCGGGCCGCCATTTCCCGCCNCCGCGCCGCTCCCCCGGCCCCTGCCCAGGCCGCGGACGCCTCCGCCGCGCCGCCGGGAGGAGGTGCTCGAGGGGGTGGGTGTCTCCGCCCAGCCCGGCCTCGCAGCGGCGCGGGGCGGGGGAGAGGGCGGCTCTGAGGGAGTGGGGCGGGGGTGCTCGGAGCTGCCCGGCGGCGCCTGAAGGGAACGCTCAGCTGTCCCCGGCCTTGAGGGCCCGACGGGAGAAGGCGGTGCTCGCTTCGTGGAGGAGCCCGGCCACGCGCAGGTACGCGGCGTTACGGGTGCCGGTGCCGCCGCCCGCCCGGCGAAGGGCTGCGGGTACGCCCTGCCCACAGGCGGGGAGCCGTGAGGGCTGTGGGTGCGGGGCCCGGGACTGCAGGGGCCGCGGCGAGGACGAGAGATGCCCGTGCACCAGCGGCTCTCGCTTGGCATTGCGGTGCCCGGGGGCTCGGCCATGCGGGCTCAGCGCACCCGGGGCTCCCCCGCGCCCTGGGATGGAGCCGTGGCGGGCGGCAAGGACTCGGCTCCCGGCGTGGGTGAGCCGTGGGCTGGAACGGGAACTGTAGAAACTCATAGAAGCGCCGGCGTTGTCCGTAGGGCCGGCGGGAGGGCAGAGCCTCACCCGAGAGCATCGGCTGGGTTTAAACAGCCGTGTGTCTTCTCACTATCGCACGTGTGTCTGCCCAGCTGCGGGGTGGACTGGGGTTTCTTTCAGTTACCAGAAAAAAGATAATCAAGCAAACAAAAAACAGAGAGGAAAAATAGGGCTTCTGCCTTTACAGGTGCACTCCTGATCGGTCAGCAATGTGCACAATATGTGTGTGTAATGGTAGAAAAGCACTGGGACCATGTGTCACGGTGAATCACTTTACTGCCTGTTAAAATGCAATATGTGACATACCAAATTGTGTATTGAATGTTTTATTGTCCTGCTCTGGTAGAAATATCTAGAATAGTTATAAAAAAAGGCCATTAATAGTGATTATGAGCATTTCTGGTAAACTTACTGCAGTATAGATGTTAAAGACATCTTTGATACTAGGCTCCATCTCCATCAGATGGATCTATCGGTACAGATCAATTTTGATACCTGGTAGCTTGAGCTAGGTGCCTCAAAAGAGGGACCCCAGACAAAGAAATTCCTGGGCAATTATTATTAGTCTAAACTCTGCACACAACAGCATGGATCAATAGCCATATTAGAGTCTGGGCCCTTCTTGACCTTCATTGCTTTGCTCTTTTGTTACCAAGTGTTTGCCACATGGTCATCTTCACATCCTCTTGGGTCTGTTTCTGTGGTGGTTTCAGTCAGTTCTGTAGTCCATGTTATAATGTGGTTGCTCCAGCTATTAATTTTTGAGTAATATTTAAATTACAGTTTTGTCTATTCTAACTATTAATAATGTTTAGGCTGTTAGTTCCAGGTTTCACTGTGATCCATCTTTGACTTATGCAATATAGCCATATAGCTCAGCTTGCTGTAACAATTCTAGCTACTTATGCCAAGCAAGGACTTAGCTATTTTCAAAGAATATGAATTTTTCAATAATTCTACCTTTGTTTTGGTAAGCATACCTGCTTTAATAATTTAGTATTTGATACGAGTTTAACCTCGTGCCCTAGCAGAGTTTGAAGGTAAGGTTCACTCTGTTGGTTACTACATAGGTCATCATTCACACACAGGCACAGAGGTGTGTACATCTATACCTGTGTACAAAGTTACTATGAAAACTTCCCCTGGAGTTCAGTGGAATGCATCAAATCCATTTACATTTCTCAGCAGGCAAGAGTTCCTTCTCGAGGGCTGTAGGGGGATGGTCTTTCCTGTATGGCAGGCTTGAGGGTTCATGAGCTCCAGGTGGTGTCCCACCTGGAGAGGTGCTGGTCACAGCCTGCTGGGGTGTGGGAGAGTTCAAAGGGCCTCTCTTGGTACTGCTCTTTATTGGACCAGGAGATGCTTGACTTAGGTCAAAAATATGTTTCCATCCTAGCCATAAACCAAGTTTTAAAGTACCGGAAATTCTGGGGGAGAAAAATCCAGTAACAATGGTGCAGTTTCATTTGCGCTGCAGCTGGGGGAGGGAACTCCTGAAATCATAGAGCAGGCCTGAGGAGGTGTGGGAGGGAATGTACCATCACAATTCCCCCATGTCTGAAGTCAGTTCAGGTGCTCCACAGAGTGACAGTGTGGTCCCCTCTTGCTTCTCTGCCTATAAACAGGTTAGTGCTATGTTCCAGTTTTAATTAGAGGGAAATTTTTTGGTTACCTAATTATTATGGTTTTGTTAAATGTTAATAATATGTATCAGAAATGCCTCTTCAACAGTGCCATCCATCAAGTTATTCTCCACACTACACCATACTGAAATACTGTTCAATAAGAAGCATTATCCCAATTTGCCTTTTGCATTTCAGTGGGCAAGGTGCCCTCATGACCTTCCCTTATAATTACTGTTAGCAGTAAATTTTACCCACAGTGAAGAAACATATATAGTGTGGAATGTACTATAGTCACTGTATTGATTAAAATAAAGAAAAGAAGTGAAGGTCTCCAGCCTGTGGGAACTTGTTGATGTGTGAATCAAATTTGGTTCATGCTGGCAATGGTTGCTGCTGCGAGAAGGATAAGCAATCTTTTGATGGCTAACCTGATCTCCAGTGGAGATGTGCTGATATCATTCCCAGTGCCATTCCTGAAAAGAGAAAACAACAATATCAACAGTGGATTATGCCCTGCATTCATTTGCTTTTTCTATTGTGGATACTAGTATTCACCCCATAAATTTATTAAATCAACTTTTCAATATTGATTGGTTTCCTGTAAACAAACCTTGTACCTGTGGCTTGTCTATGACATGATAGTGGGGATGGATATCCTATGGCATCCACTAGAGCAGTTCTGGTACAGCAATCACATAAATCCATTCAGTGCTTTGTTGGATTTCTCCCATTTAAGGTTGTCTTATTTCTTGTTAATGTTGCATTGAAATACAGAAAACATTTGATTCAGTCAGCCTCCAGATGCAGCTTCCTGGTGCAGTTTCCTGAACTGCACCAATAGTATGTGAGACTGAAGGGGGATTAGACTGCTTTTTTCATCGGGTTTGTAATCCAACCATACCTTAATCTTTGTGCTGCAAACTGAATGGCTTGTTCTGCTCTGGCCAGGGAGTGGTGGCTAATTGGGCAAATAGACAGTTTGTCTGTCTCTTCAAGACTTCTATAAATACAGCTTGTTGGCAGGTTTTGCTTATCGCTGTTTGTAGGCCAGGCCAGGAATACCAAGGAGTAGCTCATGCTGCTCAAGTTTGTAATAGTTTGGAACTTGTACTTGAGAATTGCTGTGCTCAAAACCATTTTATGATGGCCTCTCAGCTGTGAGCCAGCACTAGTTTAAAGCAGTGCCTACAAGCAGTACATGGAGTCTTTGTAAACTCCTGCAATTTCTTATGATGGCTCTGGATTGGCTTAATCTTTTAGATGTATATATTACTGTGTTGTTGTTTTGTGTTTCAGCTTTACAGACATGCCTTAAAAACTGGCTTTCTGCCTAAAGTTATCTTTGGACAGCAGTCCCCAGCCACAAGATGTGGCAAAGGCTGCCAGAGGTTAAATAAATCATTGTTCATTGTAAGCTAGAGACCATACATAGTCACGTAAACAGAGAGCACTTTTCTCAGAAAAAGTTGTGCAGGATGAGCAGTCACAAAAGTAACTGTGGATAAAAGAATGGTGGATAATTCTTTAAATGCTGTGTTCAGAGAAGAACCTCTCTATTTACCTAATGGTGTTTTCCTCATCTTGTTTAAACAATTGCATCAGATCCTGATCCTTGTAAACATGTTCTGTTAGAATATTGGAGAGAATTTTGAATGCTCTTTCTCTCCTAAAACCTGTTTCTCTCATTGATGATTTTCTAGGGGCTTGCTCTGATGTGATCCAGTGTGACACTGGCCAGAGCTCTAATGTACTAATTTCTATAAATTCTTAAGCAAACCAAAAAGGAAAAACGTATTATTTCTGTTACTTTGCATTTTTCCTATTCATATTCATGCTTATTGGAGTTGTTGAAATTCTGATACATCTGGATCAATAATTTAAATGGGATAGAACAATTCAGACCTCAAAAGAACTGAAAATAGTTGAATTTCAATTTTATTTATTTTTTCAGTTCTAATATTGCAGGGTGTTACATAGAGTTTCTTGTTTGTTAAGGTGTTACTGGAAGTCATCAGTTCTCGGGTGCTGCATATACTAGTGCTTTTTTCCTTTTCTTTAAGGTCCTCCAAAGTAGGTGCAGCTCAGGTTAAGAAAAAAGCTTAAGTTGCCAGGTATGAGTACCCTTAGAATATTTCAGTGATTTATATGCTTGGCTGCAAAGCCTGCAGTCACCTGGCCCATCTAGCCAGTTTGTGTACTTAACCTGCACAAATTGTTTGTTGTTCTTAGGTTTGTCTTCATTCTTAGGTTTTTGTCAGTAAGTTTAGCTTTTGCTATGCTAGACAAATTCTTAAGGTTACATTGGTTTGTGTGGCTTTGGTCTCTTTTTTGTGAGGAGCTACAACCCTTATGGGGCTCTTCCAATCCGAGATACTCTTAGGATTCTATGGATGTCTTTTGGATACAGGAAAAATATACTACACAGCTATTGAAGTTAAGCATTAACATTTTTGGGGAAATTCTGCAAATTATTTTGTGGACATTCTGGACAACTCTCAGCAGCTGTCAGAGGTGGACTGCTGGTCCGGGTGGATGTGTGGTCAGGTCCAGGGTGGCTGTTTTCATGCTGTTCCTCCTTGCTAAGCTGGAATTGGTCAGAGCGCCTTGTAAGTACTGACCACATCACCACCAGCAATCACTGGCAGTGATGCACTTCTTGGCTCTGTACTGGGGTACTCTGTTGGATCCCTCCACTTCAAGAAACCAAGCAGTATCCTGCAAACATTTGTTTTAATCAACTTACCAGTTGCATTATTTCAAATGTTCCTAGCAAAAATATTTAACTCCTCTGTCCCTTCCTTCCCTATCCCCCCAAGACACTGGGATTGAGGGATAGAATACATACTTACCATTGTGTATCAGCGATGGGGGGATTTATCTTGGTCTGCAGCAGCAAGGACACCTCCTCTTGCAAAAATCTGTTCTCTGTGTTTTCTGGGATCTTTGAGGCAGGTAGGGCCTGAAAAGGTGCTGCTTGCAAACAAACATTTTGCAGAGCTAGAAAGGAAGAAAGGGATCTTTCTTGCAGTATGAAAAATACAAACTGCAGGTCCCCAACCCCATCATAGTGACAATGTCACACCTTGGCTGAGGTTTAAAGCCCATTACAGCAGCAGTCTTTTGGGATAAGGAGTTTTGTAGTGGTTTTTTTTTTTTTTTACAAGGCTCACAAGGTTAGCACTCAGCAAGGTTTATGAGCCTGTAAAAGGTGTATAGTATAAATTATGACTCTGGGGCCTGGAAAGACAGACATTGAAAGGTATCTGAGGATATCTGTGGTATCTGTGCCACACAGCCATACTGTCCGGTGAGGCAGCTGAAGCACACCCAAGCATGTCCACAGGCCGCTGCTGGCTCAGAGCACTGGCTGCAATTGCCTGGTTGTTTCATCACAGCTTGGTCTCCTGGCTGCTGCAAACCAACTGCTGACACACTTGCTTTGTGCTGGGAGAAGTTACTGCAGCTGTTGAACATGAGCAGCTCTGTGGAGTTAAGACGCGCTGCAGCCATGATGATCAGCATTGCAACAAGGGTGCTTTATGGGGATTGGTGGTTCAGTGCCCCTTTCAGAAGTTTTCTTTTACCTCATGTGCTGATTCTTGATTTGTGTCCAACTGAGCACCCTGTTGCCTCTCTTTTTCCACATATAACTTTTATGGACAGGTGGCTACTGGAACTGAGCTGTGGTGGTCCCTTAAATTGAAAGGTATATTCTCTCATAAGGTGTCTGCTGTGCTGCAGTGGTTAAATGTATGGGAAGGTATTGCAGTTTACCAACATTCTATTTCTGTACCTTGGATGATATAGAGTGTGTATATTTTTGTATAGATATAAAACACACACTATATGTAGTGAATATTAAGTTTTATATATCACATATCTGCATACATTTTGTACACATACACTATTAGCATGCTGTACCACTGTATATATTGTATAGACTACATCTAGTACTATTATGTGTATGGTATATATGAGCATACATATAAAGCCAAATATATTAGATTTGTTCAAAACTTACTATGATCAACTACTTAACTGTTCTGCCAGTTGATATTTTGTCTTCTTGTAGACAAATGTTCGTGGCCATCACGTAAAGGAGAGTAATTGCTTAATACAAGCAGATTGAGTTCTTATCTTTGAGATGCTCTGAAGGGTCTAGCGGCATTTTCTGAGTCTAGTTCTGGAAGCTTCCTGGCCTTAACTACAGAGAGTGGCCTAGCATATATCCAGCTAACCTTTTTATTCGGGCTTTGTTGCATCAAAAGGCCTTTCAGCAACAATGAGTAAAAGGATCCAGTAAGGGCTGACAGAGGTGGAGCCATATTTTGTCTGTTGGGTTTGGTGGGATTTTTTTGCCCTGCGTAATTTTGGCCTTTCCATAGGGCTTTTTTGGTGGACTCAAAAATACCCTGCAATTGTGTTATACCAAATTTCCACTGCTAAATACAAATAGGTATGCAAAGTCCTTGACCAATTTTGGGGGCTGTATCCCTCTCCACTACTTACTCAAATATTCTTCTGGCACTATTTAAGAAGATTTTTAGGAGGTTGCTTGCATGGCAGGGCTCCAGGGCAGCATGAGTGCAAGTATGGAGCAAGGAGAGGGGAGCTGTGTCCCGGTGGGAGCTGGCACATGATGCTCTGACTCCTACCAGTGCTGGCAAAAGCAGCAGAGAGCCTGCGAGCCTGAGATTGTGCCTTATCTCCTGCTGCTCCTTATCTGCCCCTTGCATGGAGCAGGGCAGCGAGAGCTACGGCAATGCTGAGAAAGAACTTCTTGAAGCCTGCCACTTTCAGCCTGTTCTTCTAGGGAACTTAGCTGTGGCCACCTCAGTTAAGTATGATAAAATCACTATTACCAAGACCATCTTTAATTTAAAAAAATTTATTTCACACTTCTATACAAATATCCACAGGTAATTTCTAATCATGGAATGATGTAGCATTCTTAGCTGGTATAATAAAAGTTTGAGATAAAAATATACCAGTGACATGACTTATTTTTCAAGAACTTTAACACTGCTAAGACATTCATGTTCTTAGATGAGGGCCACAATCTGATTTTATACTCAGGGGTATTTCTCAAGCTTCTTAGCCCCTGATTAGCCTGGCTTCTGATGCTGCTGAGCCTTTAAGTAAATAAGCTAGGATTCTAAAAAGCTCAAAAATTGGGTAACGTCTGAATTAATAGGTAAGCATTCATAAAGTCAGAGTCATAACATACTGAGATTATCTAGTTTAACAGACTTATCTTAGTTAACGCTAAAGGTAACTTTTTAGGTGACCACACCTTTCAAGAAGGTACATTCAAGATTAGCAGTAAAAATAAGATATTTGACAACTGCCCTCCTAGCAGGTTTTTGCCCTTTGCGGGGAAAAAGTACCAAGAGGTTTTTTGCATAGTTCATTGTACAAGCAATTAACACGCATACTTTTTGAGCAGAATTTTGTTTCACCTGGAATACACAACTGCGAGCTAAATCTTTGTTCTTAAATAGTACCAAGGCTTTAGAATATGGGTAAAAAAGTAAACTTTTTAAATCATTCTTTCAGTTACATTACAATAACCAGATTACTAATAACATGGTTCTACTTTTATCAACATTCAGGTATTCAAGATGATTCAGTAGTCTCAACGCGGATCAGCTCAGATCCTGACAGTTAAGGTAAGTAAAGCATCTATAGCCTCTAAGTGCTATACAACAGTTGCAGTAGTCAAGGCCTTTTGCCAACCAGGAAGTCCTTATGAGGCTGGAAAGAGGTTTCCAAAGGAGTTTTCACTTTCTTGCAGTGAGTATAAAATGGTATCTAAAACACTACTTCACTTTGGTGTCCAAATTGTTAAACAGTCCACAGTAATATACAAATCATGTTACAGGACCTGATGTTACAAGCATCAGGAAAAGAAAGCACCCATACACATCATTTGCATAAATATTTACATTTTAGAAAGCATTGGCACCTTCAGTGATTTATTAAAATGCAGTGAAAGCCTCAGGTCTCATAATTTGAAGTTCAGACACAGAAACACAAAAACCAGAACAGTGGATTTAAAAATTCAGTAGTCATCAGCCTACCAGTTAGTCAAAGACAATGATTTATAAAAAAATAAATAGAAAAATGACTAAAATATATATATACAGAAAGTACATCTAATATCCAAGCCTCTCTTAAAAAAAACACCTGTGTATATTTGTTGTGAGCAAGAATCACACATTCTGATCTTAAAAAAAAAAAAGAACCCAAAATCAAGCAACATGACCCATTGCAAGTGTAATTTAAGATTATGCTTTTTGTTAAGCCCTAACTACTGCAGCAGGCAAAGGTTATGACTAAAGCAGACTTGCAGGTCTTTAGTTATACTTGAACAAAGTGTGATAAGGCCACTGTGTGTTTATAAAGCACTGTGCATTGAGGGAACAATGGAAAACTCATCTTGACCTTAATCATGCATGCCTTAAATAACTAGGAAGAAAGTCGGGATCGCAGGAGAATCAAAAGGTCTGCTGTAGTGGTTTTGCTTATTTTGCAGAAAAGACCCCACATCAGCATAATATTATCTGCAGTGTGGGTTAGATTTAAAGGCAGTGTGGGAATTAAATAAGGCAAATAAAGTCTGTTGAAGCCATTTTAACTGTGCAAATGAAAGCCTCAATATAAGTAGTAATATCTACAATCAAATGGTGAATGTCCATAGTGTTCACAGGTCTAACTTCATTAGTATTCCATGAATGAAAACATTAACCTCTATCTGAACTTTGTGGATAAACAACATTTTTGCCTAAGAATAACTTTCATTTTCATTCCATTTGGTGAACCACTGTTTTGTCTCAAGGTCTGGGCTTTTCCCATCTTTGATCTGTCGCTCCTCTTTTCGAATTCTTACAGCGTGATAGCGGGGGACACTGTCTTCGTACCTGGAACGCCGGAAGAACCCGCACTGCACAGAGAAGGAAAAGAACAGTTTAGGTGGAAGTTGCTCCAAAGTACTACAACTGTAGAGGCAGTAAATTCTTTCTTCACACAAATATGCAGGTAAGAAAATTGAAAACGGAAGTATGTAGGCCAAAAATGTAGCATATTTAGCTGTAAAAACGTGAGCCAAGAGGTCTGAATTAGCTGTTCAGCAGCAGTTAAAGGCAAAGGACATGCTCTGACTATCCATGGTAATCAAATACCTTAAAAAGATTCCCTCCAATACAAAGCTGTTCATTCATCTAATGAGGACATTTACTGCTACACACAGGAAAGCTGCTTCTCCTGAATCAAAGGTAGGTATGTACTTCAGTGTCTTCCTGTATGATGACATGATTTACCCTTAAGAACCTACAGAAAGATTTCCAGAACATTCAAAAAAAGTTACCCTAAGGGCCTTGGTTTTCAAAGCACCGTTTCCACTTCAGTCACCTGAACTAACTACACATATGCTGAATTAGAAACATGAGTCTTGCTTGCCATGGGAAATCGCCCTGAATGAAATCTGTAACAGCTTATTTGTGCTCTGCAGTTTTTTTTATTCAAAGCCGCTGTAAAAACTGATTTTGAATATCGAGGCATGGACTAAAATTGATTTCCAAAACAAAAGGGAGCTATGGCCACAATACACAAAGATAATGACCGGTACACACTCCGCTTTACATCCTTATGGATCACTGATCATCCTTACGGATCAAGATTCAGGTCAAGAGACATTGTGCCATCCAGCTGTCATTAGATACTGCTGGGGTAAGAACATGTTGAAGCAAGCAAGTTTTTTTTCATAGTTTTTAGGGTGCTGGATTTCTTGGTTCTGTTTGGTCCATGGTTTGGGGGTTTTTTAATATTAGAACTTAGAACTGAATTTTAAAAAATTACAGTGAGCAAAGACCAAATCTTTAGCCATCTCATAGTTTCATTAAACACTGTTTTGAAATAATTCATAAAGAATTCCTCCCCACTCCCTCATCCCAAGCACACTTATGGATACAGTGTACATGCACGTAATATCTTAAGTGGAATAAAGGTTGCTGGAAGCATAAATCATCATGCATCTTGTAACTTCAGCAAAGTATGTTCCTAGAGAAGTACACCTTAGAACTCAAGTAAAACAGATGCTTCCACAGCAATAAATTCTCATTATGAAAACCCTTCTCCGATGTGAGCAACATGTACAGCATGCACTAAAGGTTAGTAAAGCAAATTTATGTATTGTTGCTGTAGTCTTATCTTTGCATCTTAACTCTACAGTGTTGATTCCCATCTTGCAAGCTTAAAGACTTATTTGTAATGTTAAAGCATAAATTAAAAAAAAATACTGAAGCCTATTGCAACAGCTCACCATGTTTTTTAAAAAATAAATAAGAAGCATTTTAGACCAGGGTAAACCTCTGTGTGTTCACATGCACCAAAAGCTGAAAATCTATCAACAGAAGGAGCAAGCAAGTACGATAGCTTGAAATCCAAAAGTTAATAGAACTTATGCAGAAAAAGCTTCACAGTTAGCCACTGCAACCATAGCATGTGCCACAGCTAGAAATTAAAAAATATCATCAGTTACCAATTACAGAAGTAGATCAGTACTATGCATCAGAAGTAAGTCTCTCTTTATCAGATGGCTGAGCATGGATCTCAGCCTTGTGATATGTGGCATCGTAATGATCTTTCTTATTTCTCTTGAAGAAACCACACTACAAGGAAGCAAGGTATTTAGTCATTTTTTGTGGACTGGAAGAAGTCAAACCTATTAAAACTGACTTAAGTCTGTCAACTGTCTTCCCATTATCCCTTCACAGGCCAAAGAAACAAAAAGAAAAAAGTCATCACAAGAACTCAGCTGTTTCTAGATCTGAGAACTTCTTGGGCTAACTTGATCTATACAATAACAGAATAAAATAACCTGAGTTATTAACAGAGTAACCTGAGACTATTATTTCAGAGGCATTTTAATAAATTTGTAGAGAATCTGTTTGGTTTTTTTTTTAAGAAAAGTTACAATAAAGTATGTCCATAGCAAGTGAAGGTGGCTGTGAAGAGCAGAAAGAAGCCTATACAGAAACCTGTTTGTGGACTAGTGCATGGGACAGACAAAACCGCAAGGTGTAGAACAAAACCAGTTACTGCTTTGACCCCTTCAATACAAGCTTTTGTCTTAAACCAATGATGTATCTGTCTTTCCAGTACGACGTTTGTCCTTCATAGAACAGCACAGTCTGTGTCATCAAAACCAGCATTCTTCACGGTGTGTGCATGTGAAAAATGTTTGTTATTTTCATGCACAGTAAATAAAACACTAGTAGTTAGAACCTGAAAGCCCACCCAGTATTCATTCATCGGGAGTATTTACAGGAGCAGCTGGGCATTTTTTAGAAAATAAGGAAATCAGAACTATCCAGTGGGAAGTAACTTGCAGCAAATAGCTCCTCAAAGCTAACTGCTGCAGTTTCACTGGGAAAAAAAGTGACAGAGAGGATATTCTTCACCTCCTCTTCCTTAATAACCTTCTGCTATCCCATAACAGCAAATACTAACTGCCTACCCCTAAAAAACTAAGAATAAAAGGATCGCTCTGTTATACTTGGAACCACAAATAACTGGCATTTTTACAAAGGTCATTAGAAAAAAGATACTTTATTTTTTTCTTTTGCAAATAGTTAACCATTTGTTATACCTCTTTATTTACTTAAGGTTTCTAATATAAAAAATCAATAATAAGAAATTCATCAGCACACATGGCTATGTATTAATACTGTGCTTTTGGTTATTTTCATCTACTATCAATTTAATGGTATTTCTGATGTTATGAGAACGGCGCCCTACTAGAGCATTTGTAAATAGCTCACATGATGTTTTGCACCTAACTGCAGAGGCCTCCCATGGCTCTATCCATCTGTATCAAACTATGGCCTCTGAACATTTGTCTCAAGTTTCGTCTGGAGCTCAAAATACTTCCTTCCGAGGATGTGAAAACGAACATTATGTGACAAGTCTGCCCGTACAGCCATTTTCATTTCAAGTGTTGCAAAACTGAGAAACTGATAATGTATGATTTGTGCAGTTTTGCCCTATTTTGAGTCCCAAATACTTAATTAGTTTGCTGTCTTGTCAGTTACAGACGAGAAAATAAAAAATAATCAGATAAATAAAAGCTCACCTTCCATAGTAAGAATACCAACAGTGCAAGCATGAGTATTCCAGCAAGGATAGCCACTGCAATGATCCACCACGGAACTCCTGTATAAAGGGCTACTGGTTTTGCAGGAAACACAGTAACACGCACCTACAGGACAGAAAATGTGCAGGTGGAAGGAGTATTTTAGAAGGTACATGTTTAATTAGAAAGCTGCAATTTATATAGTCTTACCTCTCCTCTAACAAGATGTCTTCTACAAAATGCTTTTGAAGTAAAAGTTCCCACTGGTATCATTTGAATATGGTGATGAATTTTGTCAACCCCATTAAAAGGTAAAAATGATCAATAATTCAAAAGTCAGTTAAAAAGTTAAACTTTTAGATAGTTTTGTTTTAAATTTGTTTCATTCCTGGTCTTTGGAGATAAGGTAGAACAACCACAACCGTAGTATGTGGTTAGCATTAAACACTGAACCTACCTGAGCAACTTCATTTGTGAGTTTAACATTCTTAGCTGCAGCAGGAACACTGACAGAAGCCCTAACAAGAATGTCAAGGTAATTCATTTTGGAGTATTCCTGTTCCAAAATAGAACATGAATATTAGACACAGAACAGGGAAGAACTCTGACCTTTCAAAAAGGGCAGGTAAGAGGACTTACCTCTAAGAAGGTGCTGTTCCACAGCCTGGAACGCAGCACAATAGATGCCTTGCTGTCTAAACCCTTCAGGGGACACTTTATATCCACACAGCGTGCATTCACATTGCAGCTCTGCAATTACAGATTTCTACATGTAAATAAGATCACATCTTCACTGATTGTTTAAACCTCACCCCAAGATTAAAAATTGGATTATATGCATCATACCTACATGCAAGGCCACCATCTGTTTGTACTGACAGCAATGGGAAAATACAATGAAGATGTTATTACTTGATTATTTTAAGTTAAGTAACTATGCAGATATTCTTTCCTAGTTCTTCCTCAGAGTAAATAATCTAAATGTTCGAATTTTAAAAGCATCAATATTTGGATGAATTTGGATGTAAGATAAAAAGAAGGGAAAGAGAGAATTTCTTCCACTCTGCCAAACTCGGAAAAGTCCTCTTTCGAGTGCCAAGGGAAGTATCTGACAAGAATACAGCTGTTGCAATATCCTTACCAAGGTTTTATATTTTCTTTCTGAGAATAAAGAAAATGCCTGGCTGTCTGTAATCTGCTTCTCTGCAACTTCACGTTTCCTTCTTGAGTTACGGGATTCCTACAAGGAAAAAAAAGTAAAAATCTAGAAAGCAGTTTATCATAAGAATCTATTAATTCATACAAGCAGAGAAACTAGAGCTCAGTGTTTTCTTCTTCCAAAATCAGCACATGACTGACAGCATTATATATCCCTACTTACCTACATTTACTGCTAAGAATAAAATTTGAGATTACTGAAAGAAAGGCCAACAGACTATTTTCTTTAATAGGGCAAAGGGAGGTTTAGATGCTATTTCCATTTTTGCTTTTAGATAAAGGGTATTAATGGTACTCTGCTAAAAGAGTAAGAATGTGCTATGGTGAGTAGATGCAGGTTTTTTTAACTGTATATTAATTACACTTACTGCAAGTTATATTAACTAATACAATGATCTGACAAAAACAGGTTTATGTGCATGCAGTTTTAATGCTGGAAAATAAAAACTCCTCCCATATAATCTTAAGATCACATGAAGAAGAAAAAAATGCAGCTTAAGTTTTAGGAAAAAGATTTTGCTAGATAGGCACAATCCAAGGCTATGAAAATTGCTTTTTATTGTATTTGTTGTAAATAAATAAATTTAAGTTCAAGCCCCTTGTCTTCAAAAAAGAACACGGAATGCCCCTAGGCTGGGAAAATATTTAGTTATTTATTGTTTTTTGAGTAAGAACTCAGATGTTTTTATCACTGAGCAGTTTTCAGTAATATTGACAAAATTTGTTAGAACAGTCAGCAGTTTCATCCTGCGTAAGAGCCTAGGACAGCAGTGCCCATTGCAAAAACAGTCATCATGACATTCTATCCTTTAGCATATCGGCCTCATTAGCTGTTATGAAGTCTCCTGATAGGCTTATTCACTGATATACTGGTCATGTATTGAGTTTGTGAGCTGCTTAAGATAAAAAGTAACTCCTTCTAGAGGCAAGCTCTCATGCCTTACTCTCACTTGCTGTGGGGTGCTTTCACACTGTACCAATTCACCAACAGAAGACGGTAACATACCTCAATATGCAAACTGTTGATTTCATTCTCAGGCTGACAGGAGACTTTTTCCAAGCCTTTGGAGTCTATTTTCATCAAATAAAGCAGCCATTTGCCATTACTAATTTCTTTTGGCCACTGGATGTCCAGGGAAGCAGTGCCAAATGTTTTCAGTGGTCTGCCCAAGTTAGTTACCTGTTAAAATAAACATTCTTTAAACTGAAATACTTTTCAGAGGGATTTTCTTCCTGAAAACATTATTGACTTGGACAAGCTTTAAGCATGCAGCTAACAGGAAATTTAGATCAGATCAGTCAAAATAGTACAAAGACAAAGCATATACTAAAACTAGCATACTTGGAGAGCAAGTAAATACATAGAAGGATTAGAATTCCCTAACATGAACTTTTAGTTGTTGATTTTTAGAAATTAATCTTCATGTGAAAAAACAAATTTAGAGTTAACAAATCAGTCAGTTGTGTAACTGAGGCAAACTGCAAGTTTCTGAGGAACTCTGACACAGAGAACAAGCTCTTGCTCTTTTAAGTCTGGAAGTTTCTTCCCAACCTCTTTTTTTACTTTATTAGTTTTACTTTATTAGCGTTACTGATCATGCTAGCAAGTTTTAAATCAGATGTTTTAACTGCTGCTGCTATAATACATGGACCAAGTAAAGAAAGAAGTAAAGGATTGACAGAGATGGACTTTAATTTCTCTTAGTCTCCTCCTTGCTGTATTATGCAGAAGACCAAGTCATGAAATAAGCTCCCACATTCAGAGGGGCTCTCGCAGCACCTCCTTGTGCTGGCTCTGTGTTCAGCCCGCTCTTCTGGCTTGTGTGCACCAGCCAATGCCTGGGCAGGCCGCAGGCAGGTTCTGCTTTAACTTTATTCCCTCCCTGCAGGGGCTTTTATGCCCTACAACTGAATGTGCATGAACTGCTCCAAAAAAAAAGTGTGCAGGCAGCCTCAGGCCACTTCCTCAGAATACGATCATAAAATATCAAGGCATAAAGAAGCTTTAGCCCACAGTCAGTCTGCATGTTCTGAACAGGAAGTCAGGATTTTGGGACAAAGAAAGCAAATTTCATTATAGCAACTTTTCTAAGTATTCATATGCATAAAGCAAGAAGCTGTGCATTTGATTAGAAGCAGCTGTTGGCATTAATCTAAATTACTCACTCTGAATTCATACTCTATGAGGTTTCCAATATCATCTTCAGATTTCATTGCACTCTCACCAATGATGTTACCTCCAAAATATACTTGAGAAGGCTTAGCAACTCTGTTCGGGTGGGGTTGGGAAAGGAGAATAATCAGATTTTAATGAATCTGAAGCACAACTGTCCCCAGACCCCCCCAATCTGTCATGCTATCAACACCTACCCAGTGAGTGATAAAAGCAATTCAAGAACCACTTTAGCGCTGGCTGTAATTGGAGTCAAATTAACTTGAGTGCTTGTTCTACAATGAAAAGAAAACAATGGTGTTTATTTTACAAATCTAGTGGGTTTCTCTCTACTATTAAATCACTTCTGTGAATCAAACAAATCAATTCAAAATGCTTAAAACTGTATATCAAAGCAAAGTGCAGGTGCATGCACATGAAGAAAACTTACGTTTCCAGCTTCAGGTTAATGTCTAAGTCTGTTGTATCAACATTAACCTTAGTGGTACTTAAGATCAGATAAAAGATTACCTAAACAAGAAATAAGATAATGAAATACATGAGCTCTTTATAAGATATATTGATACATTAAATTTTACAGAAAATTTCAGTATTAAGTTCTAGAGTTAAAAAGACAAATCCAAATCAAATTTCCAGTTGCGACACAACTTCGGATGACTGCAGTCAGTCAGAACAAGATTTTACAACTTGAGTAAAGTAAATGTAACTTACATTAGAATTTCTTTTGAAAGGATTTCCAAGTTCACACTCTGCTTGAGAACCATTTTGGTTAGCACCACATGTTAGCTGTTTTTCCTGATTAAACAGAACACGTTTACAAGTTAAAATATGCTGGAAATATTTTTAATTTTTCAGTATTTTTTCCTTAAAAATACTTACAGGATAACCCCTCATCTCTCTGAATGCAGAGTATGTCAGACTGTCTGGAAAAGCTGCAATTAGTTTAGCTTCATATGCATCTTCACCATCTTTTTGTGGATTTTTTATATCAGATGGATTGTTTGTCACTGTTATTTCCAGGGCAATGTCCTTCTGGTCTTTCAGAACAAGCACTGGCATGCCATTTTCACTACAGAAACAGAATGTACAGGGTTTCTGTGCATTAGGAAAACAAATGTGTATGCAAGTTTGCTTCTTATGATTGTTAATCCAAATACAATTTCCATTTATTAGGGGAGAAT
Source organism: Ploceus nigricollis (assembly GCA_013399945.1). Lineage (NCBI taxonomy): Eukaryota > Metazoa > Chordata > Aves > Passeriformes > Ploceidae > Ploceus > Ploceus nigricollis. Next base: position 807,670 of record VXBC01004276.1, read on the forward strand.
TATAGTAAAACTATGAACATGCATAGTCATAGGTTTTTCCCCCCCACACCAGTATTTCATCTGACAGTGGCCAGTAGTGAAGAGGAAGAACAGGATGATAAATCCCTCAAGTAATCAGGAGTTTATAGTATTTCTGAACCAGCACTTGCATCTGACTCATGTAGTGATGAATTTTCTCCAAATCAATCTACTGACCTGCTTTATTCTTGTAAAGTATACATGGGTTTGGCTTCTGAGTGTGGCACTCACTGCTAAAAATGTCTGACTGCTGGCAGTAAATAAACATCTGTTTGTTTGTCTGTTTTACCCCCTGCTCCAATTTCACTGGCCCTCCAGAAAGGAGGGGTGCACCAGGATGCTGAGGCATGTGTTAAAATTAAATCATCCCTGCATTTCTCTGTAATGACTTCTCGTGGGCTATGAGATCATACTCTATCAAGTTGTCATACAGTCAAGTTTCATCTGCAAAATAAGTAACAGTGTCACACAATAAACTACTGCAAGGCTAGTTTAGAATATAATTTCTCCAGGTGTTAAATTGGCTTTTTTTTTTTTCTTTTAGCCCATCCCTGCACTATTGTGGCTACTTAGTATCCACTCAACTCTGAAGCACTTTTCTTCTCAAGCTCTTCCCCTCTGCCCCCATTCCTCACCCTGACAAATCAATACTACTAGCAAGGGCTGTGTTTGCCAGACACAGGAAAAAGCTGCTCTCTTTCCCAAAATCCTCTCCTAAAAGTTCTTTTAAGGAGTTGTTAATAATTTGAACTTTAGAAGTGCATTAATCAAGGCTTACAGTGGTAAATAAGTAAACCTGTCTTCATTTCCCTCTCTCGTACAAAACCGGTACTGAAGCTTAAGGTTGCTGTGACATTCATTGTCTTCTCCACATCCTTCTTTTAAGAACTCCACCTAAATAAAACCAAACCAATTTTACTGCCTGACACATAATAGTAGCTTAAAATCAGATTTCTGAAGCACATTGAATAAAGCATCTACATGGAACTCACAAGACACTTTCCTGGACAGAGTTGAGATTTTAACCTGACTTAATTCTTGCCTGTTGAGTTTTTGCTTTGTGAGATACAGCCCTTGATACTGGCAGTTTAGAACTTTAAATGTGACTAAAAAGCAGAGTTGGATAATTCTAAATGAGAGGTACACTTCATATGAGAAAATACATCTTTAAGTCTGATTCTTCAATAAGCACTGAGGAAATGAGAATTTTTAATGGAGATATTCCCTCCCTTCTATGTCACTGCTGCAGTCATTGCTCAAGTGCCATTCCAGCATCCTAACAGTGGAAGAATTAAGAGTGTACATTATCTTGTTATGTTGGACAGATGTCCCCAGCAGGAGACAATCAATTTCTATTTTTAATCAAAAGTACACTTCCTCCTAAACTTACTGGGGAGAGGGAAGAAACTGAGGAGCTATACCATCTTCATTTTTGTTGCAGAAGAACACAGTTCATAGTTCCTAACATGTTGTAACAAGTTAAGAACAAAAGATAAAATAATAATCCAATAGTTACATGTCCAGTGCCACCCCAATTATTTCCTTTGGACATAATTTACTTTTCTACAGTCTTTAAAATTAAGTTATTTGTAGAAGTACAGATTTTAGTGAATATGTGATATCAAAGGCTTACTTTTGTGGTCTCTGTTTCAGATTCATTTGAATTTAGAATTGGTGTAAGATCTGGAAGTGCACTCTCTTTTCTCTTGGATGGTGACTCCAGGCCAGCAATTTTAACACTGACTGATATTGGAATGGGACGTAGCTTATCTTTAATTTTTTCCTGTTAAGATATTTTAAATTGCATCATTAGTGTACAGTGCAGAGAAGAAAAAAACAACATGAAGATGAGCTTTTGATACTGTATATAAATTCAGCATTTTCTAAACATGCAGGAACACAAAGAGCCCAGCGCTGTTATCCTTTTTTTTCCTCTGGTTTTCCAATCTGACAGTTTCTCTCACCATAGGAATTCCTATGAACCACAGACAGTAATTCAGGCAGGTGAAATTCACACAGCTATAGAAAAATAACACACTGGAGCAGGTTTGAGTAAGATGGTCTAGTAAAAGGTGTCCCAGCCCCTGGCATGGGAGTTGGAATTAGATGATCCTTAGGGTCCCTTTCAACCCAAACCATTCTCTGATTCTATTCTATTCATAAATTAAAGCTCATTAATCTGCTGTGGTCAAAAGCAACCTTGGAGGCCGACTCATTCCTGCTGAGCCACGGAGAAGGAATCTGTTTAGCCTCTGGACCAATACCTCTGGCACCACTACAGCAGCCAAGTCAAGAGAGCACATACCAACCTTTCTTGCCTTGCCGATTCATCCACACCAAAACCCATGGGTTAAAATTCTTTTCCTGAACAGTCACAGTATAAAATTCTATAACAATTATTTCTGTTGGAAGCAGCTCTCCGTTTTTGGCACTTAGTCGCTCTCTATTGTTGTAAATTAGTTCAGCTCCATTGACCTCCAGAGTGTGCTGCAGTGGCTACAGTTTTTATCCATACTTTGCAAGAAAGGCAACAGGAGGAAGAAGCATGTGTGCACAGAATAGTCAACTATGGTGGGTTTCTATTTTTGAAGTTTTATATTGTATATGACTTTGAAATTATATACAAAATTATATACAAATGTTCCTTCCATGAGGCTGCCAAAAAAGAGCATTCTTTTGTTTTAAGTGGATCTAAATGAAACAGAAATAAAATACTCTCCCTTACCTGCAGGATAAGCTTTGTAGTCACACACTCCCATGAGTTCTGTCCCCTGAGGGTTGTACTTGCAGTGAACTGATCAGAGGAGTGGTCATTGAAGCGCACCCTGGAGGGCAGGCCCAGCTGCCGCCTCTCGTTTTCCACTTCAAACGTGTAATTGATCTCTGTGTGAAAAAATGAAGTAGGTCACTATAAAAAAAAAAAGAATCATTGCCATTTTTAAAAGAACTTTAATTTTACAAGATATGATCATAAGCATTATTCTAGAAGACTGTTCCAGACAGTGCTGGGCTTCACAAACTGTTTTCAGTCATTTAAAAAAAAAAAACTTTCTCCATGTCAGTTTTGTCCTGCCACAGTTGAGGGCCAGGTACCCCGTGTGTGAATCTAAAGAAAATTTCTAAACCAAATCCTGTTATTCCCTAAGTAAACCGTTCCCTTGGGCATGTGGGGCTGGCTGGGGGAGCTGTAATCGCTGTACGGAGCCAGCAGAGGGCTGAGCTACCCATTGTAAATACCCCAACTGCGCTGTAGGGGATTCCTGCTGGGTCCCAAATGGCACCTGAGAGCCAGCAGGATTCTGAGGTCAGGATACACTGGTAATTTTAACACTGAAAGCAGAAGTGCAACTAGAGCTGTCCAGTTGTGTGCTGAGGCATGTTTTCCTAGATCTGAACCTGGTGCATCTTTTAATGATTGCTTCACCGAGCTAATTCAGTGCTGCACAGATGGAAACAGCACCGAGTGTGCCAAAGCACTGAAGCTGCAAGCACTTCACCTGCTAAAGGACCAGCACTCATTCAGGCACAGCCTTTGGATTTTGAAAGTAACTGAGAAACTCAAGACAACACAGGAGAAAAAGGGTCACTGGGCTTAAAGTTCTTCTCATTTCCTCTCAAAATCCTACACAGTTTTCCAAGAGGTAGTAACAGCAGCATTGTATCAAGTGCTTTACATCTTTATGGCACAGTCTTCCAGTCTTCTGTTATTAATGCAGACTTTTTTATTTCAGTTAATGATTTCCACAAAACCGTTTTCATGAATACAGGATAGGTTCATGCAGTAAGCCTCCAATAAGAAATAATGCTCACTAAGCATGTATAAAATAGGCCTTAAAAAAGGTTTAGGATTCTCTAAAGCAGCACTAACCTAGAGAGGCAAAATGGTTTGGGTCTGTACAGAAGCCATTTGCTCACTGGCAGTTGTATTACTTAGAAAGCTTTAGTCTGTCATCCACAGAACAGCTTAACACACCAGCATGACTCTAAATACAGACTGTGCAACAGCTGAGCTTAGCACTGAGTCACATTTTAAATTTGTCAGTCACTGTCTGAGATGAGTCACTATAATTTGAGTAATATGTTTCCATGATGAACTCTAAAGAAAAAAAAAAAAAAGAAAAAAAAAACAAAAAAAAAAACCAACAAACAACATGTGACAAACAGATCAAAAATATTTTTCTTCAGAACTTACTTATTCTTGGATTTAAATTTCTGGGGTTTGCAGTATATTTAAAACATGCTTTCACATCCATCCTGTAAAAAGTGCCAAGAAATTAACTTTTAGTAAGGCATGGTCCAACAGAATAAAAAGCTTTAACTGATCAGGCTTATGACTGTGGTATTTACTGCTTAGTAGACTGAATTATAAAGCAAGAAAAAATGGTTAATAAGCAATTAAGCATTTGCTCTTATGTGTCTACTCAAGACAAAGCTGTTCAAGCCAAGATACTTGTGTTAAAAGTCTGAAGAGGCAAGGTGACATTCATCTTCAAAAATGAACGTTATTAGAAGGACATGTTCCACACCTTGTCTTTAGCACAGTAGCCTGAAGAAATTCAGGAAGTCAAAATGAACATATGCACATACATTTGCTTAACTTGCATGACTTTCATATCCCTTCCCTTAAACATGGTCACTGAATGAATTTTGACAGTAGAAAGCTCAATACACCAAGGCTTCTGATAGAGTAATTTCTTTTTTCATTTACCTGATTTCACCATGGTCCTCAGGGTTCTTTTTCTTTAGATCAATTCTATCAGGCTGTACTGTAATGTTTCTTCTAATGCTTATCACAGGCCGAGATCTTCATTTGGGGGAAAAACAGGGAATAAAAAGAAGATGTAAAAAAAGGAGTAATTTCTGTTAAGATTAATTAAATAATTAATGTGAATATCAGATTCCCTCCATGCCTGCAATGATTTGCAACAAAGACATTCCAATAAATACAGAGTTTGGCTTCGACACTGGTTAGAAAAAAACCTGAAAACTATTAAAAGCTAAGCAAAGGTCACTGAGAACAACTACAGATCCTGAGGGGGAAGCAGGCTACAGTAATGTGATGTTGCTATGTTGCTGTTGTCATTCTATGCACTTAAAAAACCAGAAAATTCAGTGGTGGTTTCTACCACCAGTAGTAATTCAGCCCCTGGGAACAACTATAGGTAGGTACTACAGTTCATTCAGATTCATGTTCACAAGACCTTTAATATGGAGCCTGGTGGCTGTGGGAAATGATATTTCCTGCTTCCTCTGCATGTAGGCTGTAACCATACTTCTGCCTGACAACTTGTCTTTTCTCTTTTCTGGATGGGAGAAGACATTTCACGTGAACAAATGAATGAGGTGATCGTGTTCTCATAAAAGCATCCAAAGGTTGTTTAAAATAGCTGGTAAGCCACCTGCTCCATTTAACTGGGCCACTCCTTTCACTGTTTGTCACCGTTAGAGGTTTTTCTTCTCACCTTGGTAAAAGTTTTTGTCCTGCCTTTATCAGCAAAAGATTAAAGCTCCTTTTGAGTAAGCAGAATGCTCAATAATCTGACCAACTCCTCTACCACCTACTCTGTTCTCTTCCACAAGCCACGTGAGTTGCTTTTCTTGGGCGCCATTCCAGTGCATTTAAGAACATCAAAATTATGTGCACAGATTCTATATAGCTTAGAGATGGGAGCATAAATTGTAGGAAGGGCTGTTCTGCCTGAAAAGTAAAGTTGTTTGTCCCAAAGCCCTGGTGAAATTAATTAAGATTCCATATATAATACCTGTACACATTTACAGAATCTGACAGGGAACCAACAGCAACATCAGGGTAGGAATTTTTATCCAGGTCCATATTTCCAGCAATAGAGTAACCAAAGAAATTGGTGTTTGTTTTTTCACCATCAAGAATCTAAAAATCAAACAGATTGAGGGAATTCAGATATTTAAAAGTGATAAAGGTAAAGTAAGTAACAAGTGAACATAACTGTCTTACAGCCAGAGACAAAAGAGGGAAAGAGATACAGTGAAGAAGGACCTCTGAAATAGGACCTCTGTGTTCAGTTCAGCTAAAGGATACTGAAGTGCCAGGATGATTTGCCCTTCTTCCAAGAAGTTACTTGGCAATAGCAGTGAGTACCAGAAATTACTGATCTGCTGAGAGCTTAGTTCATTTTTATTTACAGTATTTATGGACTATAAACACTTGAAACAGAAGAAGTATTCTATAAAGTATTCAAGCAGTATTCTAGGGAGTATAATGAAGTTCTATTCCCACTCTGCAAATTGGACACAGTGACCCTCAAAACAAAAGAACAAAAAAAAACCCCAAACCAAACAAACAAACAAAAAAATAAAACAACACCAACCCCAACCAAGCAAACATTTTTAAGAAGGAAGTGAAACAGTAGTAATGAAAGAGAAAACAAAGAAACTAATTGTTTTCAGATCACCAGATTTATTTTTTTTAAACCCAGAATTTATTTATCTATACATCTTTTTCCTTCTGCACATATTATTGGTGCCAGTAGATGGCCCCAGAAATAAAAATATATATTAATATCAAGAATTCCTAATCTTTCCTGTCAGCAGTGCAATCTTTGAAGGGCCCTGCGACTTTCCTGCGTACCCAACACCCCAATAATAGCAATGGAAAAGAAAATGGATAGTAGCCCTGTCATTCCTTTAATTTTGCTCAAGAACAATTATATAGTAAAGGTTATTTCATTACCTGTGCTGGTTTTGTATTTATTCCATTCCTGGATCCGTGATAAATGTATACTTTGCCAAAACCATCATATGGAGCCCCTACTGCAATATCTGGTGAAAATAAGTTGCAACATCTAAAATCATTCTTGCTCTTTCTGCAGCATGCAATCAAAGCATAACATGTTGCAAGTCTGGCATTGGCCAAACAATCTCACACATTTTTATTGTCATTGTTTTCCATTTACCTGGATATCCATCCTGATTAATGTCCCCAACGTTTTCAACTGCAAGTCCAAACATGGAGTCAGCGGTTCCATTTAAGCGAAGAGGCTTCACCCCTGCCCATTTGCCTTGGTGGTTCATGTAGACGTACACGGCACCCCCGATGTCCCCACTTCTGTCAAAGTACTGCGGGGCCCCAACAACGATGTCCTGCCAGCTTAGGATGAAATGGAAAAGAAAAAGGTAATGCTTTTGTAGAAGAACTCTGAAAAATAACTGCTCAGACTGTGAGCTCAAGATCAGCTGCCCAGAGAGCTGCTGAACAAAGACTAAAATGTGCATTAAACTGGTTGGGCACCTACAGCCCCACTGACACTGCAAGCTGGTTTATTGCCTTGATGGCATACAAGGACCTTCTATGGTCTTCCTGGGGTATGAGACTGGTTTCTTGTTTCTCTGTTTAGAATATTTTTTTAAATAAAACTCTTTATTAGAAAGGTAAACTCTATCCTGATTGATTCCCAAGACGCTCAGCATTTCCTCCAGGAAAACATGGAAGGTGGGCTTTGTCATTCCTTATATTTCTAATGTGAAAAACCAAAGCAGAAATAAACAAGATTGCTATCCTTTATTATACAGGCAGCAGGAGTTAACCACAGCCATACCCATCACTGTTGAGGTCCACAACAGCAACATCATAGCCAAAAGAGGAGGCCAGCCCTTCTCCTTCAAACATGTGCTCCAGGGAAAGTGCTCTCTGATTTTTTTCTTTTTTTAGTAAAACAACTGCTCCACTGTGGTTCGCTCTTGGGGCACCAGACACAAAAGTCATCTCATCTTGGGAGACAATTCCTTTACCGGAGTCCAAAGAGAAACCTTTAACAGAGAAAGAAATGAAGTATAAATTAACTAAGTAACAGCTTGCATCTTAATATGAAAAAATAAACATTTCCCCAGCTATATTAAAGTGGTATATGGAATACAAGTTTTGTCTACAACACAGTGTGCTATGGCTGGGAATTCTCCATTTCTCTTTGCACTGGTGGACGCGTATTTGCAAGTGAACACTTTTTTACGTTCCCACAAACACTCCTCCGTACATTACAGTTCGTATTTCCCCACAAAACACAGTACTTCATTGCTCACTTGGACCTGCTTTTCACGGACACCAAACAGAGGATACATACAGCTTAGACACAATTACAGCTTTACCACTTGAATATAGCTTGAGTACTTCACCTCTGGCAAAATTATCAGAACATCTCCTAAGTATCATTCTATTACAAACATGCAAATTGTTCTGCACAAGCATTCTCATATGGATGATGTATGCAGTATTTGAGAATCAGCTTACACAGTAATGGTGAAATGACAATTTTAAGTTAATGCAGCCCTAAAAATAACATGTTCAAATTAATTTAGTCTTACAATACATTTTAAAATATGAAAAACCAAGTTAAAAGACTATACTGCATATACCAGTATAGCCAGTAAAGGCCAAAGTAGAAAAATGCCCACTTTGCAAGGAAGGAAGATACCAGCCAGATGGAAGTCTCCCTCTGAAACACTTCACCACTACTATGGAAATTCTCAATTACAGCAATTCACAATGAGACAGTTCCAGAAAAAACTGAGGGAGTCCCAGCTGGGGGAAGGATGAGAAGGTTTGGAGAAACGCATGACAAATCAGCATTTCTCTGAAGTCTTGTTACTTTGCTGTCTCCCCTTTATCTGAATCCCTGTTTTTTTTTCATGCTGTACTTACAATATATTTGATATGAGAGGGGATAGAGGGGAGAGGATCATGACAAAGGTCTGGAGATTATGTCTGACCAGATGCTACCACCTCAAGTGGTCACAAACCTAAGTAGCTATTCATCATTACATCCACTGACTTGTCCACCTGTATGCTGGGAGGCAATGTTTTGTACACAAACTGATCTGGATGAGTATCAGATACAGCTGTCAAAAACAGAAGACCTATAAATATGAGTGAAAGATTGAAGAGGAAAAAAAATAGTAGTTAAGCAAAGCACCTATAACCACATTTGCTTATGGTCTAAACAGACAGAACAGTAATGCCTGGGATGAGCTGGCTTGCCTGGAAGTGATTCTGATTATTACAAATCAGTGCAGCATTTACATTTAGGAGATAAAGGCATTGGTTACACAACTGGAAAAAGATTATATGACTGTTCACAGCAAAAGGCATCGGCCTCCACAGCACTCCTCTATTGCTAAGAATCTTAGCAATTCTTTTTTGTTTAGAAGATGCTATCAGCTTGTCTAACCTAAGCTCTTAGGATGATTTTTCTAGTTACCTTTACACCCAGTAATTACTGCTGATATTTAACAGAAGTTTTGTTCTTTCTCCTAACATACATGTAGCTCTAAGTCCGCTCTCTTCCTGACTTGCTTTTTTACTTTTTACATTAGCAATGCCCTTCTCATCTATTCAGCCTTCCATCACTCACACAAATTCCAGTCTCAGGTTACCAAAACCCTATTTGTTGCATATGCCAAAAGCAGTGGATCAACACACCACAGAAATCTGCACTGGAACAGAAAGATTCTTTACACTTAACGCCTTTCCAAAAATGCAGCATAGCCTTTTCAGTGTATCTCCCTGGTGTACAGAAGGGTCACTGGCCTAAGGACATATTCCTGCTTTCCTGACTGCACAAAGAGCAAGAGATTCACCTCCTGCAACACACAGACAAGTAAACTATAAACAGTACTTATATTATGGCATTTTAAAGGTCTGTTAAAAGCCACTGGAGTTTTAAAAACATGAAGAATAGAAGAATTGCACTTACCTACCAGGAGAGAAAATCTACAGCCTTAACAGTTACATCCAGGAACTCGAATTTTGATAAACTTTCTGATACTACCTAGCAGAGACTGTGCGACTAAGACTACAGACCCATTCATTGTACTGACCCACCACAGTGATTATAATCACTGCCCGAGATTCCGTAGGCCCTTGGCACAGCTCTTGAATCTCACATTACAACAGCAGCTCTTCCAGGTACCTCAGCAGTATCATCTTACACTTAAAACTGGCCCACAAATGTGCAGGGAGGCTGTCAGTTATCCCAAACAGTTTACATGTTACAAGGTCCACAATGGAACATCTGCTCCCATTTCAGATCATCACACCAGGCTGGGATCACAAATGTTTAAGAGACCTAAAGAGATTTACCACATGTACTTAATCCTACCTAAGTAACTGTTAGCTGGAACAGGAACTAGATTCTTATCCTGGCGGCTCTCATCACCAACTTCGTAAGGCCCATCATCAAAGATACCCAGATCATAAAATGTCTGATTCTTTTGCTCTGCACGAACCACCCCTGAAAAAATGAAATGATAAAATAAAAGCAAACAAATGATGAGAAAAATAACAAATAAATGTTCCCAACTTATATTAATTATGATGAATGATATAGTGACTGCTGTTAAAATGGGACAAACACAGAATAGTGCACTGGGTTAGTGTTTTGTCTCTGTTCTATGTGCCAGAAGCTCATGCTGCTCTACAAAGAAGCCATACAATGATCTGGAAAACATGGGATACTGAGGAAATTCTCAAAAAAACCCCATTGAACTGGTTTGGTCATAAAACACCCTCATCCTGTATTTCTTAGCCTTATAAAGCTTCTCTTAAAAAGGGGGTAAGTATACAGGAATTTTTAAAAAATTATATTTCATTATGACAAACACCAGCATTATACTTAGAAACAGTATTTAAGAAGAAAAAAACTGTTGTTCAATAAAAGGCATGCTCCCCTTTTATCAATTGGCATAATTAAGGTTTTGGCAAGCACAAACATGTTTTTCCATTACACAGAAGAGTACTCTTAGGACTGTACTAGCACTTCTCTGCAATTAAAGTAAAATGGTGTCTGCACTCAGTATGCTGTTTCAGGTTGGTCAGATTTTGTTGACAGATACGTGGAAGATTAAGTTTTCACTAAAGTACACCTTGTGCCAGAGCTTAACACACTGATTTTGCACGGTTCATACACCAGGCACAGGTGTACGATGTGGAAAAATGCAGTGCTTGGAGGATCAGATGTTCTCAAGAGGAAAGTATTTACAGCTGTTGGTGTAATGAAGTGTGATGGGAAAAATCTTCTAGAAACTGAGCTGGCCATTTAGATGCTTCTGAATATAAAGTAACAAAGAATATCTAGGATTTTTCCCCTTATGTTTTGGAGAATCTCCTAGATGACACAGAGTACTTGGCTCTTAGATTATCCATGAAATTTTACATGGACATGCATGGATTTAGATATGAATATATGTAGTATTGCTGTTATCTTCCTACAACCCTTCAATATTTATTTTGGAAAGTACTGGTTTCCACAAACTTCACAAAGAATAAAGGGGAGAATATTGCAGAATAAACAAAGAGTTCAGCAGCTATCTAACATTTGCTCAAATGCAGAAAAAGGGCTGGTCAAGTAACTCTTACAAATTTAGTAGTTTGTTCCTGCATGGAAATGTCCAAGTAAGCCCTCAATCCAACCATAAGATTAAACTAATAAGGGGAAAATTTGCTGTGCATATTTTGCTGTGCACATATGTGCAAAGTTCCATTATCTATTCATAAATACACACAAAGATATTTAAAGAAACTTCAATAAATGTTGATATAGAAGCATAGCATTTTGTAAAAACAGGGTAAAATAATTACATCCCTATTATCTCCTCTCCCCTTAAAAAAAAATAAAACTCTGGATGCAACCTTTGAGAGCAATCTCAGAGGAAATGGGAAGGGTAAGCAGAAAGGAAGCCAAGTCATACCTTTCCAGTTGTAAGTGCCTGGGGCACCAAACACAATATAATGATAGTCTCTAGTAAAAGTAGCAGCAACACCTTGCTGACAGGAACCAAACTTCTCATGGCCTCTTAAACGACCATCACAAAAACTCCATACTCCATTATCCATATCATCCTTAATAGTGAGGTCCTGGCTCAGCACATAGCACCTTCCAATGATATCCCGGGTTTCCTGCACTGTGTTTACATACTGCCTTTTCTCATAGCGATGTGCACACGTCTGCAAGACAGAAGAAATAATGTGTGATGTTTCTGTGTGTCGTATGCAGGTCACCACAGAAGGCAGGGCTCATCTAGCAGTCCCTCCTGCTACCAACTCTGTAAGTCACCCTGCAGACACACCTAAGTGCAGAATCCAATGTTTCCTACAGGCAACACATGGGAAAGGTTGGGCACCTACAGATACAAGTCAAAGCAGCCTGCTTCATGGTCAAGGAAGGCCATAGGGTTAAATCCCTAAAGTCCATCCTGATACTGAATCTCTCTCTTTCAAGAAGTAAGGAGAAAATCACTCTCTCTCTCAAAGAAACAAGTGGCTGTTTCCCAACAGCTCTGAAAGGACTGACACGCCTGTGCAGGACACAAGAAGTTGGTTCAACCCAAGACTATTCAGAACTTGCCCCTTACAGAAAAGTGCCACTAAGCAGAGGCTGCAAGCTCTTCCAGTGGAGGGGAGGGAAGTTGCTCCGACTTCCTCTGTTGGATGTTCCACTTACAGGGTAAATGTCACTGGGGCAGAGCTGAAGCACTAAACGTATCCTGTTCCTTATCCCTTCCGACTATCCCCTGGGAAAAGAATTCTCATCAAATATTTAATACAAAGGATGAACAACCACTGGCTAAGCAGTGTAACCACCAAACCATTGTAAAAAACGTGAACAATCAAATGCCTTTGCCAGCAGTGTTTCTGGAAGACTCAGATGTAGCAGGCTGTGTGAAGAGCACAAACAAAGTTTGTCTCAGCTGACAAACCTTTTCTATGGTTCCTCTCAAGGCCTAAATGTTATGCAAACACCCAGCTGCTCCACAGTAGAGCACTGCAGTACTGTCCTGCTGCAGTGACCTCCAGGCTGCTCACACCTCATCTAGTAAGTGCATTCCCCACTTACCATGAAAAGACAAGATAGCATTAGTTGATGACTGATTTTTCAGTGAACAGGACTGTTTCCATGTGCTCCTTCCCACTGGGTTCTGAGACAGACCAAAGCTAGTTACTACTGCCTCTAAATGCTTACATAACCAGATTCACATCCTGAAGTCACCTGCCCCCAGGTTTGGAAGCAGTGACATTAACCTCCAATTAGATGAGAAGGCTTCACTGCACACCTGTTTTATGATGTATCTGGTATCCTGCAGCACCACAAGAGGTTTTTATTTAACTGAGAATGTTACTTTTTAAACTCTTTCTCTCATAACTCCCAAAAACTTTTTCTGTTTAATATAAAATAAAGAGTATCAATGTATTGTATAAAATAAAGAATAGCAAGTAGTCTTACTGCAGTGCAATGACCACATTAATTCACAGGAGCTGCTCAGTGGAAGTCCCTGATAAAAGCTAAAGTGAGGCTCATCATCTTGGAAAACCGGCTGGTGATACCTGCTACTTTTACAGCCTTATACACTATTCTTCCCTATTTCTGCAGCTAGTAGTATTTAAAAGAAAAAATGTGTATATGACCAAAAAGTGTACCCCTTGAAAATAAACTGCCCGTCCAACAAACATCCAGATTGTTAAAAAGGTTATAAAGAGAGGCTAACTCAAAGAAAAATAATTTAAAGCTCTTACAACCTCAAATCCCTTATTTTGCTAAGGAGACATTTAACTCCTTACCTACAAGAAATCAAAGGAGATAACTTAGGCAAGTTATCTTTCAGCAAGCTGCACAGAAACACAGACCATTCAGAACATGTACTGTAGACCCCAGATGTTTTTGTAAGTTAGTCCTTTAGCACTTACCACCACATTTCCTCCTGGCCCCTGACTCTGGACAGTTACACCCATCCATTGGTCTTCTTTACTCTCCATCTTTGGGTCAGCTGCAAAGTATCATAAAACAGCTTCAAATATTAACAGTTCAATACATTTCTTGTTTTGGGGTTTTTTTATTTGCTTGGTTGGTTGGTTTTGGTTTTTTGTTTGTTTTTTCTTAAAGCCCATGTCAGGGGAGACTCTTCATACAGAACACCAGATAGTCTGTAGGTGGCAGTGTCTGTACATTTTATCACTAACAGCATCCATTTTATTAAACTTCTAGCCTATTACTTCATGTTACATCAATTTACAAAACAGTAAGAATCTACCAAGATTTAAGCATCTTGTAGTAATTTAGGAATTAAGCTACAACTTACTATGATGCAAAAAGTAGATAAGTATAAATCCCTAAAAGAAACTGTCTGATACACTGCCTCAGGAAAGGACATCAAACAAGAAGAATCAGGCAACTGTTTCAATTCAAAACAAAAGCACTGAAGAACTTACTCTCCTCATCAAATTTGACACGCAGGCAATTTGTATTTGGAGATGCAATGTCACAGCTGTACAGCCCTCCTGTTCTGTTGGCTTGTTGGGCTGGAAAGGCCTTTTCCCGAGGAGCTCCAACCAGCAATCTGTAGGGCAAGCAAAATAATTTAAAGGAATATATAGAAGGAATATTAGAAAAGAGAAAGGCAACAGAATCAGGAAGTGTTTTCACCATGTTGCTAGAGGTTTGACATGCCAACATTTGAAGATGGATGAAAAGCTACACCACAGCACTGCTCTTTTAAAAAGAGAAAAGGAGGAGAGGGGAAGGAGAGAAGCTGTATAGCAGTAATGCAGATTACAATTATTAGACCTGCAAGCCAGTACCTGTATTGTAATTCTTGTTATTGTTGTTGCCATATTCACTGAGAGTGGTTGATAAAAAGTAGATGTCTGGCAGTTTTGGGAAAATCATCTTTTTATCAGGGCATCAAGTGGGGTATTTTTTGCCTTACTAGAAATCATTGGTAAGGGTGGAAGAAGTCACTAAGATGACTAGAAACTCCCACAACAGTAAATACAATTGTTCTCAGGCTTTCTTCTAGTTTTACACCAGTCCTATGCCACTGTTTGCCTGAATTTAAAGGCACCTTAGTACCTCTTACCAAAGCAAGATCCTGGATCTTGCTGGAAGATCCAGGACCAAGGAAGTGTTCACTGAACTGTTCCAGGCTCTGTGCAAACATGAACTCCCCCTCTCCACTCCTTCGGCAGATACTTCATTTTTAAGCTGAAAATGGTTTTCTCCAACAAATCAGTTATCAAGAACAGGACATTCCCACAAAGGATTTCTTTATCCTATTAAACAGCTACTCTAACAAGCTCTCCTTAGACACTGTTCTGGTAACCAAATGCAAAGGTTCTTATTTTAAGCACTAAGTAAAGCAAATTTCCTTCTGTATGGACTGCACATAATGAGTATTATCACCCACCAGCAGGCATATTTACTTGCAAAATAAGGTGGAAAAAAAAATCTTACATTGTCTGTTTCTTTGTAGTGTCACACACACAGAAGCACAGCTGCTTCTCAGGCAGCTGACTGAAATTAGTAGCAACCAGTGTGCAGTAGTTTGTGGAAGAAACATCACACTCAGCTGAAACACTGAGGATGAGAGAGAACAGTGTGTGGATAAGTGCAACACAGCAGACGTGATGGATGGATGGATGGATGGATGGATGGATGGATGGATGGATGGATGGATAGATGGATGGATGGATGTTGAACCAGACTGTGCTTCCTGACCCTAGGACATAAAACACTTAAAAGAAGATATCCCTGATATTATGGTGTCAAGGACAGTAAGTCCCAAAACTGGGACTACAGCTGGATCCACAAGGCTCAAAG
This sequence comes from Ploceus nigricollis, assembly GCA_013399945.1. Classification (NCBI taxonomy): domain Eukaryota; kingdom Metazoa; phylum Chordata; class Aves; order Passeriformes; family Ploceidae; genus Ploceus; species Ploceus nigricollis. The sequence continues at coordinate 823,308 of VXBC01004276.1, forward strand.
AGGACCTCAAACCCTCTTTAATATCCAACTCTAGTTTTGCTTTGTTGTGGCAGTGGGTCAAAGCACACTGCTGTCCCTCAGAATGCTATTTTTACTAAAAACAAGACTCACTTTTCTTCACGTCTAACAGTAAAGACTGGATCAGTTAAGATAATATGTAGTTTTTCTTATTAAGAAAATGTTTATTCAGTGTCCCTGAAGTAACAAATGAAACAAAATGAAATCGATGTGTTACCAGAAAACATGTTTTTTTTAAAAACACAAAATTTTATCTGTATAGTGAGACATCCAAATTTTCACTACTTCTATAGGACTAAATTCTCCCACAATCCGTAATTTATCCTCTTCATGAAGGTAAGTCCCCTGAATGCTGAAAACTTCAGGTAAAGTATTTGCCTTTGGACCATATACAGGACACACCATGTACGTGGGGTTTGGTTTAAAAGGTTTTCTGCTTTTCCCTCTATGTACATATGGCATCTTCTTCAAACATTTTTTCAGAAACATAGCAGTCATCACAAGAGTTTGTAAACTACTATGGTTTTAGAAAGACCATCAATAACTGAATTTTCTAATTTTGGCAATGGTACATTTAACTGTAATCTCTTAAGAGTAATTCTTCTGCAAAGCATCTGTTTCTGAGTTATTCCTTATGGCAGAATAGGAATCCTCAGTTCTGTTATTGCCCAGGGAAAGACAGATGACTTTTTTTAACATTAACAACCATAACTTTAAGAAAGCAGAGGTACTGATTTCCTAACTTACGGAAATTTTTACTACTTTTACTTTCTCATTCAAAGCTTTGGGGAGTAGAAATTATGTACTGAACTTCACTTACAGAAATTAAAAACCTTCTGTTTCAACATTGTGAACAAAACTAAAAGCTTTTCAGATTTAAATACCTGATTTGTTTTAATTCATCCACCTCCATACTACTGACAGTGGCCGTGCTGGGTCAAGAAAATTAACTCAGTCTCACTATCCTATAGAAAAGAACAATGTCCCTCTCTCTAGCTGAATGAGCTTTTACAGCACACCATGATCCCGACGGCAGGAAAGGACCTACTGAAGCACTGGGGGAATAAACAGCATAGCCAACAGAATATGGAGTGGGAAGATGTGCCACCTGCCATAAAATGCTGCAAACATTCAGTGGCATCTCAGACACCACTGATGTCAACAGATGAAAAATGAAATTGCTCAGCCTTCTTAAAAAATGTAAAGCTTCCATCCAACGCGATCTCAAAGGAAATAGGCAACCTTAGATTCTTCCCAATGCCCATACACCCCCATCCAAATATTGCCTACATTATTTTCCAGTTTTAACAAAGAATTTCAAAACAGACTTATTTAAAACCTTCCAGATTTCAAAGAACTGTTATCAGGAATCCTGTCACTAATCTTCAAGGCTCTTCAAATACAAAAATTTGAATTTTCTTAGGTACTTCACTGTAAGTCCTTACAACACAGGCCAAGAGAAGCACACACTATGAGTAAGTGCTCACAAAGGATTAGATCAGTTCAAGTACAATACTACAGTAAATCCTGAAATGTATTTTCAAGTAGCAAGCAAAGATCCATTAAAAAGTGGCACAACTCCTTTGTACTTGTTTACTACTTTTCTGCCCTAAAGAACAGAGCAGAGAAGACTAAACCTATGCCCCTGGGTTCTGCAAGACAGGTTACTGAAGGTGATGATTATAATAGTTATGAGGATTATCAACGCTATCGGGAATCTAGTAAGAAAGTCACATGCATCTAATCTTTGGCTGAATAAATCAAGCAAAACAAAAAATTCCTTGCAAACACACTGTCACTTCTGATCAACAGAGCTGCTGTTCAGCTTACCTACCATTTAAAAGGTACATTTGAAAAATCAAAGTTCTATTATAAAAGCCAGATTACTTAATTTAAAAATAAAAAGTGTGCACAGAACTACGAAGTATGACATGAACCATACCTCAGTGTGAATTTCAGCATGACTGCAGTAATACAAATGAATCAGCTCATATACTGAGCTGTGCTACAAGCTCAACAGAGTCCTTCCAGATAGAGGACACATTCCAGTCATTACTCTGTGGCTACTTACTCAGCTGTGATTTAATAAAAGAATTTTAATCAAGTTTGAGCTCATTATGCCAAAACCAGGTTAGCTTTTTCTGCGGCTATGCATGTTCCATTTTAGCTTTCTCACTGGCAAGCAAAACCTGTTTCTGCAGGTCAGAGGTAGGGATAGTGTGAGGGGATGCTCTTCCAGCTATCACCATCTCCTTATATTGGCAGATGAAACACGGACACTTAAAACCTAGGAACTTCTCTTCTCCTCTGCAAATGAAGAATGACAAAAACAAATTCTTAATTTCTCTTCACCCATGCTCACAGTGTGATTCATTTTATTCACTAGGACTTCTCCCTGAAGGTCTGTGGACATGGTCTACTGTAACTACTTTCAATTAGGTTTGAATGTCCCAAATCATGTTCCAGAATGCATATGCAGATAACAAAATAACGCCCCAATGTCAAGAATGCAGAGTGGGAGATGAAAACCCAAGACACTCCAACACACACACTTTTACTGATTTTTCTATCCCCATGGTAGGTTTACCTTGTTACTCTACAGAAAACAGAAGCTGAGCCATACAGTATACTGAATATAAACATCTCTGAGCATCACTTCCTGTCAGAGACGTAGCTTTTTATTATTTGAGTTATGATGACTTAGTATCTAATGTTTACCGTGAGTCCAATGTCAGAGAAGAGCAGACAATTGCTATTCCTCATGTAAATTATAGAAACAGATTAGTCTGTTAACGTGAATCCTGATTTTCCCCACACATCTTGCTTCAATACATACTATAACCTAACTGGGTTTTCCCTAGGCCAGTCACACTGCACAGGTGTTAATCTACAGAAATGGAACATAATAAACTACTCATATAATTTAATTTAAAATAAGCATCTATCAAGTGACAGTGTTGGGTAAAAAAAAACTCTGAATTCTCTCATACCTTGGCATAAAACTACAATGTTTTTTAGCTCTAGTTATAATTAAAACATGTGTCTTCCAATTTCAAAGTGAAATTCTGATTTTTAACCAAATTAATCAGTCCAGTTGCTCTATTGATTACAATTATTTTAATTATTGATTTCTCTTAATTACTTCTTGAAGATACGTGATAATAACTGAAGTCCCACTGCCAATTATGAGCATCTGCTGACTTACAGGAACAGATTTACTCCCTTACAGCCCCAGATTCATAGCCAAATGTAAAATAATCCCCTAAGAATAGAGCTCCAGGACTGGTGTATAATGTCATTTTAACTAACTGACCTTACTGAGAGGCAGGCTCAGGTGAGTGCTACCTGCCCCACACAGCCACCAGTGACCCCGGCTGTACCTGCACATGCAAGGTGCAGCTGGAATACAACAGGGAGAGCTGGCCTGTGCTCTCAAGATGGGGACCAGCAGAGCACCACATCCCTCCATGGAACCCTATGGCACAGCTACACCCACCCTACCTCCCTGCGGTGTTAACATTACGCCCGAACACAAGAGCTGAGGCAAGAAAAGCTCCATTTCACCACTTATGCCAAGCACTACTCAAGTCTCAGAAAAGGCATCAAGACATCTTACTGATTTTATCTACATCTGGAGCAGACCTTTGGATAAGTGTGTGTAGAAAACATGTTTCATAAACACGCGTATCTCCAAGAAGCAGAAGAAGGTGAGAACTCACTACCCACATTCAGGTAGGCACCAAGCCTCAGTTTGTCAACTGCTGTTGACCAGTGTTGCAAAAATGTAACTACAGGTCCAACTCCAGATGCACAAACAGTCTATGAACTGTAGGTCTGGCTGCATTTAGAAGAACCAGTCAGATTCTGGACCAGCATGATTTATTGAACGCAACATACAATGTTCCTCTGGACTGAGGGTGAGAATGCATTAACTGCAGAGTAGCTACATACAGCACTAACAGTGCCATTGCAATCACAAGCTTAATATCCCAAATCAACACTCACCACAGCTGAGGACACAAGGCTTACCAAACAGTGTCCCTACTGGGGAGGGCAAGGAGGACAGTCCATCTTTCCGTCTGTCCTGGCAATTTCGCTCAGATTCTCATCCCCTGCTGGATGCAGAAGCGGGGTACTTTTATATCTTATTCACTGTCACTGTGCTAAGTGCTGTGGGTGGGACTGCAGTCATATCTTCCGTTCTTTGTGGGCATATTTGCAGAATATATCTTGGTAGGAAGTGTACTTGGTTAGCACAAAACATTTCTGGGTATCAGGCAGAAGAAGGAGACCACGTGGCCTATGCCTCACCTGACATTCCCACCCCCAATGCCACAGCAGCACAAACCACAAGACCTCCAGCTGATTTCCACAGTTGCACCTAGAGGCGCCATGGCATATTGAGCTTTGCATTTTCTTCACTACTTTTATGCTTTTAACAATCAGTATTCAGCAAGAACAGTTAGGTGAACACTGAGAAGAAAGGGTGTAACTTTATTTAATCAGATATGGCCTAAAAGAGTCATTAAAATCCCAAGTAAGATACATGAGCTTTCCATTTCAACACATACTACAGAATATTAAGCAGTAGGGTGCAAATTTTAAAACCCTCCCTCCTTTAACTGGTAATTCTTGAAATGTTTAGTGGGTAGCTGTGGCTCCTTCTCAGCTAATGAAAACAACAGTGAGAACTGGGAGTGGTTTCTACTCACAGCTATCTGAACTCCCTCCAACACTGCTCATGAAACATCTTGGTCGCTTCCAAAAGGAAAGTCAAAGTTAAGATGTGAAAACCATATCAAAAGAAATCCAGACATCCTCCAAGCTCCTGGAAACATTCCCTCACTCCACAGCGAAATTCTTTTCTTCACTTACAGTCTGGAACTGTCCAAGGGTAACATATGATTTTCGCAACATACTTCAGAGAAGAAAAATTATTAGCAATCCATTACAGTTCTATTTTGGAAAAAACTCTCAAAAGAAATCAAGTAAAAGAAGGGAGAAGATCTTCAATGTTTTTTAGAGTAAATATCCTGTTCATCAAAGTAAGACACTTTCACTGAGTAAATTACATTTTGATTTAAACAAATACAAAAAGTACCACAGTCTGCACCAAACTCAGATACTCTGCTATCTCCCAAAGTTTTCTTCATTCCTTAAATTCTTTCCTTTTCCATGGCATCCTTCTACCCAAACAAGGCACCGCATCTTTGCCAGCCTTTCTTTAAAAGTAAAAGCAAACACATCTGTAGTGTCTGCTCTGAGCCTTAATAGACTGGAGTAGAAAACACGAAAGTGTTTCCTGGGTAAGAAACCATTAACCACTTCCACATATAGGTAAAATAAAGTAGTCACTGGTGTAAGTCATTTCCAATTTTGCAGGCTCCATTGAGCTCAAGTTTGAAACAGAATATTGCTGTTCTCAGGCAACAATGCTGCCACTGCAGACTTTGCACTTCATTATGTTTTCAGAAACACTCCACAAAGGGGGCAAATTGGGAAACTGACAAAGCTAAATGCCATGAAATGGCTCACTCTCGACTGGACAATTAGACTCCTACATCCTTTCTCTCTCCCAGTTCCAGTGCCCTCTTGGGAAAGTGTTTCATTAGATTAAGCAAAATGAAGAAAATAGAGCCACTAGGCTCTAACTCAGTTTAAATTTTACTACAAAATCACTAGTCACAAGTCATCTATCAAATGTTTAAAACCTCCAGGCAGACACCCTTGATCACAATGTGGGCCATGTACAGCCCTCGACCTGAGCTGTATTTTCACTCCTCTGCACTGATTTGGTCTCAACTGTTTTTAAAATTAACAAACACAGAAGATGGATGCATTTCACCACCATAATATTTCAACATAACTCAAGTTGGTCAGTGGGACAGACACTGTGTGTGAATATTGGTGGCACCACTCCTGCTTCATGCTTGGATTTGCCATTCCACAACAGAAACAAGTCACAGGACAAGAGCACCACAGACTAATTAGCACAGAGAGATTGTCCCTTCATACACTCGGGCTGCTAATGGGAACTGGAGCTGAACCATGAGCGCCTCCAAGAAAAAAACCCTCCCCAGCAAAATACAACCAGTAACTCTGGTAGCAGGGAGCTTGTCTGTGATGCTTTTCACAGAGACACCCATCATGGTCAGTATGTTATTAACAGCTATTTTAAGTGACTGAATATTCTCCTGATCTGCTACTCCACAGCTACATTTTGGAACTAACAGTGCAAAGCTGTGGCCAAGTACATCATTAATCTCTGTTGCCTGGAGGCTTGGCACTTGAAGGATTGCAATTTTCATTTTATTTCTTCAGCCTTTTTTAGGAAACAGATTATGACAGAAGCTGGAAAAAGAAGCCAAAAGCTGCACAAGGACTAGGGCAAGCTACTACAAAGCAAAACTGGATCTACAAAGATACCTGCTGTTCTGGAAAGGCCACTTATTATTGACTTTCTGAAAGTCACATGGAAAAATAAACACTTTCCCATCACAGTCCAGAGCCCAGCCTGTCTGGATTTGAAACAGGTTTTGCAGATCTCATTTCCATTGGTACAAAGCATTTTTCTTAAAAGAAACGGTACAGTCTGCTCCAAGTTTGTGTTTCAAAGCCCAGTTTTCTATTTCAGACATCACTCTCTGGCTTTAATCAGCAGACACCTCAGTTTTCATACTGTCAAATAGCATGTGCAACCTGTATACTATTTACAGGTTTAATTTCTCCCTTACAATCTATACATTTTTCAGATTTAAAAGGAAGAGCACTCGTGCCAGGAACAGACCTGACTACGAACTGATACTGTAAAATACGTATCAGACAGCTTTATAATTAATTTATGATAAACCTACAGGAGAAATAATGTTAAAGAGATTTTCACTCAGGTTTTCTAACATGGCAGTGCCTGGTACTGCATGAAATCCTCTTAAAACAACATGCAGTTTAACTCAAAAGTGACAAGTCCACCATTTCAAGGAACTAACTTGGGAGCCGAAGTCCTGGCACTTCTAGCTCAGCCCTTGCCCGCAGTCACCTTGTCTGCACTGGAAGGACTGAACTACAGGAGTCCCACCGCAGCCAGCTGGGCACAACCCAGCTACTCTCCACTGCAGATGCACTAAGCTGCAGGTCCCAACAGCAGCAGGACAAGCAAGCAAGAACAGCTGCAGCAAAGCAGCCGGGGTGACCCAGCAGTCCCCAGCCACCTACAAGCACAGAGAGAGTGAAGTGTCCATCCCCACTGTCCCACCACCACAATCTTGTTCTGCTGCCAACAGCCCACATAGCAGGGCCCTCCCCAGCCTCGCCCAGTGCCGCCCCCGCTCTGTGGCAGAACGGGCCCTGCAGAAGCAGCTGCTGTACCAAACCTGTGCTGTGACCAGTGTCTTGTGGACATGGCTCACTCTACAGGCTTAAGTAAACAAGTGCATAACAGAAATTAAGAATTACTGTCTCCTGCACTTGGGCTGCTGGCCATTCATGCCATAGAAAACCCCAGAATTCATTTAAACTTCTTCACATTTGCAGGGCTTGTCTTTGTATCCCCACGACACATGGCATCTCTATAAAAAGTTCATGAAAAATTAAGGAAGTGTCACATCATATATTAGGTACATGTTTTAGAAAACAAACAAGAAAGCAATAAAAATACAGAAACAGTTGCTCACTTACTTTTTTTGTGGGGGAAAAAAAAATTGGAAAGCAGTGCACCCAGTCAGTATTTGAAGGCACTACTTATTTGAGAGGTAACAACCTTAACAGGCATATACTGTTCATTCAATGTGCCAAACGCCATTTAAAAAAAATTATAGTAGTTCTAATTCAGCACAAAACAAATATTTGGGTTGAAATGTCATTCCTCTATTTCCTTCACAGAATGAAGTACATCAGTTTCATTTTCACCATAATTAAACAATGTAAAGGCATGAAAGAAGTACAGCAAGAAGGATGGACATTTTACTGTAGAATCAATGGGCAATATAACACACTACAGCAACTAATATATGCTAACCCAAGCCATAGTTCCTTCACTCATGCATCCAGTATTGAGATCCCCCCTGCTCCTCCTTTTCCAGACTTATCACCATCTTCCTCTGAATTTTAGGGGGAATACCGAGACAGGTAGAAACCTCCTACACTAGATACACAGCCACATAAATTCTGCCTGATTCAAGGTCTGAACAGAAGTCCATCACACTTAGTTAAAACACACCAAGCAGCACCCCAAGGGGAAGGAAGCTCATCCACACCAGACCAACACTGGCACCCCTGAGCTGAGCTGTGCCCTGCCCAGCTGCCAGCCTAAGCCTGTGGACTACAGAGGAGTACCCTGTGGGAGTGGGCTAAAGAAGTCTGCACGTGCAGAAGAAGCGTGGACCTTCCTAATACGTAATCCCTAATAAGAGCTTCAGAGAATGAGTACATGAACAGCCATCAAACACACACTTCAACAGCCCAAAGGCACTTGCATGCTAAGGCACAGTTCTAAGTATTCCTTCAGTCTTAAAGCCATCATAGCCCTGGGCTAAATGCCTATAATCGGATCCACAGTTTGAGTAAGACTTTTCTTCAAGCCATGAACTTAATGACAAAAGCAGATGTGTCACAGGGTACATGACGCATTATTATGCCCCCACGCCTTCCAATTAACTGAAAACACAGGCACTCAAGTCACTTGAAAGAACATCACTCCAATAAGGTGTTTTCCTAGGAGAAACAGGTCATAGAAATGCCTGTGCAGCTGGGATGCTCAAAGAGCCCTTTTTTATATTCCATGCAGATACTGAAACACTGATCGAACAGATCAACAGAACTAAATGATACATTCACAAGAAACTGCTCTTTATACACATCTGTAGAAGAAGAAATCACTATATTTTACTATGAATGGGAATGTTCAAACTGAGAATTTCAACCAGCTTTAAAAACTTAAGAACAAGATTTTTTGCAAAAAAACTTATGTTTGAGACTATGCCGAGAAACCCACTGCATTCTCTTTATATATTGCTACTCCTTCACATGCACACATACCTAATTTTACAGGCATCCCCTCATACATACATTTTTTTTGCCACTCTCTACATTCTCACTTGAGCAGAATCTAGAATTCGTTTTTTTCAGGTATTTTTAACACCCCATGTTCCTGTAAGCTGCAAGTTGTGCAAACAGTATTGCAGCTATTTCTAGGACTATATCTGATCTGACAACAGAAGTTTTCTTCCACTATATGCAGGAACACAGCTTGGCTGGGAAGAGAAGAAACTTACATGTTCAGCAACATTCAGGGACCACACCACATAATTATCACATATTTCTCTAGCAGAAAAATTAATTGAGTGGATAAAAAGTTTACAGAGACTAGCAAAATTACACCATATTTGTAGCAGCAGCTACAGGAGTTGGCTGTGTAAGAAAAAATATACCAAATTTATTTTAGCATCTTTGGCCAAGAAAACATGGTTTTCACTTGAGGGTTTTTTACACTACACAAACATGGATAATTAAAATGGCTTTTCACACACTCTGCTAGACATCATTAACATCTAAGAGCCAGCAGACTAAACCATTATGCAGCTTCAGCTGCACTGATGACAAAGTGCAAGGCTAACAAATCTTTATAATTCCCTTAGCAGAGTATTGTGAAAAGAGCAGTAAGTAAAGGACACAAAAAATTCAGCCTCACATGATGATGGTGTCCTTGCTATCTGCAACAGCTGGTTGCCACTTTTGACCACTTCCAGGATAAACATGCATTTCCTTCAGACCTTTGACCCACGCATGTGCTGCTGAGCAAACAACCCCAGGCAATACAGGAGTGAGTTGTCTCCAGCATATCTGCAATTCTTTGTTTTTTAAAGATGTATTTTATAAACCTACTTTTGAGGAAGGTGACAATGACAGATGAAATATGCAGAGACTAAGCACACACAGCTCCATTTCCAAAAAAATATCATCTTCACCAAAAAGGAAGTAACATTCAGTCTAAGAAAATTCTGCCATTCCTATGACACTAGCTATCAGCACACTTAACAATGTTGATCATTCCTATCCGCTGTTCTCTATTTCTTAGATGATCTCCAAACACCTTGAAAACAGAAAACAAATGCAAGGAATACAGCTTAAAAGTAGCCTAGAAACTTGCTAGCTGGCAGTGAAATCCAGTGCAGGATCTCTCCATGTTAACCTGGAGGGACTAGAGTACATTTTTATGCTGTAGATGGCATCTTGACTGGGCCCATCCCATAAACCCCTCCTTTTCTCCTTGATTCAGCAGACCTTCTCCCTTCCTAACACAGTCTAATCATCCTCACACACATTAGCTCAACTTCTTGAAGGAAACCTACATTAGGAAATTACATATTTTTAGATGCAGTTCTGTAAGTGGAAACAAGAAAAACAGCCACTGCTCCAGCAGATCTAAAAATGATCAATGCATACTAGTAAATGCTCCAAAAATCACAATGCAAGAAGCAGCACCTTTTGCCTTTCACTAATATTTTGGTACAAAAATCTGTCTCGGGTACTTCACAGCAGAATACACACAGCCTGTTCTTTAAGTTAAACCAACATAACTGCACTTTTCCAAAGTAACTGCTGTGGAATTCTCAAAATAATCTTAGAAAACGTGATACTCATAATATGCGTTAAACCCAAAAAAAGTGCATTTTAACAAGAATACAATATGTTTGATGCTAGAGCTGCAAAAGGAGCCTTATTAACCTATGGTATAGTTCATTTATTTTTAACATACAGAATGATTCCCTTAAAAATGGAAGTAAAACCCTTTTTCCACGTTCATGTTTGTTTTCTAAGCTACACTCTTCTCCCATTACTTTCAAAGCAGTAATTTGCTTATGTATATTGCAATCAAAAATATTTAGTGCTAATAAAGGAATTATTCAATGTTTTCCAGACTATTCTGCATAGTTCTTTCATCAAATATTCCTATGTTGTTACCTACTCTTGCTAAATACCATGATAAGGTGCTCATTTTCCAGGTAATGTTTCACAGTACAGACCACCATCTGCTCATACAACAATATGGATTTTTACTTACTTGCTCTTAAACTGACATTTGCTCAATAGCCTTATCTCAGTCTTGTCCTTTCCACAGACTATGTCCTCAAAACATGGCATTTTTACAGTTACGGCCAGAATTACCCATCTAGACCCAGGCTGGTTCTGAAACATTTAAACAATAGCGGATTTTAAATGCAGTTCTTTCAAAATGAATGTGCTATCTCCAATGAGAATTTACCAGAATGCATTCCTTACAAAACTTACAGCTGCTCTGGCACATGCAGGTGGAATTTAACAGAGGAAAAAAGAATGGCCCATGCTGACTGATGAACAATTTACTGCTGTAACATGCCAGGCAACCCAATATGCTAATTTCATTTATTTGGTGGAGAAATCATACAGCAGCAAATGAGATCAGTAATCATTTTCTTTGCTTGTTAGGCCTTATGAAAAAAATATTTATGAGAAGCCAACCTACCTGTCCGGCTTCTGCCACCAATAACCAAGAACATAACTCAAAATCAGTACTGGGAAAAAAGCTAGCCTTCTGCAGTTTGCTCCACCTGTAACAACTACACATCCCTTATGCAACATAAATTCATCTCACTTCTTTCACCCATGACATTAGCACAATGGATCTTCCTTGAAAATCTGTCCCTTACCACTACAAGAAAACTCTTCAACTACTCCTCCTTTCCAGCTTCATTTGATCCTGACCTTTGCCACAGGACATCTATCTTGAACACAGACAAACTCCTCTACTATCACTAAGAAAGCAAATAAGCATACTAAGCAGGTTATCCAAGAATAGTTTGCATAGACAAAATCACAAAGACACTCAAGAGAAGAAAATACAAAGAGCAGTGACACAGTAAAATCACAGCCTAAGAAAAAAGGAAATTTATTATAAATTCTTTATTTTTTAATTGACAGAAGCACTAACTAAGGACCATCACTATTACAGCTTTTAAACCCGAAGGTGTAAACACGCATTCTTACTAATTCAGTTCACCCGAAGTCTGAATGACATTACACCACCTCTGCAAGCAGAAATTGTCATCTTCTACTGCAGACGAGCATCATCCAGCTCTTTGTTGCTGGAGCAAAGCATCTCTGAGCCCAAGTCCCCAGAGAACACAAAAGTACTGGCTAAATGCCACTGAGGATGCACTGCAGCAGTACAGCAGTGCCAGCAGACCTGCTGACCTAAGGCAACTTTGTTATGTATTGATATAAAAGCTCACAGTAGAGACGTGCAGTATCACCAAAACCTGTGACAAGTAAAATTTTCAGTAAGACACTGCAATTTTTAGGATCTTATGGCTGGTAATAGTCAGTGCAGTCTTGACATAAAGTGCCTATCCACAGCTTTCAATACAGCTTTTCAGCTGATGGGAGAATCCTGAATGTTAGTAACTACAGTATCTTCCCTTTTTTGCCTCACACAATAACAAGAAGCTTAAATGAATTCAGCTCCCTACTTCTACTGAAAATAATATCAGAATTACTTGCAAGTAGATCTTCGTCAGTCCCTTGTAAGTCAGGATAATTTGTGATTCTATCATTCTAAACCACAAATAAAAACTGGCTAACAGGTGTTAGGTTTACATTTGGACTGACCTTAAGGATCTTTTCCAACCCAAGTGATTCTAGGATTCTATGATTGCAATATACAAATTTAGATATTCTCGATGCTTGTGTTTTAATTCAAGATGCTTAAATCATTGTGAATTACAACCAAACTGGAATGGACTTGCTGGACATCTTACATGGAGTATGCATACCTACAGACCATATCTCTATATATTCTATAAAATTACATATATGTGACTACATGCACTACATATATAGTCAGTAGCTAGTAATTGTATTTTTATTCTAATAGTAATATATTTATAACATATAGTAGCTAATAAATGCATAATCAGTGTAGTCCCCATCTAGAGATGCTGGATACAATCATATTTTCATCACAGGACCACTCACACTTTAACCATCGTTCTCCTATAGCCATGCTCCCAGTCTCAAGACCCTTCTAAGCTACAAACCTTCTTCCAGTCTGCAGATGAAATGTGCTGCTGTTGTGCCACCACTCCCCTGCATCATACGGATAGATTAAAATCAGAACAAACTTACACAGGGCAATAAGCCCAGCTCCTTTAGAGCTGCATCAGCCTTTTCTGCTGCCTGATTCACCATGCTTGACAATGAACCAGACCCAAACACATAAATCCAGGGAGATTGCCTTGGTACCTCCAACATTAATGTTCCTTAATGCACATAAAGTTTGCATTCAGCTGTCTTTCACACCCACATACCATTACCAGTCCACTTTCAGTCACCATAAACTAAAGCTTTTCTCCTCTCCATCTGACAAACTTTCCAACTCTTCTAACCTGAAGATACTCAAAACCAAAATCTTCTTACTAGTCCATAATTTTATACTCAGTACCATTTACAACTAATGTCTAAGCAATTGAACAGTCATCTGTTCATATGCTGAAAGTCAAGTAATTCATTAGCAAACATGGCATTTGTAGCTAACACTAATATATTAATTTGCCATTCAAAGCTAATATGAAATCCACAGTATTCTGTGACTAAGAAAAAAAGATGGTCAAAAGCAAATACCATGTTTAATCAAAGGCTATTTCAGCTGTACCTTTATTTGTCACACTTCCTAGACATTCTCCACCCTCATCTTTACAGAGGATTATTGCAATGATTAACACTGAACAATCCTGTGTGACAAAGAGAGAACTATTTCACTTAACAAATGCTTAAGTGAGGTAAGAGAAAAATTACACATAATTTCATTTGTTTTACCAAGCCTTGCTCCAAGCCATTAGCCCTTGAATAAAATCCATATATTTTACCTTCTCTCATTTTCTTGTTTTTCCAAGGATGGACTGATCTTGCACATGCCTATGACAACCTGTTTCTAATTTTGTAAAACTGGAAGGGCCGAAGGGTGCCCAAGCTGACAGGTTTCTTTGAAATAAGGGTCCCTGCCAGATGAGATTCCAAGTATCACTTTTAATTACACTTCAGTATGAATTGGGAGCTTTTGTATTTTTGGCAACTACTTAACAGTGTTCACACTCTAAATGTAACTGAGTTTTGAAATTAGCATCCATTCAATAAGAAAGGCTAAAACAAAAAAAAATTGAAATTAGCATCCATTCAAGAAGAAAGGGTAAAATAAATACTTCTATCTGACTAAGAGATAGCTGTACATAAATCCATTTTTGCAGCAGAGGTAAGACAGACCAAAATGCATCTAGGAATGCAGAGGCATTGCACCCCTGAGTCCTGCTGTTACAGGTAACAGGCAGCATGAAGGCATTCCACATAATTGTTTCTCAGCAGTAGACCTCAGTATGACCTCTGTTCCTATCACTTTCTACCTTCCCCAAGTATCCAGACAGTAGACACCATTTGTTCCATCTATGAAGAATCCATCAATTTAGAAATTGCATGAGGTTTCCACGGAAAAGACCACACAAATCCTTTGGTATTAGCTCAACCTAGCTCATTTTTATCTAATATAAAAATGCAGCCTAACACGGAAGGCTTCTCTTCAATGCTCCCCACCAAACCTCCTGCTTCAGAAGACAGAACTCACACAAAGTGAGCTAAACACAGCTCAGTCCCTGCGATAGTTACAGTTAGCATATTTAATGTCTTGTTCTCTTAAAGCCACTCTACTACTACTCTTATAGACATAAAAATGATGTTCAAAGTGACTACAACATGCCTGTTTGGCATAAAGGGTTTCATTCCAAGCATACTACCCAGCAGCTACCCAGGGTAGCATTCCAATTCTTTATGCTAAAACTCGTGGATTTGAAAAATGGCCAAGACACCTCATACGCAGAAGCATATGTCACCATAAAATGCAGTTTGTCTAGTCTGGTTTTGTCTCTAATAGAGACCCTTGCTTCTCATGAAAGCCTGGATTCAGAAAGCCATGTCAAGGCAGATAGCATCTGGCTCTACTCTTTCCCCACACTGGATTGCCCGAGGAAGCACTTACTTGACATACAATACAGAACTTTCATGCCAATAATCTCTGAGGCATTTCAGCCAAATAGCACATACCAGCTTGAATACTGTGACTGTCCTTGTGTTTCTGCTGTTTCTTTCTTCTCAGTAATTGGCTGTCTGCATATTCCTACACACTCATTCTGCCAGGACTGACAATACAACAGGAGACTAACAAGCTTCAGGCATTGCCTTCTTGGTAGTACTAAAATGAGACCTATGCAAGTGTAATCCTGTCAAGAATTAAGATAAAGGCCTCTGGAAAGGAGCTCACAGATCTACATTTCATTCCTCAGGATGCTATGGGTCATTTTATGGAAGATGAAACATAGGTGTATGTGATTTATACTCCTCCACACACTGTAATTTTTATGAAATCACACAAGAATGCAAGTGTGAGAAAAATGAGCGCACAGGATTTTTCAATTTACCACCTAACTTTATGAAGAATAGTATTTCTTTCCAGCTTCCTCTTCCCGTTAACTCTATATGGATAATGAGTGTATCTTGCCTTGAATTAAAACTAAATATTTGACAAGGGGGCATTTATTTAACAACAATTTATTTAATTACGCTCACACTCCATCCAGCACTACTGGATAGGGTGGGGTCCAGCACTGCTCCGCTATGGACACAAAGCAGCAAGGATGCTGAAGATGTACACAGGAGCCTTATTTTACCTTCGTGATTTCCCAAAAGAAGTTTCATGCATATACCACTAGCCCCGACTTATTTTTCCTAACTTCTTTGTATCACCTCTCATCTGCACTCCCGGGCAGGGTCTGTCTTGAACAGCAGACCTGAGTCACCCGAGGCCGAGTATGCATAAGGAGCACAAACCTGAGAGCTGGGCAAGCTCCGGCGGCGCAGATCACCGCTGCCGCGAGCTGCAGCCTGCTGGCGCGGCCCGCGCAGGAGAGCGCTGCGGCGGGAAGGGCTCCCAGCGGCGGCTGTCCCTCGCTTCCCCTTTCTAGCCCCGGCTCCCCACAGGTTCCCGGGGCGCGGGGGCGGCCCCTCGCTCNCCGGGCCCGCCCCGCCCCGCCCTCCGTGGGTGCCCAGCCCCCGGCACTGCACAAAATGTCCCCGGGGCCGGACCCCTTCTCCTGGGAGGGCCAGCTGAGGGCGTCGCCCCGCCCGTGAGTCGCCCACTGCCTCCCGGGGCCCCCAGGGGGCTCACCGCCTACCGCGTCCTCGGTCTCGGATATCTTTGCCCTTCGCGACACAAAATAAAGCCGTACCGAGGGGCGGGTCACGGCCGCAGGTGAGGAGCGGGCCGTAGCTCGCGCGCACCGCTGGGGAAAAGGGCAGAGAGCTCCCACGGCGGGGGGCGGGATGTGTTTGAGCCATCAAACCGTGTACCCCTGGGGGGCTGATACCGCTCTGGCTGCTGCTCAGCGCCATCAGGTCGGTCCGGGTACCGACCACGGGCATAACACATTGCCCAAGTGTGCTAAGGTTGATACAGAACTATGGACAGTATGACCCCAGTATTCAGTCTGTATTCCCCAAACAACACATGCAAGAGAGGAAGGGAAAAAAAAAAAAGAGGGAAAAAAAAAGTATCTCTTTTCCAAACTATTCACAGAACACATGAGAACAGAGACTGAAGACTAGCTGAATCTCCTCCTCCAGCATTTCCTGTCTCCGAACACATCTGAAAATTTCTTACTCCTACCTTTTAATTGTTCAAAAACAATATGTGGGTTTGGATCCCAGGTCATTTTCTCTTATGCTTTCACCCATAACTCCAAAAGGTTATTTGCCAGCATACCTTATCAATTTAACCCACTCCAGAGAAAGAGAGAGGTTTTGGTTTTTGAACAGAATCTTGGTTTAGTGTTCTGGTTTAGGGAAGCAGATGCGAATTTTTAAAACCTCACAAATTCCAAGCAGCATGACAATACTCAGTTGTTCTTTTCTACTGATATCCAGGGTACAAAGAGAGAAGTTAAGATTCCAGAGAAACTGAGAAAAGAGCAATTGAGACAGAGCACTTAAATATGTTGATACTCCAAATAACTCCTTCTGAAACAATACTCCCATAGAGTTAATCCAAACTACTTTTTCCAGAGTAATTATTCTAGGATAGCTCCATGTATAGACAAGTCTTTGGCTCAAGTCCAAAATACCCTTGATCAAAAGAGGGGAAGAAAATGCACCAGAAATGTGTTTCTAATGTGGAAACAAAGCATTTTGTTAAATTAGGCTCCCAGATATTTATTGCTAATAGAGTCCTTCCCTGCTTGCTCCTCCATGCCCAACTCCTTCAAAGTCTTAATCCAGTGTTCAATCACTGCCACATCAGAAAACTGTACTGGCATAAATACTGCCCTAGTTTCACTAAAGGACCTGTAAGAGGGAAGGGTCCCAGACTAATTACAAGCTGTTTTACTACAATCCACGTATTTTGCAGTAATTAGTAAAGATTTGAAAACAAGTCCTTTAAAACAGTGTTGACATCTGTACCAAAGTCTTAGCAGTTTGCCTTTTGGACAATCAAAACTGGCGTGCTTCTAATACTCTTACAGTAACTATAGTTACTTTTTAAGTAATGCTTGTACTCAATAACTTGCAAGAAGTCACAGAAATACTTTCATCCAGAGCTTCCTGAATGATACTGGCACATTAGGTTTATCTGGCTTCTCCCCCTCCCTCTAACCAGCACTGCCTGAGCACGTTGTACCTGTTTGTTCATATCCACAGAGATTGCTGAGGGGAGACAGAATTTTCTCTTCTCCAGATGCAGTAACAAGCATTCCAAGACAAAGTAACATTAACACGTGTCTCAAGGGACCACAGCAAGAACAACAAAAATAGAGTATATACAGGGTGGAGCAAAACTGCACACGAACAGCTTAGAATTACCTTGGATGGTCTCTCATCATTTCGTACTATTTTCATTTGCTCTAGATGAGGAGAGAGGAAAAAAAAAGGTTTTACAAATATGTCAGTTTCCTTCCTTTGCTCTTCCTCCAAAATAAACATGCTGTGAGTTATCTGTAGCTAACACATACTTCAGGAATTCCTCTTTTGTACAATCCTGGTATAAAGGGGGACCATATGAAGATTAGGTATGATGACCAATTAAACACGAGCACTCTGTTATGCATAATAACACAGCGATTCTAAGAAATGGAATGGCCAGATCAAAGCAGTTTCTCTATTTTGTAACAAACGCTCTGCTATTGCTGAGTTTTCAAGCTGTCTGCTTATTAATGGTGTGTTGATACTCAGCTGAAGGGCTACAAGATGTTTGCATGTTGTGTCTACACAATGAGCAAGCCTCAATGTGTAGACACATGTATTACTGCCAGCAATACTTTCCTCCTCTGTACAACAGTGTAGCTAATTACAAAGTTAAAAAAAAATCATTTCTGGAAAATAAAAGAGGTGGAATGCAGAAGCTAGAGATTGGCAAGACATTTTAAGGGGTTCCCTAGAAGGAAGGCAAGGCATAATGTTTTACATTTCTGAAATTCTATCCTTTGTATCAACAATATACTATGCAAAGAAATACACAATTTGTGGATGTTCAGCTGTGTAGCTTTAATGCAGCACATCATATGGTCCTGAAAAGATAAAATATGTAAACATCCCCATCTCATTTCCTTTTAAATAATTGCTTGATTTCTTAATTTCTTAATTTATGTAATTCCAGATGAAAAAAATTATACCACCAAAAAGGTTTGGTTCACTATAAAAGCTCCAAAGATACAGCGTTGTTTCAATTCAGAAATATAAACTAGGTTTAAGTGTTAGTAGCCTGAATGGTTGGATGGTTTCTCCTGAACACAATACGCATACCATTTCTAGAACTGCATGTTCTAGAAAAATTATTTACATTTATTGAACAGATGCATCTTAACAGCTACAAGAAACATCTGCATTTTTTATGCAGCCAGGGTATCAGACTATCTTTGCCAGTATATCTTCATAGCTGTTCTTGGTTCCCTAACAATCATTAGAAATAGCAAACAGCAGCACAGGAGATAAAGGGGCTTAAAATGGTAAGTGAAATACACTGCTCAACACCATGTAAGCAAAATGTTTTGCTTTAAATAATCTAAATCCAGAGCATTAAAATAGTTATATTTACACACTTGGTTTTCTGACTTATATAGACATAACACTGATTGTATTTATGTCATTTATGACTGGATGAGGAATGTCTCAGTCTCTCTCTCTTTACTACCTTTTCAGAAAGGTTACCAAAATGCAGCTTTTTTACTAGTTGCTCTATTTAAACAGTTCCAAATGAAGATCTCACTACATTCCTATAACTTTGTTTTTTCTCTTTGATGTCTCAAACAACAAGATGACATTCTGCCATCCTTTATTTGCTTGCAATGTCAAAATACTTTTCCTTGGTAGACATAGTATTACACAAAAAAAACATGAGTCAAAAAAATATTTCAGTCCAGACCTGGAATTTTGGTGAACACTGAGACCAGTGTATACAGCAGTTCTTTCAGTCTTTTACATCTAGAGAATGTTTTTCCACCCAAGTTGTCAGGTACATTCCTTAAGTAGTTTTAGAATGACGAGAACTGTTTGGAGAGTAAACATCTATGTAAACATACATGGAGGCACTTTATGAGCGTAGCTGGGCAGAGATCAGAGGAACACTAGTGACAAATGGGAATCAAGCAGCCATAGTTTGGATTTCTATGGAAGGAATTGAAGATACACCTTCAAAATTACTTATAACTAAGGCATAAAATTGCAGTGATTTTGAATGTATGCCTGTGTTTTAATTCACTAGTAACATATACCACTGTGTAAGATTTGCCCCACAATAAGGTAAGATGAAGCTGAAACATCATTATACACATCACAAGCACCTTTGCAGCCCCATTCTATGGTTCTCTCTGAGAGACATTTATATCCCCAAAGCTCTTACATTACCACAGCTGAAACTTGTATCACTGACTGCATCCCAGACCCATCTGTACCATTCATGCTTTCCTTGATCTGCCATATGTCCTGCACATGAAACCTTGCCTCTCTTGGAGAACTTTTCACCAATGTAGAGAGACATAACCTGATACCAGATGCAAACTTATGTGTAGTTCTAGCCAACTCTCTCTCAATGTGCATCTTAAATTAGTTAATTTGCACCAAAGCAGCCAACAATGGCTTATAAGGAAGCAGAGGAGATCTAAAAGACAAACAAGGTATTTCTTGGGTAGGTGTTGGCAGGAAGGGAAGAGAGAAGGCTTACAAGCAAGTTATTCACAGGAACTCCCTGGAGATTTTCCCCAGGAATTTTGAAAGCAAGACAAACCTTCACGGGACATATTTTAACCCCATCAAGAGCCAGAAACTATTATTGTTCAGGACACTTTCACTCTCCTAGCTCTCAGAGACCTGACTACAGAGTCTTTGGCCATCACCCAGAACACAATTCCACACAACCTTGATAGCACATACCTCCAAGAACTGTACTGGGTGCTAACACTGGACAGGACCTGGCCCCGGGACAGAACCTGCAAGGCACAAGATCAGGAGCTCCAGTCACTCAAGGACTCTGGTCTCCAGGTCACGATCTAGCTTATTGTAACAGCACAGCTGAGACCCCGAGCGCCTCTGGCAGCAAACTAGTGGAAACAGCTGCTTGATCATTTCCACACTTGTTACACCTGTCCTCCCATCAGGTCCTGGATCAGACCCAGCTATGAGGCCAGCTGGCTGTTTGGCTTCCATGGGGGAGGTGAACCTCCCTCAGATTGCACAGAGGCTTCCAGTGATTCACAAGAACCATGCAAAGAAATCCAACTTCTTTTATTTTCTAATAGATTTAAATTTTTCTATAGCCACTGTCTTTAAAAATTCTACTATTTTGGTACTACAGCCAGCTCATTTGCATGTGCCAACCAAACTGTGTCTGCCACTGATTCAACAGGACCTGTGGTCAAGACATGTTTAAACATGGTTTTCAGACAGCTGCAGACAAAGCCAGCAAGGGCTGCTTCTCTGGTTAAGGTCTAAAGCTAGCAGTCTCAGAAAGATGCTTCCTCTACTTCCTTTACTTTTTCTTTGATACTAGAAAACATGTCTTCCTGGGGGTTTTTTGGGTTTTTTTAACAAAAATAAATCTAACAAACATATTCACTTTTCTCTTTAGATTAACATCCTGCTTTCTGAAAAACAAATTGGACAAGACAGACTAGAGCACCACAGGAATCTTTTATTAGTTCTTTTGGATCACCACCAGTTACAACTATTTCTTTTCTGGAGAATTTATTGTTTTAATTAATCATAGTCTTTTAAATCAATCCATAATGAGTAAATTCAATCTTTTGTTATATTAAGTCTCACTTGCTAACATACTCACTAACAATGATGAAAATGTTAGTTATGCAAAGGCTGTTAAAAAAAATTTCTAAATGAAGTCTTTAAGGGCCCAGTCCACTCAGGAGCTGAGCTACTGACTGAAGGAAAAGCAGGTTGTTTTCTCTCCCTGCTTTGCCTGGATATGAACAGCAGTTATGTGGAGGCTGAGACACACTGCAGTTCTCATAAGCTCCCTGCTGAGCAATGCAACCTTTAATTTCTGGAGTTTCATAAGTTTTCTATAGAAACAAAAGATTCTTCTACCCTCATGCCCATCTACCTGTACCATTTTATATGACAAAAAACTATCAGATACTTTAACTTTCTCATTTGTCAAACAAATTAAGAAATTAAAATCAACAAAATTAGACAATCTGTTATCCAAGGAAGAATTTTTTTAAATACTACTTTTTTATCCAACCTTGAACCATTTACAGCTATCAAAGGAAAAAGACTGAGGATTGTCTGCATATGCAGTATTTTCCAATTAACTGCTTCTGTTTAATTATTAAACAACTACATTAGGCTCAACAGGAAGAATTTTTTTTTTCAGAATAAGACTGCTCACACATGAGTTAATCAGAAATAATTTCATGTTTAAGCAAGCACTACAGAGGTATTCAGACAAAAAAAATTAGTTCCTCTGCAATTCCAGTTTTATTCAATGAAAATATTCATTGCATGATGCTACCATGACCAGGCAGGCTTAGTGAGTGAACTGCAAATCTAATCAGTTTGGCAAAGGGTTTTATGGAAGCTGCTGCGCTGGCTTCGCTGACTTCAAGTGATTTTTTTTCCTTTGCTCATTTGTTGCAAACAATTAAAATCTAGGTCAAGGAAGGAAAGGTCATTCATTAATTATGAAAGTGCAAATTTTTATGCAGTATTGGAAAGGTTTCAAAAGAAGTTTTTAATTCTGTATTCATTGTATATTCTGTTTTCTCACTATTTTTCCCCATCTTTCTATATATCTAAATTTCAAGCACCCTCATATGAAAAGGTAAAATAACTTGTGCCTTGCAGGCAACCAAAATTTAATGCATTGAGTTTTAAACAATTATTTCAGTAACATTATGAATTGATAAAAGATTTATGGCACAAACACATTTCCACATTTCTGTACACTGTAACTGCTCTAATGTTTATTTTCAGACCTTCACTTCATTGGTCATACTCTCTAACTTAATTCTGTCAGGGGTAATTTTTTTTCTGAGAGTTCTAAAAGGTTTTGAACTTTCATACAGTAATCACATTTAAATAAGCCCAATCTTATTTTATGTGATAAGAGGAATTATTCTAAAATATTCATTATAACAACTATATATATTTTTTCAACTGCAATCATCAGTCCCTGTGTGGGTGTGCTGGGAGTGCTCTGCCTTGTTTGTTTACATGTCTTTCACACCAGAAATCTCAAAGACAACACCCCAAACCTATCCAAGCTCATTCCACACATCTGGGGATGCAAACAAGTGAGGAAAGTAAAATTATACAGTCCAGAAGAGATGCTCTCAGTTTTCACTAGGGCTGTACCTTTCCTGTCCTTTCCTGCATGAACATATGTATTGCTTCCTTTACTTGTGGGTGTGTGTTTTTAGGACACACCAGATAAATACTATGTTTTCTAGCATACAAGCAAGTAAACTGCTGTGAATTTCTGATCACACAGAGTGAAGTACATGCATCAGTTCCTGTTACTCAGCTTCTTCTAAAGTCAATCAGCATCTCCAAGGATCAAGGTCCACTTTTAAGCAATTGAGCAACCTAATTGGCAGGTAGATCAAGGCATGATAATTTGCTTATTGACTGCAAATAAAGGTACACTAACCCATTTTACTGTGGAACTGTTCTTAATATTGATAAAATAAAATGCAGATATTCTACAGTAATGATGTGTGCTCCACACAGAGCATAAAGTACTATCTCAAAGCATTTTTGTTCTTCCCCTGTGATGTATAGCATTACTACAATCTCCATTTCCAAGTGGAAAAGATTGATGATCTATTTAAGGGCAACAGAGTGCCCCAGTAACACAGAGGGAAGCTGCAGCAGAACCCACAGCCAGAGCTGGTTTCTGAATTCTGCTTCCTCCTGTGCCTTATTAGAAAAATAGCCCATCTAAACCTGAACGTCTGCACAGCGTGTAATACAGTGGACCTTCTCTTGCTGTTTACTGCTGGTGCTCTGCAGATTACAGACCTTGTTTGGACATGGGTTCATCCAGACCACTGTATTTATTGACAGTTTCTGATTTATATAACCCCATTTGTATTTATAATTATATTATTGACCTCTACAGCACAGTGGAAACAAGATATGCAAATAAATTGTACACAATGTGAAAAGGGACTTTCTACTTCAAACTCCCCTGCTCCATTATTGTTATATTATCAGATGTGAATTAACATTTTATAGTCATCTTATTCATTATTTTATAAACTTCTGTCATATCCCACTTCAATAATCTCTTCTGACACAGAAGTCTCATTGTCCAATTCATATATCAAATAGATACCATTTTAAACACTTTTAAACACTTCGGGCATTCTTTGTATCTTTATATTACGCCTCTTGAGACAGAATTGTCAGAATACCACAAAACATTCACGATAAAGCAAAGACATGGATTTAGAACAGCAGCATAATTATACACCCTGCTTCATATGGTATTCCATTTGTAATTCCTTATTTTTTAATTTCCTAAATCTCTTTCCGATTGCTACTAACCATTGAGATGATTGTGAATTTACCATAGGGAGACCAAGATCCTCAGTGGAACAAGTTAGTACAAAGTCAATTTTTTAACTGAAGCAAGTTTCTTTGTACAATATGAACCTTAGTCTTGCTATTTTATTTCTCAGTCATTTATATAGAAACTTTTCTATTGAATCAGCTTTAATTTTGACCCACAAAAAATGTATAGAGGCAGTAAAGACTAGGTCCCTAATGCTCACATCCCTTCTTAGGTTTTCAAACATGGCAAACAAATGGCGTAAATTCCCCTGGGATTTCTCTCTGGGAGAAATAGTAATTCCTTCTATTTTCTTCAGTCATCTCTTAATCTACAAAAGGATTTTCTCTTCATTGCATACCAGTTTAAGTTCTTGAGGGCTCAAAGCAACTTGAAAAATCCAAGGTGATTGTGACAACTGACTCATCTTTTTATCTACAGGGTCATTGCCTGTTTGAAAGAATTCCAAGAGGCATGATGTCCCTTTGCAAATTCTGTATTTTCCATGTTTCCGCTAATACTGCTCTCATTACAAATCCTATTATGTTCCTGGATTAAAAGTCAGCTTAGTTTCTGTAGTTTCTCCCAAACACCCTATTTCAAACTTTCTCAAATGTACTCCCCTTTACCCCTCTGGTACATGATAAACAACAGTTAAAACTCCATTTGGGGGAGTTCAGGAATTTCATAAATGCTCTCATTCAAATCTCAAGGACAGTAGTAAATCCATATAAAACTCACAATTAAGAAAATACTGTATCAGCTGATGATGTACTGAGGAAATAGGATGAACACACACAGATTTTTTATTTCCATGCTCATGATTATGCAATTATATCTGTTAGAACATGTTTAATTGCCAAAGCAGGGCCTAAAAAAAAGGCTGGTTGCTATCTGTTGCTTATCCTCAGTCTTATCAAGCTGTGATCTCAGGAACTGAAGGAGCAGCATGAACCCAGAAGTCATGTCTGCCCTTCTGAAGGTTATGAGTATTTCCTCCTCCCTTTGCCCCTCAAGTTACCAGCAGGCTGTAAGTCTCCCCAGTATAAATGCTGCCAAATGCATCTACTCTTTCCAAGCAGGCTGCTAGTAGCAACTGACTCATTGTTACAATTCAACTGGCAGCATGAAAATCCTTTCAGAGAGCACGAATCCATTACAGTCTCTAGTTTTCTTGGGCTCGTGCTCATCTTCCAACAATGGCATTAGTAAAAGGGAGTCATTTTTCAAGCAAACTAATTTTCTGAATTCTCCATGGTTTCCTATGCTGTATTCTACTGTCATCTTGTTTCTTATTTCATAACAACAATCTGCACTGTCCCTTGTGCACTTACTTGGTTTTTTTCTCATTCACATAGTGACTCAGAACAAAAGCACTTCTCATATATTTTTCAAGACCTGTCTCTTTCATGTTAAAGAAGCTGCATGACTACAGTAAGCCAACACCTAAATATTTGTGTGCCCTGTCTCCACATGCCTTCGTTAGAGAGACATAACCTTAGGTGTTATTCATATGAATGCACATTCATGGATATAAAATTCTTGGCAGTTCCATATTATCCTGCTTATAAACTGTGTAGATGATTGTTGTCTCCTGGCTGAGCAATAACCTTCCAATGGATCAACCTCTGTCACCGCAAGGGAAAGGGATTCTCAGCACACATTGTTCATCTCTACATTAGCAGGTAGCACTCCATGCTATTTCTAACACTAGGCAGGTATTTTCCTTGCACCAAAAGGGATGGCACTTAACCCCTGAAGTTCCACTGTGTTGTTGTCTAGTAGTCAACATGCTTCTCATTCTAATTCATACTGTGCAACATAGCATTTAATCTAATCCATAACATTCAGAAACCACATCCAACAAATGAATTTGTATTTTAAGCAGCACAGCTCCACTTATTTGCCACTTACCACTCTTCAATACCCTGCATAAACTTCATAGCATTTTAAACTTCATAGCATTCAAAAATACATTATGCAGAATGAAAATTCATTATTTAAAGGTATAAAAATATATAAAGGCTATATTTTAAAATCTATAGCTCAGAAAGTAGTCTTTAACTGTAGAAAACCTGAAGATTTTCCCACAAATTACTAGTGGAAATAAGAATGGACTTAAAAAGAGAGGATGCTTGTATGTTCCTAAAGAATAACAAAAAAGATCAGTTAGGACAGAGGCAACAGAAAGTACTACTTTTAAAAGTTTGGAGTTTTTTACTAGTTGCTTCAAATTTTTTATTTTCCTGAAATCTGCAGTTCTAGAACTTCTAAAAAAAATTACCTCCTTTCTTGAAAGGGAACATACAACCTAAAACAGGTTTCTAAAACCTGTTCCAATATTTCATTTGTCAAAATCAAAAATGGCACATTTGGCAAGAATTAAATTCTGGCAGTGACAGGACTATAGTTATAGGGTTTTGAATCATTAGCTAAGTTTCCCTCTTACTCCTATTCCCTCCCTTCTTTCCTTTTTCTCTTAATAAAGCAGTAACTGGTGTGATTCTTGTTATACAACTTAGTATCTTGAGTATTTTACTTTTTTCTAGTAATTCTGTTATTTAGCTTGAAAAATGAGGGGACAGTTGGAAAGAGACATAAACAATTTAGTGATATTTAAGCCCTACTCTTGGAGATCACATATGCTGACTTTACAGTCATACAGAAGTACTTCTAATAATTGTAGAGGAAGCAATCATTGAAATATAATTAGACATATGAATAAATATATCAAAAACTGAGAGCCTAGTCATCTTCTAAATAAAGGAATTTAGTCATTTTCTTATTTAAAACAAGTATGTTCAAAATGAAACCTTCAGACCTCTCAGACAAGGCCTGTGGATGCCTGACAATGCCTGACTTCTGGACCACATGGTCCAAAACATCCCTTTCAGACAAATAGTTTGATGTGCTGAATGATACAGACGCAATCTCAACTCCTGTAGAGTGTCCATCATATCTTTTGAGTGGTACTTATACTAACACAGAAAATACTCAGTTGTGTCTCCCTATCCGCTCCCTGCTCTTTCACAGAACATCAGAGTCTGGTGGGAAAATATGCAAAGCAGGTGCTCAGTGTCACTACATGTGGCTACCTCAGCTAGCACAACACTACCACTCTGTTGTCACCTTTTCTGGCTCTTGTGTATCTGCCACGTCTGTAAGTGTGGGACACAGCCTGTGGGGATGAGCAGATAACCAAAAATTAAGATTTTAAAGCATTTTCAGTTGGCACCTTGGTTTATACTACTATCTTTCTTTTGCTCAGCCACATACAGTTATTTATTTTTATTTCCTTAATATCAATTGTTACTCTTTAGATATGAGTGAGGTTCAGAATGACCTCCTCTGAACAGAGCAGAGTGCTGGCCCTTTGATAGTTGAACTATGCAGGCTCCTTTTCAGAGCAGGAGAGTGCAGGAACCATATATGCTTATCACCTAAAGATGAAAGGGGCCCTGGTTCTCCACTGCTCAGTTGCAACTGCAAATACTTATGCCTCAGAAACTGCAAAATAAAATTATATCATGACAACTATTATTCCAAACAGGCATTACAATGAAACTCCCTCAAATGTTAACCTGTTAGTGGTGGCCCATTATTTTAGGATTACAACAGCTGCCTACACTTATCAATTACAGAACAATTCTTTGATCAGAACCAAGTTCATTCTTCCACCTCTCTAATTTAACCTTACTGAATTCTGTTATCTGAGTTTGGATTTACAGTAGTACAATATTTTTGCATTTTTGTCATCTGATCTATAGAATAGTGTCTGAATGATTGTCCTTTGGTTTCCACACTTTATTTGAAAGTCACATCAATGCATTTGAAGACCTTTTAAAAAGCACTGTATTGCCATTATACAAAAAAACCCACAAAACTTCTATTGTGAGAAGTAAGTGATCTTGGGTTATTGTTTCCTTACTTTTCGGTCCTGACAACACAGGAATACTGTGAGCATCCCAAATGCCACTGTAAAATAAGAACTGAATTTTTCAGAAATTACATCTCATCCTTGCTTTTAGTTTAAGAGGCATAATTTTACCTGCAGCTAGAATCAGAGCTGTAATAAATAAAACCTTTTTATAATTCTGAGAGGCACAAATTGGAACGAAAGTTTTCACATGTGATAAAACTGAATTGTAAAGTATGAAGCAGCACATTATTTTGACTGCTGTAAATTAGGGCTACATAGGGCTTCAATTTTTATATAAGCAACAAAAATAAGAAATGCACTGAAGCTAATTTCCATGCTGTTTATTCTTAGACTCTTAATATTTAAACTAGAAGTCACAAATGCAGGTTAAAGAAAACACACCAGGCCATGAATAACTAACACAGACCACCTCAAATCTTCTCTGCATAACTATGCTTGAAAAAGGAACACTGTCCTGGCTTGGATAATTAAACTCATTAAATAAATTAAGGAGAATGACTGAAAAATAAATTTAAGACACTAGTTGGCACTCAGTGGAGAAAGGAGAGGGGAGATGACATTCAGCCATTTCTCCTCTTCATGCTTCTTAGTTAGTATCCATTTACAGGCATTCCCCCTAATCACAGGCAGTGGTGAGGTTCCCACACTGTCATTTTCTCCTAGCAAACTGAGAAAACAAGGTCTTTTCACCCCTCCTATTTAGAGTGTGGACCAGACCCTTTATCATATGAGAAACCTCTTCCTTGCAGCTGCTCTGCATCCTCCCACACAAACACCCCTTTCCAAAGGAGATCACCAGCTCTTGCTTTTCCTCTCTTTTACTACTGTAATTACTGGGAATTTTCACCTCTTTCACTACTGTTATTGAAGATTTCTTCCTTGTCCGTGCCTCTCCAGGCAGGCAGACAGGCTGGGGACTCTCCTGAAGACACCTCTTGCCCCTGAGTGAGCTGAATCCAGGAGACAAGTAGGGACTGACTCTGCAGGTACAGAAATCCCCTGAATAACTGTGCATCACAAAATTTCTCTCAGCACTCACCCCACCATCAGCACATACCAACAGCATGTTGCTGACCTCCTCTACCCTGTGCCTTTGGGTCAGGGTGCCCAACACTTGTCTTTCCTCCCATAAAAAAGCAATGCACATGTAAAAACACCTGATGCTTTGTTCCAGTGCCAGCGCAAGACTTTGAGGCTGTTGGCACCATGGCTGTTCATCACATACCCCAAGTACTGGAAGGCAGGAGGAGAGCAGTGGGACAGAAACCAGTTCGAATGCTGGCTTTATGGTCTGCAAAGGGGTGGGGACGGGATAAAGGAAAAGGAGAGCAGTACAGACAAGACTGAGCAGCCTTGATGCCTGGAAAGTGAAAGCCAAGAGTTGCTATTTCTCAAATCCCATCCTCATTTCTAAGTGCCCTGTTTGTGGCTAAGAGGTGACAGCAGTCTATTCTGAGCAGAGGAACTGCTCCCAGCTACACCATCTAGGGAGGGGGAACTCGCAGGAATTGGGTGCTCCACCCGGGACCCCACAGTTGCTGCGCTGACAGATGATAAAAGCACCCAGGCAATCCCTACCGACCCCGGGCTGCAAGGTCAAACTGTTCTGCACTATTAGATAGCTATTTATAAATACAAGAGTGAAACCAAAATGCCTCTGCTTTGACTTCTTTAAAAGGCCAAACTCAGCCTTCAAATTGGTCTATTTCTAGCCATCCATTCAATCACTGATTCCAGCACAGGTGCTACCCCAGCCAGGCATACAATTCCTGCTGACTTAGCATGGTCTGTGTTACAGCTGCATCAAGATGTGAAGCTAGGCAGTATGAGGATTTGACAAAATGAATTTTCTTGCTGTTCAAGCCATCCTGTTATACATATAAAGGAAATTACACTTGCACAGCAGTGCCTCACCCTCTAACCCCTTAGCTTTTTGCATCTCTGTCCTCCAGTCCTACTCAATAAATACCACTTCATATTTGATATTCTGACCCCCCTTTCTGCATTAGAGAAGTCCTGAGCAATTGACTTACAAAAAGCCTCCTTCCTAAGTTTGCACAGACCATCTCTGAGGCCAGGAAGGGTTTGCATGAATACAGCAATGTGGCTATGAGAACATGCACATAACCACAATCATCACACTACATATACACTAAACATGCATCTGAGCCAAGGGTCCTTGTAAACCAACAGACAAACAACCAAACTCCTCAACTTAATAATGATTTAGAGGAATATTGTTTCTAAAACAGAACAACAGCATTCTAAAAACAGTCCCTGTTTTCTGAAGCATTAAGTGGAGTTTCAAGTCTCCTCATGAAACTGCAATAAATATTCTTCATAATTTTGCCACTTTATTAGCTATTTTGAGGACTGAACTACATGGAATATTCCACATAAAATATTCTTGGTAGCCTATATTAATTTTATAAAGCTCCAGTACCGTCCATTTTCACATGGAGGTTATCTGTTGCAAATGAAACACAGTAATATTACTGGGATGTAGAAGAATCATCATTCTGTCTGATGCAAGAGAAACTTGTAAAAAGCTTTAGAGGGCAAATAATCAGTCTCTGTAACAGCTTTCCTCTTTAGAGTTTTGGAGTTGGCTTGCTTCCTTTCAAGTGCCAAAAAGCTCTAGAGGGGAAGCAGTTGTTTCCTGCATACCAAAATGCTTTGCCATTTACCAAAAAAAGCTGCCTGAAATAGTTGCTGACATTTTTTTCTCCACCTCTCCAAATAAATGTGTAAATATGTAAAAAAAGTTGGTCTGTCTTCTCCATCCTCTCATTCACCTTTGATATGGATCAATCCCCTTTCAGCAGCCAGTGCTTCCCTGGGCAGCAGAAGAGGACATGTTCTGAATTTCCAATTCCCATTCCAGCTGCAAAGTCCAGCTCTTTCCTCCCACTACTGCATTTAGCAGAGTATGTTTATGGCTGCTTCTGGGAGAGATGAATAGCCTTTTTAAGGAGTGGCATGGGCCACAAGGACAAAAATGCCCCAGCAGGAAACTGGTGGTGTAGGAATTGTGTCACAGGATCTCCAACATAGTATTGAGGAGTGATGCAATGAAGACATTCAAGAAATTTCTCAGCAAAGTGGCTCAAGTTATCTCTTCTCAGAAATCACTGATTTCCCAGAGTAGTGCATTAGCAAGTATGACTGGGTTTTGTAGCGATCCAGAACACAATAAACATCAGTAAAAGCTTTTCTGAACTCCCAAGAATACCTTCTAGACAACCTGTCCTCACAGAGGTGGGAGCAGCTGCCTCTCCCCATGTCAACCCCACACTTTACCACATCCTCTTTGTCTTCACTACTGGTTTTCACTGTTGATACTAGGTGTGTTCACCCACTTAGATACCTTTGTTAGCACCATGGGACAAAGCAGATACAGCTCTTGGAGTTTCATGGAAAACCCTGAAGAAAATGCAGCAGAAATGGAATAACCAAGTACCTCCTGATGTCAGGATACAATATGAAGCCCCCAGACACCGTTCTTCTGCAGACCGCAGATAACACATGAAGTATTATGGTTTTTATTCCTCTGCTCTTTCTCTATGGTCTCATTTTATGCAATGCTTAACCAGCTGCACCCAGCCTTCACCCTAAATAAATAGAATTAGAGCCACAGCATCCAACCAGCAGGCAGCTGCCAGGTCACGCAAGCATGCAAGTTCTTGGCAGATTTTGGAGTCTAGCTGGCAGCTTTAGGAGCACAGAAAGGAATTATAATAATTCTATAAATTGAGATTTTCCAACAGCTACTGGGAACTGCTGGCTGGCATCTTGGGACAATGACAAAGACAGCAGAATTTCTTGCGGTGGCCACATACAGTGCCATTACAGAACCTCGGGTGACTTCAGCACATTAATGCTGATAATGAGCTTGCGGCAGTGCAGACGATCACACATGGATGAGCATTCAATTACTCACCCCGTGGTTAACACGCAGTGAAAGCAAAGACTACAGCCGTGCAGGCCTCCACAACTTTCATTTCATAAAGCGCCATTAAGTCTCCATCAAATAATGACAGCTTTGTTCCAAAGGGCTGGGGCTGAGCAGGGGGTGGCCCATCTTGTTTTGCAGAGCCTCAGAAAGCCAGTTCAGGCCCTCACCCACTGATACAGGGGCACTACCTACTACCACCTGAAGTGCTGACTTCAAGATGAAATATTCCAACTTCATTCCCTGCCTCAAATATCCTCCCAGCCTTACAGACCAGATGCAGTTTTGTAGTTCAGCAGTCTCAGAAATGAAGAGATCTCCCTTTAAGTCCTGAAATATATTTTTTGATTTCTTTCTTTAAGGCCTAGTTTGAGGAATTGATTGTTTGTATCACAAAGATGTGAAACATTAAGTGTAGTTGATGTGGAAAAATTTTGTAATGGAACAAAATTATTTCTAGTACTCTTGCCACAACCTGTGAAGCTGTATTCAAAAATCAATTCAATGAGACTCATGATGGTAAATATACCATCAGCAACAGCTTTGCTTCCTTGTGAATATGTGTCCTCAGAAAAAGTGGTATTTTCAAGGATCTTTATGTGCCTAAATAGGCAGATACATTTGTTGGAGATTTTCTTTGGGACTGAAATAGGGAAAGAGTTTAATTACCACTGAAAACAAGGTAACCTTAAAATCAAAGTTAGATTCTCAAACAATCAGGCATGTTGTAAAATGTACTTTTTTTATCTGTCTGCATATTTCAGTACCTGTATATATTGAAGACATATCATTCCTGCAGTGTTACTGTACTATATGTGTTAGCTCTATTCTTAAATAAATAAATTCTTACTCTAACAAAACCATTTATCTGATGATTGTGCCCTCACCAAAATGATGATTAATACTAGGCATTAAAATGCTACTAACTAGTAAATCAGATTATTATTTTTAAAAAACAGCATTAAATAGAATCTTTTCACTGTTTTAGGAGTAGATTATTTATTAATCTTAAGGAAGCATTTTCTAAAATTATATTTTAAAAAACCCCAAAACCACAACAAATCAAACAAACTAACAAAAAAAAAAGCAGTCCACAGATATTTCCCCTGGGTTCATTCTTTTAGAGTTGGTGCAAGCCATCTTTAAAATTCTCTAAGCTTTGCCATAAAAAGTATTTGGGGAGCTAGCAGAACTGACACTCCAAATTCACTTAACTTCTTGGCACAGCTTCTGCTCTTAAACTGTACAGTAAATACAAAGTGAAAACCATTCCCATTTGGTAAATGTAGGTGTGCTGCCCTTGTCCTGCTGTAGAAGTGAACCCAGTCACAACATTGAACAGTGATATTTAGAACAAAATTCTGTCATTCAAGGCTGTTGTTATTTTGTGACTCACAAAAATGCAGATACTTAGTCCAGCCTCTATGTAACTATTCCAGTGCAGTATTTGAAAGGGGTGAAATGGTAGAAGACAGAACAAAATTAACATTTCCAGCTTCTTGTCCCAGTCAGTTCTGTAACCAAACCAATTTAAGATGAAAGCTTTCAAGGTGTTAAGTTTTTCATAAAAAGCTTACTGCCAAACCTGCCCAACTCAGCTACTGAAGCTACATGGGAGCAAGTGTGGATGGAGACTTACACTTAAACTCTCTAGGGCACCAGCTACACTGAAGATTTTCTAGCAATGTACACCCAATACAGTGACACAAAAATCTGCTTTATTCTCCTTTCATTAAAGTCTCTCTCCAGATGACATAAATTGCTCCTTCTGAAGATGAATTGTAAGTGCTCACATGCATGCTCTCGTTGTGACAAGAAGAAAGCTTGGATATATAGTAGAAAGCATGTGGACCATCTGACTTGGATGCTACCAAGCAGAACCTGCCCATGAGTTTCTAAATTTTTGAACTTTAAAATAAAGAGAAAAATGAGTACTGCAACATCAGTTATCATTGGAGAGTAAGATAGTTGCTATGTCCAGTTTTAGAAATCAGTAATGTAGGCCATAAACAGAGAACATAACATTTCTAGAGAGCAACTACATTTGAACTCCAGTTCTCTAACTGAACCTGGGTACTATTTTTGAAGACAGAAAGGTGCCTGTTCCCCAGCTTGAAGCAGGATCCTATTCTTTTAATTATGGAAACAGTGTTGTGGCTACTATCATTAATAAACAAACAAAAAAAAAATTAAAAGAAAAATAAGAAGAAAAATTTTTAAAAGTCTTCACCTATGCAATTACAATATAAGTTCCTCAAGTTTTGCTGATTTTCTGACTGGCACCATCCCCACATTTGCAACGTCATATAGAATACCAAAAACAAATGTAAATGGGACAGAGGAATCATGCATGACAATCTAAACTAGAATCAGCAGATTCCACCACACACTCACCCCTGCTGCCTGCCCCAATTCAGTATGAAAAGAAAAAAAAAAAATTAGGTATTTGCATAAATATATTTTGTATTTGCTGATTAATTTTTCACAGCTTTGCAGATACTTTAAAGTAATAATATTGTCACAACGGCTGTACAACAAATTTGTGCCTAAACAGATAAAAAACCCTACATGCCTGTGAAGGACCCAGCAGCAACCATTCAGGGAATGGATTCCTTGGAACTGAGCATTCATAATCCAGTGCCTACTGTGCATTCACTCCCTTCAATGACTATGGTAATTAGGTTGTCTCATGTTATTGTGACTTACAATCTATCTATGGGGACACTCCAGGGGAGCTCTGGGTCTTAAATCTACTAATTTCACATTTAGAAAGACTCAGGCATTACAACAATGCTGAATTGATATGCAGAACATTCCGATAATTTTAAACACTTGAATCATTGTCCTCACATGTAAAAAGATCGGGGCTTCCTTCAAGCACACATTGTGCAAATTCACTGGGTGTGTCACAGCACACTGAAACGATGTTTGCTGAAATGCAACTGGGCCATGGAAGTGGTAGTCGATTAAGTGGAAAATAAGGAGCCTTGGGCACAATGACCTTTATAAACAATACACAAACTTTAAGCTGAGATTTATAGCAAACTTTTCTGGTCAGTTTTTTCTATGCTGATAATAAACCATCATATATGGTTTGTTCCTTGCATAAATTACAACCATCTCAGGAAATGTTGCTCAATCACCTAGCTTCTGGCTTTAGCAATACAAATCACTTGATCCAATCCTAAAAACAGGTCAGACAAAGCTACAGTCCAGTAATACCATCATGTTAAATAGTTCCTCAGTGCCTTAGTATTGGCAGTCCTAGATGATTAATAGCATGGTCTCACTCCACTCATTCATTATAGACAAATGGGTAATCATACAGAAATTTTCTGTAAAAAACAAGTTTCCACTTTAGACCAGAGCATCAACCCAGATCAGGCAAACAACCTAGAGTCTAAATCTGTATGAGAGTTTTGGGAATCTTCTTACCATCTCATGGACTCAAGTCTAACCCAACTGCCAGACAGGTCATGACAAGCAAATACTCTCTACAAATTTCTGGACATTGACAGATGAGCTCTGAGAGTCTTGCAGCAGCTGCTCTTTTAGAACATTGCTAACCCCACCTTCCCAGCCCTTCACCAGCAGCTTAAGTAAGTGCAGAAATCTGAGGAGGAGAGAAGGAAGGCAGAAATACACACTTCCCTTCAGCCCTGACAGAGGATGCAAAGAAAGAGGAGGGCAGACACCTTAAAGTGAAAAATGTCAAACTGCCTCATAAGATTTGACATGTCTTCCACAACTCTTATTAATGCAATAAATTCATTTTTGGGAGGGTCAAAAAAATTCAAGTCACTGCCACGGTGAATGCTTAAAATTACACCCTATGAGTTAGATTGAATACAAAGTATGTACAGGTTCTCCACTGAGAAAACTGAATGTCTTTTATCTTTTTTAATTGAATCTAGCCATATAAAATGATCTCGGTAAGTAGATTAGAAATCTTATGTACTGGGGCCCCATGTGGTTTGCCTTTAATATTTGTGCATTCAATTACTGTTTTTAAAAAGCAGGAATTATTCATTGCAATCCTTATGCTATATTTATTCAGGATTTAGGTCTATTTTAAGATTAGGCTTGACTTAATTGTACCAAACTATCAGCAATGTTGGAGTCAGACTACTGTAACTCATTATCACATATCTGCCTGATACCTGCATTCTACAAATCTGTGAAGAAGAACAAGAGAATACTTCCTCTTGCTACTGCTAGAATAAAATTAGAGGATGTCTGGGAAGTCTGAAAAGCAGTTTTATCTAGATGCTCAAGTAAAATAACTTGGTTTTGGATGAAAAAAGTTGAAACATGAAAGCTGTTCTAATAAAAATATGTACAACAGAGGTAATTTACATCTTCCTACATAATTCACAGGAAAAAATTAATTGTAGTAGCAAGAAGGCATCGCAAGAATCCACACCGTGGACTAGGAGTTCACATCAATTGCTTCATGCAACATTGATGCAACTTTAGGAAGAAATGAATAGTCAGTCATTCCCATCTTTTCCTTTCAAGAGATTCACTGGCATCTCTACTAGACCTGCAGGATAGTGCTTAAGGCATCTCAGTAGACATGAACCAGAACTGCTCAGAGAACGGCCCTCTCTTCACCACGTAACACCATCCTTCACTTCATCAGCAGTTCCTTCACAACAGCAGTTTTGTCTGAGTTCCTCCTCTCGGCTTTTGCAAAACAAGGAGGCAACTTTGAAAGACTAAAGGAAATGGGGTCAAAGGACCTTCAGAGTTCTATTAGACTGTCACTATTTCTGCATTTATACCTTAAATATCACAGCAAATTGCAACTATATGCCTTCTTTCTAAGTTACTTGTTATCAACTTCTTTGTTTAATTATTAGTATGTAAGCATATGCATGGACATCTATTTACCTTATTTCTAGCCTGTCTCTTTCTCACTTATATTGCAATTCCTAGGGAGATTCCCACCACAGTTATGAGAAAAGCCTTCTTAAGCATCATGTTACAGATCTTGCAGAAATCCTAGCCTTGACTTTATTTTAGGTGAAAAATACTGCAGAAGTTCAGTACGGCCACATGTTGTTCCAGCTCTGGAGATATACAGATTATATTATTTATCTAATGAAGATGAAATGTTACCTTTTTGTAAGAAAAGATCAAAAAACAAGGGCAGTAGCTGCCAGGATAGGAAAAAATGCAATTCCTAGGAAAACATTTGTTTTCATCAGTCAGTAAAACAGCACTGTAAATCTGCACTCTATTTGTCACAGGGGAAAAAACTAATAAGATAGTTACCAAGAGTCTGGTTGTTTTTCCTACATTGCAAAAGGATTATTGCTTGCAAAATCAATGTTTGGCATAGATAAGAGCAGGAAATTTACAATAGTTACCACAGTTTTCAATGCAAAACAATATAAGCTTTCATAATGTAGAATAAAAGCCTTAGTCATTTTAAAAAAAGGTATCCATAAATATATAGGTATAGGCATTCTGGACTTCTCTATCAGAGGTGAGTAATGAAGCAAGATAGCCAGGATCAGACCTTACTTCTGACAACTATACTGCTGTTATGCATCAATTTACATCAATTTCAGAAAACACCACATTCCAAGCTTCCAATTTAGACTGACTTTTTCTTCATAATTTTTTTCCCGAGTAAATGCATCCTGCACTTGCAATTAAGTTCTATAACAGAACAGAAACAAGCAGGCATTCTTTAATTTACAGCATACCGACAGCACTATGCAGAGTACCTTCAAAATAAGAAGGCATATAATACATCCTCTTGTCTCCTAATATACAATGCCAATGAATTTCTCTGCTTAATTACATAAACATGGCGTTTTCAGCAATTTTTTAATATAGAAGATGTAAATGTTTTTATTATTATTTGGTTAGAAAAAATAAATAAAAATTACTTAGAGGTGGTAATTTCTACCTTACACAGAAAAGATGATGCCAAAGAGTCCAGAAACTCCATTATAAAGTGGCTGCTATCAAAAAAGAAGTATTGTAAAAACGCAGAGGACTCAAATGGTTTCTGATTTTGAAACAGACAATCTGTCTGAAATTCTAATCAGAGACTGAAGTGGCTTTGGGATTTATCTTATACACAAAATAAACGTTTACTGTGGAATAGTTCTGTAAGGTATACATGAGTCATTTTTAACGCCAGTATTTCCCAGATAAACACAACTGCTGTATTTATAATGAAAATTAATTTGGTTACGTAGATAGTTCAGTTTATAAAACATCTGACAGAATGGAAAAGGTATTTGACAAGTCCTAACTGGTATTTTTTCTTTAAACTTTCAGGTGCTTTTTGGTTGTGAAAGAAAAGTAATGAAAAGTATATGCAGAAAGAAAAATCTGGTGGGAAACAAAATCCATTCCCCAAAACGCTGGGCGCAGTTGCAGGGATCAATAAGCAAAATTAGGTAGAAAAAGCCTGGTTACTCTGATGATCAAACCCCCATGTAGACTGGGTGCAGTGGTGCTTACTTTCATACAAATTTTCAAGTAATCCCTCTCTCTTGTTTAACACAACAGAGGGTCAAATCACACAGGTGTTCATTTCCAGGTGTTTCTCATATATTGCGATTACCTAAATATTCATTCACCTCATTTGGTGAAGCTCTAGGAGTTGGAGCCAATCACTCCTGATCCCCTGAGCTTTTTTAAGAATCTACCCCATATTTCCCTCTTTACATACCCTTGTATGTAAACAGTATCACAGGTCTCCAAGAGGACAATATCCTGCACAGAAGCAGTCACCACCTGAGTCTCTCTGGACTCAAATGGAGCACCAAGGAATGCAGAATCAAGGAAGAAAAACACAAATTTGAATGTGCTTTTATAATTTAAAAAGAACTGGATTTTTAAGGATAATTTTGAAGGAAAAGTGGGCAGCTAACATGTCAAGACAAAGAATGGAATTGCTGCTAATGACCCTATCTTCTACTGCTTAGTAAGCTAATTATATTAA
The DNA here is from genome assembly GCA_013399945.1 of Ploceus nigricollis. Taxonomy (NCBI): domain Eukaryota; kingdom Metazoa; phylum Chordata; class Aves; order Passeriformes; family Ploceidae; genus Ploceus; species Ploceus nigricollis. The sequence goes on from VXBC01004276.1 coordinate 862,315, forward strand.
ATAAAACCAGAGCAGAGGAAATTAGAGGGCATGTTGATGTTTCTATTCCTTCCAAATCAAAACACTAGCCAGCATGATGTAGGAAAGCCCCTTCAGGTTACATACTCTTAAGAAAGCTCTTGTATATAGCTTTGGCAAAGCCAAACAAACACGCTAAGTACACTTGGGTTTTAATAGCCAAAGGCTATCCCTACTATGGCTGTGCCCTCATGCTTTACATGTACTCAATAAAGCAGAAATCCACCTTTCATGTCAGACCCCAAAAGAATATTACAGCTTAAAGTGGAATTGAAGAACAGAAATTATCTCCTGGAGCCAAATGTGTTTGATAATCTTGGAATGGGTAATAAAACTCTTCTGTAATCTTTTGCATGAGCTTCCAAGAAGTCTTTTGCAAGGAGGTATCTTCTGAATTTGTATCACAAAGCTACTGGTTAGTAGTCACAGTTTCCAGTAAAAAGCTATTTCCAAGTTCCTATTCCCAAAGCATGACTACTGGAGCTTCATAAGAATTATGTCAACTCTGCTGAAATAGCTGTGGGCTCACAAGCATGCCCAGCAGCTCCAAGCAGCTGACACAGCTCCTGCTAAACACCTACTCTCCCGCAGGGGGATAGCGGGGCCCCTGAAAAGCTGGATAGTGTAACATGTACAGACAGTGCACGCCTGCCCGTCCCTGCCTGTATCCCATTCTTGAGGTGTGAGCATGAAACCACCCTTCTAATAGAAAAAAAACCCCATTATATTATTTTGCTAAACTCTGATATAAAGGATGGAAAATAATCCAGACAAGCCATTAATTTTAAATTAGAAAATATTTAAATTAGAAAAGCTTAACCCATTTGGGATGGAGGAAAGACAAGTGGCCTATTCAGCTTAGTGGCATGATCCAACCTATGCCTACCAACCTATTAATCCCATTTTTTTACTGTGCTCCAGAAAAACCTACATCCTGATGCTGTAAGTATCCTGAAGACCCATACTCTACAGCATGCAGTGACCTGACAAGAGATCCTTACACATTCAAGGCTATGCCTGCCTGCCACAGGTAATAAAATATCACAGCAAATAATTTAATTACACAAAGATCAAAAAATTCAGAGAGTGACAGCTCAGTCTCATGCATAGTGCTTATCTCAGGCATAAAATCAGCATCAAGAACTATATGTGCAACAAGGAGATTTGTTGCTGCAGACCTGTATATATGAACATAGCATTAGCACAGCAGCACTCTGTGTTGACCTCACAAACTGTCAGAACATGCAACAGAAACATCTCAATTTCTTGACACAAGCAGAAAAGCAGAGAACAGTATTTCAGCTGCTGTAAGTTGCCTTCAGTAGCAGCAGGCCAGCTGGAACACCATCCACACTTCCCTCAGGTTTGCCACACCGGGAGACTCCCTCCTGCCCCTCCTCAGATCTGCTGGACTATCCAACTCCTCCATGCACTCAAGTGAACTCAGTGCAGCCTGGTGAGCAAGCTGTGCAGAATTTTAAAGTTACAAAACCCACGTGCAAGTTTGCCAAAATCAGTGACCTACATTTAAAAGTAATAAAAGTATCACACAAAAAAAGAAAAAAAGAAAAAAAAAAGGGCAGAGGGACAGGTTTGATTATTGTAGGTCAATTCTTACAGGTGTTTTGCTTGAAGATGCTAGTAAAACAGCACTTCATCAAACAGCTACTCCCCAAAATCATCTTCTGCTGAAACACTTCTGTCCTAGCTGCTTACTGAAATGCTGCTTCCCTTCCCCCAATCCCACAATCCTTTCTCAGCTCATGAGGGCTCTATTTGCAATGCTACACAAAAGGATTAGTTGTTTCAACTTTTCTGTTTTCCTCTTTCCAGTTTCAGTCATGTCTCTTTTGAGTGACCTCAACAGCATTTTACTCAACACTCTAGCCACCTTTTTTTTTGGGATGGGGAATGGGGGGGACGGGAGGGGCTAGGAGGGGGAAGGAAATAACCAAGCAATTTGATTTGACATAAGTACAAAATTGAATCAGAATAGTAAAAATATGCATTCATTTTAAATGCTGCTTTTGTAGTCCTGCATCTCTGAACCAAACAAGCATTTTCTGCACTTTAACCTCTAGATAAGCACCACATGCATTAAGCTAGAAAACAACAGGTTTTCACACTCTTACTCTTCTCCTAGGTTTACCACTGCTATATTCTGTGATCTCAGACAAACCATTCAGCTTGTACTTCAGCCTTCTTAACTGTAAAACTCAGCCTTCTTAACTGTAAAACTGTAGAACTGTAAAAAAAGGTAAAATGCATGCTAAAGCATCCTAGAATATTTTAAAAGTTTTGAAATTGAAAGCGACTTTGAAAAGATTGGCTCTAATACCAACTATTATTTTCATAGAATACAGACTGCACTGCTAAGGAAAAACTGACTGCATAATCACTTTTAGAACAGTGGCTTCTGTATATGTGCTAGAGGACTTTCAAAGGAAATGTCATATTTTTAAAATACGTGTGCCACTACCGTATTTAATAGAAAATCATCCCATGTCTTTTGGTGCCATGAGTCTTTGGAGCCTTGGCATAAAAGCATTTGGTTTTGTACTAGGCTACAATCACTCTGCAGGAGCTGTCAGGATTTATCACATCAAAAATCCATGCACTAAAAACAAAAAAAAAGGAGTGGTTGCCCAAAGAGGGTTTGGTACTTCAGAGACATTAGAATCTATTTCGTTAATAACACCTATTAGTGCACTTGGTCTTTGAGGCTCAGTGTGATCATATTGAAGTACTGCCCATTCTCTCCAGAAGGCTTTTGTTGTGGCACTTCAAGGGCAGATCCTCAAACAACAGTAAGTGTTCAGGAGCAGCCAAATTAGAGAGGCTCAGGTGCTAGGAGCCACATCAAACCCCAAAGCCACTGTGAGGATTTACTCACAGTGCATCAATGTCTAGTTGGATATTTTGTGCACAACCTGACTCAGTACCAAGCTGAGAGCATCAAACCATGTACTGTCCCAGGCTCGGAAGAACTGTTAACTGGCAACAGGGTTTTTCAATGTGGGGTTGTCAGAGATACCAGCAAAGACATCTGAGAAGTGTTCATTGACCCATGCAGTTCACAGGGATGAGGCCGCATGCAAAGGTGTTTGCATGAGAGAAATCAGCATAGCTTAGTAACTCATCTTTGTGAACATTTATCAGGACAAGACCTTTCTCAATGACTTTCCAGTATCTGATTTGAAATTTGTCACTACAGGAATCTACACAGCCCTATTTTAAAAAAGAAAAAATATATATTCTTTAATGTGCTCTATACAATTTCTTTTAGATGCCAAGAAACATAGGCTCTTGAGTGATAAATTATTTTCTTGAGGAATAATTAAACCATCCTTCAGCGAAAAACTTGTGTGATTGTTTCTTTAAAACAGAAGGCTTCTGTTTTACAAAAGGCTTTAGGCTCAGCAGTCTTTCAGTAGGAATTTATAGATATAGAAGGAAAATTCAAAACAAAACAACCCACCCAACAGTCATCGAGAAGAGCAAGGTTTCTGCCCTCTGAAACTACAAGAACTACTAAATACAACACCATTATGCAAGTTGCATGTAGAACTGCAATCCTACTAAGTGCACCAATAGCAAAGACTGTCAACACACTACTGAAAATATTTCAAAACAAATTATGGTATCGGTAAATCACATTCAAATTCCATTGCCACATATACATTTGCCTTGAAGTTAGAGACCCAGAAACAAGGAGCTTAACAAGAAAAGGTATTCAGCTGAGAAGGTTAAGTGAAGAACACATAAATAAAGGCAATGTCCTGAAACAACTGAAGCATAAAACGCAAAAAACCAAACAAGGCTGGTTTTAAGTACAGTTCAAAACTGTTGAAGTCTACCTAAAGCCGCAAAAGATGGATGGATTTCTGGGGGAGGAAAGGAACAGAAATCACACATTTCCATTGAACTGTTTCAAACTAAGGGCATTGTACATTTTTCTAAGCTGTCTTAGACTACAGGACTCTGTCATTGAACCCATGGAAAATCCATGCTGTCATGTTATAATACTGGTTTTCTATCCTGGTGTGTATGTCAGCATTTACCATTAGCAAGAATTCACAGTGACATCAAATCAAGGCCAGAGCTTTGTTACAAAGAAGATACATTGTTGTGAGAGACAAAAGATGTTGTGTGCAGATCTTCCATGACACACATGGTGGATCATAATATTAGAAGTTAGCAAGAGAGACAGAAAGACACAGTCAAGCACTGGCCTTTCCTTGGGGCAGTCTCAAACATGAGGTGAAATATTAATCCCTTTGAAAGTCAAGTGAGATTTTTACCCCTGATGTCAAGGAAATAGGACCTTGGTTTCTTAGAACTAATAGTATCTTCTCTGTCCAGTAAAAAAATTTTTTAAAAAATAGAAAAAAAAAGAAAAAATCTATATAACCAATCCCTATTATATAAAAAGCTGGTTTATATCACTCTAGCAGTGTACACTTCATATTCTTTAACAATGTTACAATTCTGAAACAGTGCCAAGCCAGAAGAGCCAGACTCAAGAGAATGTATTTTTCCAGAGATATTAATTTTGATGAAAATAATATCTACTACTCTCCTGCATTAAAAGATTTCAGCTATGCAGCTTTCAGAGTCAACTGTAATTTCTTTTTATGTTAACATGCTTTTCCTTTTGAGCTAGCTATATATTTTCCTTTCTTTCAGCTATCAATTCATTAGCCCAAGGTTGAGTGACAGCCTTGGACTGTCATCAGCTCATTGAAATGAAGGAGTTCCTTGCAGAACACAAATGAAATCCATAGATGGTAAACATACACCAATCAGATGAAGCCAAATCTGGGCATACTACACATATCATCAATACCTTGGCAGCACTGCTGCCATATAGTTATGCTTTTGTTTAAAACATTTTTGTCAAGTTTGTTTCAAAGCTAACAACTTTTTTGGTACAACATCTGCTTCTCTAGAGCCTTAAGGTCAGAAACACCTTGCAAGGTGGCTTGAAGAAGAGTGAAGTAGGACACCACAGTCTACTATCTATCTTACGAGTCAAAAACTATGGGAGGGTTTGTATCCACGTCTGAGCTTTGTGACAATTTGCAATTTCCTGCATTCTCAGATAACAACAGCAAGAATAGCAAGAACAGTCCTCCAAAGTCCGACTGACTTAAGAAAACCTTTTTCAAAGTTGTGCTGCTTTCCCCAGGCACAACCAGTCCCTGGAGAAAAAAAAAAAAAA
>VXBC01004276.1:867558-927879 GCA_013399945.1 Ploceus nigricollis
GGAAAAAAAAAAAAAAAAAAAAAGAAAAAGAAAAAAAAAAAAATGGGTGTGGCCGTGTAAGAAAGAGTTTTAAAAGAACCTTAATTCAAATTTCAGTATTTCAGTTCAAAGATTTGGATCACTGTTTATCACTCTCTCAACTATTCTTTGGTTTAAAATCCTTAAATATTTTAAAATAAGTCCACTTAGCCACTTATCTCTACTGAAAAGATGTAACTTGTTCCACAGTTCGTGAAACAGACTGTGCTGAAAGCAAAGTGCTGCACATCCTGCTATTTATCTCAAGGTTATGCTGAGCGTCACCATCAAACAAGTTATTTGGCCCATGTTTAGCTGAATATTATTTCCCAGTGTAGTACTGAGAGTTTACTAACAGCATTAGAGGAGCAGAGCAAAGAAGCCTTAACAGAAGCACTGTATTGTCCTAGTCCACCAGTTAAAGAAATCTGAAATTTCCCCTACAATAACAATTAATGACACTACATTTTCAATGAAATTGACAAAGCACCTCCACTCCCTAGAGCACCAGATCCAGGATGATAATTTCTGGGTTTTGTTTCCCTCTTCCCACCCATGCCTTTATTCCTGCATTTAAATAGGAGAGTAGATGGGAATGGTGAGAAAAAATATTACTAACTTCCCACCTGGCTTGGTTTCCAGCTTCAGCAATGAAAAATCACCAACTTTTTGATGTTCGTGTAAACATTAACATAGACCTGTAACATGATTGAGATTTCAAGCAACAAAACACATGCAAAATGCAACTTCAGGGAAAGAAATTGAAAATTTGTATCTAAAGCAAGTCCTCACCCTGCTAAACCAAAAAGCAGCTGGTGGAGTGATTTATGGGTATATGCAAGTTGTAGCTTGGTAATGAGCTGTGCTGGAGGATGACTAAGCTGAGCAGTGAGTTATCTGAGCTGGAAAAGAGAAAGCTGAACTGTAGATAAAGTTCTTTATCAGAAAAGGCTGGCTGGTTGGCGTTTTTGTCCTTGATTGTCCTTGATTGATTGTCCCTGGCAATCTGCTGATCATGACTTTTAAAGTACTCTTAAGATAAAATACTTAAGCAAACAATAGTAGATTTTGAAGGCAATTTTCACCTAATTAAAAAAAAAACCCTAAACAAANCTGGAGGATGGAACAAGAGATCATTTTACTGCCAGTTGGTATACTCCTCAACAATTTATGAATGGTACTGGACTTGGGTTGGTCCTATCTACAGGTTTGTTCTTCATAATTTTCCAAGTGGCACTAGCATTATTCATCTGCACCGAACATGCTCTGTTCCAGAAAAGAACTTTCCAAAAGGTTTCTAATTGTGCTAATGTAGTTTCAGTTCCCTGATCCCAGCCATCCTGGAAATTCATGTATATCACAGCACACAGCTCCATCCGGCTTTGAGATGAAATTGGGCTATCTGCCTGCACCAATTTGGAACTGACTTATTTCCCTTCAATGGCGTGACACGGCTGAGAGGCTAAAAAAAACTCCCAACTGCAACAAATCTGAGGCTTCCCCTAAAGGAAAGGTAGTTAAAGGCACAGGTAGCACAGCACTAACTAGATACTTGCTAAACCTCCTCTCTCATTTACCTTATAATAGTCTGTCTCATGGCCCGTTTTTCATATTGTGACCTTATATCTTCATGCTAGAGAAATCCATTCATATTTTGTCTACAGTCTAAGTTAAAAAACTGAACACTAAAACACAAACATATCTGAGCAAATAAAAGCGTAAAACTATTGATATTTCCCAGTATGAGTCAGTGTGAATGTGGGAATTTCTAAGTAGAGACAAAGCAGCAAAAACAAGAACATGCCACCAGAGAGTTATTGTTGCTCCCTGGTAGTCAGCAGTAAGGATGTCTTTTACCATTTAGAAATCATGCCGGTTCCATTATTTGGATCTGAAAACATACTGTGCAGACTGTGGGGCAAGCAGGAAAATCTAGAGGTAGACATTTATTTCTTTCATGTTCCCTATGTGAAATAGCAAGGCTTGGTGTATCAAAGCTCCATACAGAAGGCTCATTATGTAAGTGACAACTATAATATTAAACTGAATAGAATGATAATATAATTCAAGAAATCTAATTGCTACTGTGCAGGAAATTCATTTTCTAACAATACAAAGCAAAAGCTGTCTCAATCACTAAAAAAATCCACCCCTTATAATTTTCTTTCATTTTCAATTTTATAAAAATGGCCTTAACTCCTCCTAGAGACATCAGCACTTAACTAGTCAATCAATCACCACACCTGCTGTCTCCATTGTTATTCCTTAAAGGAAAGCATAAGTACAGGAAAACATGTATTGACTAGAATCCACCAGAGGCAAATTAAAAAAAGAAAACAAAAGCAAAAGAGTATTCTAATTACTAAAACTAAATACCTTTTGAAAACTGTAAATGAAAATTATTCCATCAGAAGAGAAAGAAAAGTTGCAAAATTTACAAATATCATGTATTAATTTGGTGAAAAATAAAAATAATTTGAATGTAATATTTATCTGAAAATAAAAACCCAGGTCTCAATAACTCTTTATGTTCATTATTGTCAAAATACCTTGCCAAGGTAACCACTGTCATTATTCTTACCTTACAGATGGCAAAACTGCAAAGACCTCAGCAGTATCAGAAATCTTCAAATTAATAGAAAAGCTGGGAAATTATGTCATATCTCTCATCTCTAGTGCAGAGTTTTGATTTTAGACTTGACCATTGAAACAGTAAAGAACAAAGACCAGTTTCTCAATATTCTGTAATAACATCAAGCATTGAATATAGACCTATATTCCCAAGTTTAATATTCTACTATTCTCACCTCTTAACAGAGAAAAATCATCTAAGATAAGATAGGGAAGTATAGGAATATTCCATAAATTTTCTACCAGTGTGACCTTTCCAGATCCCAACCACAAATGAAAAGAATCATTACAATCATTAATTAACTGTGCTCCTGTCTTCATCTGTAGGTTTAATACTTCTTTGTAGATATGTCACCATGGACCAGATTCATCTGAGAAATGTGATGATTNACTTTGCAAATGTTTCAGGTTCCATGCTATGTGTCCCCAGAGGGCTGCAAGGTAAAGCAAAACTTCTGGGAGGTGAAGGGTACAAGGAAGGAAGAACCTAGGGGGAAGGTGTTCAGCAGTCATGAAACATGCAACCAGACTATGAAGATCCATCCCTTTAAGCAGTGATGAAACAACACAGGATTCAAAAAGCTCTTTTGAAAGGTCACTCATCAAACCTAGGAAAACAAGGAAGAACAGTCTTGGGAAGTCTAGGACTGTAAGACAGACACAGCAATGCTCCAGTCTGGCACACATCTCTCAAAAAGTGCTTTATGAGGGCTGTGACCAAAAAAAAGGCCTCTTAAATGTACAGGTTTTTATGCTAACCTTGTGATTTGAAATCCTGAGTCACCCACTCCAAATGCCAGGAATTCACAGTGCTTTATGTATAGGCAACTAAAGAGACACACAAATCTTGCAGAACTTCTATATTTTCCAGATATGAATGATATGAACTTCTAAAATAATTACAAAGGACCTGAGTTACAGTCTAATTTTTACAAGCATGTTAAAAACTCCCAACTAAATACAATTTGCTTAATGTTATTTACCACCACATAATTTCATTTATGCAACACTGATTCATCGAGTTCTTAATTTTTTACGAAGATCAAAGGAAAAAAGAGAGTGCAGTCTTATTACCAAAAGAACTGTGCTTCTGCCTGAAAAGATCTATCATTTAGCACCATCCTACAGAATAACTGATTTTTATCTTTTTGTTTTCATTGCTCCTTGCATGCAGGGTACCAAATTAATAAGATCACTCCTTGTTTGCAGTGAGCTAAAGCAGAACATACAACACATTTAAAAATTGAAACGTGTCCTTTTTCCTTCCGTGGACATACATATACAAAACTCTGAACAGGAGAAACATGCACCCTATTGTTACTTATAGAAAGACCTGTAAAAAATTATTGTTAAGAAGGATAAAATTGCAAAGGTAGCATCTGCTCAAAAAGAGACCATTCAGGAGATTCACTGCTTCAGAAATCTATGATGGAAGTTAAGTTAAGATAGATAATGGCTAGTCACGGGATGTATGAAAAAGTGACTGATTATACGTTGCTCCAAACCACTGGTTTTCATTACTGACATAAATCAAGGTTAGGCAGTAGCTCAGCAAGTCTTAAAAGACAATAAAAAACACCAGTAAAAAAAACTGGCAGTCAGATTTAGCAGAGAATGTTGTGTCCAGAAATACCAGATGCCTTTATAAAAATAAAGTATGTTTTGCTAAGCAATGTCTGAAAAGTTTTTGCAGCCAAATGGAGCTTGATCTTTACCAGCTGAGCAACAGAGGTCCTTATTATTTAATTAAACACTCATTTTAGCTGACATTTATTTAAAAACCTAAAATGAAGTGATTTTGCTGCAAGGCAAGTAGGTGAAATGGAAAGGGTTTATTCATACAAGGCTAGGAGTCATGAATGAAACAATGATTTTAGCATAAAAAGAATCTGCTGCTAAACAAGAAGTTACTGTGAAACATTACATCCAGACTAATTGATTTAACAAAATGGCCTTTTGATTTGAAAATCATTTCTGCACCACACTTATGGTCACTACTACTCACGTCCACGAGGACAGTGTCCCTCCATCAGGTATTTGCACATCTACCAGTAATTCTTAGATAATGGCTAAAAAGAAATCTGATTTGATTTGGCAGGTACGCCGTGGACTTTTCAATTACTTCTTTTATTTATACACTGTCATGCTCTCTATTAAAAATACTGCAACGTTCCAAGATGTCATGTGCTCTTCATACAAACACAGAAATAATTTTGCAGCTAATGGGACTAAGTAGATGCCTTTGAAGCCAACGAGCCTATTTCCTCAAGCACAAACACCATTATTTTTAATGCCCAAGCAAAACCTCAAACTAAGTGCCTGATTTTCCTGAAATCTCTCATGCTGCAGCTGAACCCATCCTTTGTCTTTATCTCTGAGCACCAGCCATCTGGTGCATGAGCAAGAAACCAACCAAGGTAAGCTTGTGGAGGGCAAGTAGGTGCCTGAAGTCTGCAAAGCAGCACTGGACTCCTGACTGGAGAAAAGGTGTCCCCTGGTGAAAGACCATGCGCCTACAAGAGCACATGCCAGTGGCCATGCACAGCCACTTCAGGGAGTGTTCCTCCAACTTCCCACCACACAAAGAGGGAAGAGATTCCCTCAGACATTTGCCAGGAAACAAAGTCCCCTCATCCATCAGGTCTCTACATCGCCGTTTTCCCACAGCACTCCTGTTGCAGAGGGGAGACACACCAGTTTTTTGGGTGCTCCATGGGGCAGCCAGATCTGCACAACTGCAGATATGCAAAATTGGCACAATTTCATTTGGAAGCAAACCAAAGAGAAACTCTGTGGATCATCCAAAACAATACCAGATAGAAACTGGTATGCGTTTTGGAGTCTCTAAAGAGTGTAATTTCATTAAGCATGCAAGACCTAATAAGCACAAAAAGGAAGTAACCAGGCGCTGTCATAACAGGAAACATACCAAAGTCCTGCCTAAATTGGAGCTGGCTGGGAAGTGAGCTATTGTCAGGAACCCATTTTGGACACTGATATTGCTGATTACCTTGAGCAAGCATGGCATAATGGCCAAAAAAAACCCCAAACCAAGGAGACTGGTTTGTTTATTTTGTGGGAAGCAGATCAGAAACAATCTAAATCTTAAACATGCATATCCTAAAATATGCCAGTGTTCCACTAAAGTGGACAGAAATAGTAATATTTCAAGTTAAAGGATGGTTAGAAGTAAGTATAAACACACAAATGCACATCTCTCTTAGTGCACCTGACTGGGGTACACATACCTTGCTGAGAGCATTGTAATGTAATTCACGCAGGGTAGATAATTTTCACTTCTTTTATCAAAGAAATTTTCTGTCAAACTACTACATTGCAAACTTACTACTAAATTTGCTTTGACATTTGGGAACTTTTTTTTCCCTTTTTTTTTTATGGCTGGAGGATGGAACAAGAGATCATTTTACTGCCAGTTGGTATACTCCTCAACAATTTATGAATGGTACTGGACTTGGGTTGGTCCTATCTACAGGTTTGTTCTTCATAATTTTCCAAGTGGCACTAGCATTATTCATCTGCACCGAACATGCTCTGTTCCAGAAAAGAACTTTCCAAAAGGTTTCTAATTGTGCTAATGTAGTTTCAGTTCCCTGATCCCAGCCATCCTAGAAATTCATGTATATCACAGCACACAGCTCCATCCGGCTTTGAGATGAAATTGGGCTATCTGCCTGCACCAATTTGGAACTGACTTATTTCCCTTCAATGGCGTGACACGGCTGAGAGGCTAAAAAAAACTCCCAACTGCAACAAATCTGAGGCTTCCCCTAAAGGAAAGGTAGTTAAAGGCACAGGTAGCACAGCACTAACTAGATACTTGCTAAACCTCCTCTCTCATTTACCCTATAATAGTCTGTCTCATGGCCCGTTTTTCATATTGTGACCTTATATCTTCATGCTAGAGAAATCCATTCATATTTTGTCTACAGTCTAAGTTAAAAAACTGAACACTAAAACACAAACATATCTGAGCAAATAAAAGCGTTAAACTATTGATATTTCCCAGTATGAGTCAGTGTGAATGTGGGAATTTCTAAGTAGAGACAAAGCAGCAAAAACAAGAACATGCCACCAGAGAGTTATTGTTGCTCCCTGGTAGTCAGCAGTAAGGATGTCTTTTACCATTTAGAAATCNCAGTAAAGAACAAAGACCAGTTTCTCAATATTCTGTAATAACATCAAGCATTGAATATAGACCTATATTCCCAAGTTTAATATTCTACTATTCTCACCTCTTAACAGAGAAAAATCATCTAAGATAAGATAGGGAAGTATAGGAATATTCCATAAATTTTCTACCAGTGTGACCTTTCCAGATCCCAACCACAAATGAAAAGAATCATTACAATCATTAATTAACTGTGCTCCTGTCTTCATCTGTAGGTTTAATACTTCTTTGTAGATATGTCACCATGGACCAGATTCATCTGAGAAATGTGATGATTTACACACAAATCCCTGACAATACGTGGTGGGTTTCTATTTATTTATGGTAATAAGGCAGAAATTTTCTATGCACATGCACCAGCAATTCTCCCAGTGCTTCTGACAGGAGTCAAGAGTCTGCATCCCATAGCAGCATATCTCCAAATGATTTAAACAGAACTTACAAGTGGAGATGGCCTTCAATATAGGTAGAATAAAAGCTAGCACAGCAAAGAAGGCAGCACCTCATCTCAGCTTTGCAGGATATGCTTGTGAGACAATACCCAAAACAATCCTTGTTTTAGAGCTCACTGTGTGACATAACCGCAGAATTCGTGTTTCGATCTGCAATCTTTTACTAGCAGGATCTATCCAGCTCTGTGAGACAGTCCACACAAGGGCCTGGGACTCAGTGTACCAGCAGCAGCATTCACGGACGGAATGTCCCACTCTGCAGTGAGTTGAGCCTTGCAGGCTCCCACAGGGACTGTCATGCAGGTCTCCCCATGACCTCCCCAATGGCAGGGATTGATGCAGCCATTATCCAATATCATGTGCAACTGAGAACAGCAATGGACTTTTTGACCTCAATGGGCTGCATGGCACCTCATCTTTATTTCATTATCACAGCAGACAACTGTGAAGAAATAGCATGCACAGCACTTTTAAAGTCAACAGCACCTCAGTTTATGAGTCCACTCAGATATACTCTTTTACAATCTACTAAGCCTGCTTCTTCTTGAAGGAAATCATTTGTATAACCACAAACAAAATAATCTTTTTAAAGTGTACCATGGTTTTTTCCATATCCTCACAACAAAAACTACATTTTCCATAAAAAATCCTAAATTGCGTAATTCAATATCATGCATGCTTTACTGCAAAGCACAGTCAACGCAATGGTACAAGAAAGGAACAACTCTGTTGCATGATAAAAGCAGTATCTAAATAACGCAGAAAACATTTCTTTCACCAGCATCAGTTTTCTAAGAGAAAACATACTGCAATTTTTTTTCATTTCAGCATTTTAATACAGTGTAGTATTTTGAGATAAATTTAACACTTCAGAATATATAAATTTTCATTGCATTTACCTCTTTGGGATTTTCAGTAAGACAAAAAAATTACACTGGTCTGGTGACATGATATATTATGTGGCAAATCTTTTTAAAGCAGAGTTTTGGTGACTTTACTGAACTACTTTCTACTTTGCCATAAACATCGCAGCAACAACAATGTAGGTGCTATCTGCAAATGGGTAATGTGAAGGTGTTTAATAAGATTCTTCAGAAATAAGAAACTAGGTAGGTGGATACAACACCAGACTCCATTTCCCCATGACTCCTCCATCTCTAACTAGGAGTGAGACTGAAGGGCTGCACACACCATTAACTAAAAATGAACAGGTTATGGGAATGTGTCAGTTCCGCTGGAGGATGCACAAAGTTAGTTGAATTTAGACAAGTTTTCTTTTCATGACAGTGAATGCTCTTTTTCAAAAAACAAAACCATGTCTCACTTCCTGATCCTGCTGCTGGGCAGGGTATCCTGCTACAGGGTGGAGCATTAAATTGTTCAAGAAAAACGCTGGCTGGCAGCCAGTGGAAACTTCATGTGCTATGGATCACGCTTCTATTCTACTATGATTCATCTGCTTCAGCAGCCACTGGTGATGGGTATATGTGGCATGTGCCATAGAACATATTTTCTACTACAGTAAAATTTGCCTACAGAATATTTTGTTCTTTCTAATGTGTTTAGTCTAGGCTTATCTAGAGACAATAGGAGGTTCTAGCAGCCTACAGCTATTTCAAGGGTAGTTATGGAGTTAATCTCTTAAATTAGGAACCAATAGTGTAACATGGGAAAACAAACTGCAACTGGAAATTGAGGCTTGGGAGATTCAGGCTGGATATTTGGGGGGAAATATCCCAAGCAAGAAGTCACCCTGGAGAACCTGGAATACGTTAAATTGTCATCCTTAGAGGTTTTCAGACTACACTTAGACAAAACTATGGCAGGCCCAGTGATTATTCTTGAGAGAGAATATGGATATATTATATGGATATATATCTCAATATGCCTTGAGAGGGATATTGGACTAAATGTTCTTTCTAGCCAATATCCTATGACTCCACAATTTCATGCATCCTCAATCAGTGTTTCTGATTAGTTTGAGTCTCCAGTGTGAATAAAAAAGTAATTTCTGTCTTGAACCGTTTAAACACCTGCAAGTGGCTACAAGTCATTGCATTGTGCATCACAACATAATATAAATACAAAATCAATAAATATATTTAAATCTTTATATAGATATTTACATAATATATAAATATTATATAAACAAATACATATAAAATCAGAGCCTCAGGTGGTAATTTGCAAGGTTTCCAAAACTTTTAACCAGATTAATCAAAATAAATGAGGCGCTGAAATAAAAATGACAGGCACCCCTTTGTTCATCTGGCATAATGGAAAAAGACATGAGCTTCTACAAGCATCAGCCTGAATCTGTGGAATTAATTTCCTTCAACCAACCTCGGAGTCAACCTTGTCACCTTTTGCTTCAGATTACAAGCTGGATTCTTCTCAGCTTCCCTAACACATTCATGTATTTAAAGAGGAAAAATCGCCCTCAAACTGAAGCCGTCCTTTACAAATTTTTCACACTGATGAGAAAGCACAAGAACAGAAAGAGTGTCACTAGTACACAGAAGAATGTACTGTGATATTAAAATAATGAACATAATATTAGCATAGTTTTTCTATAGATATAGCACAGGTTTTTATTTTTCTTTTTTATTCAAAATTTACATTACCTCCTCTTTTATTAGGCATTTACTCACTCTCCAAGGCTAAGTGAGAAGACTAGGTAGGAAGCCCAACTACTGTACATCTTGTTTTGGATTTATGTTCATATGCAACTTCATGTTCTTTTAAACCCAGTAATCGTATAACTATGTGTCATTGAATATGCTTTCTATTGCTGAATGAACTTTCTTTAAATGCATGAAGACAGACAGGCACACTGCTGTTCTGACTGAAGTCAACAGGAGTTACCAATGGATTTAATTTGAAGTCGGATTAGGACTTCTGTGAAAAGCTTATATATAGAGAACCACGTACTGTAAAAATGTAATCCTTTAGGGAAAAAAAAGTCATTTATAAAAGCCTTCCTGTGAAGAAAAAAAAGCACACTACAGACTTAGGTAATCATTTAACAAGCTCGACAGCTGAAAGTAAATAATTCTTGGGCAAAGTTTCTAGGATGAAAGGTTTGACCTGCGCTTGAATCTAAAAGCAGCAAGCTGATTGACCTTACGATTCTGTGGTTTTATTTCAGGAGCTGCCTTCCCCCCCAGACCCCCTTCCCCCAAGCTTTCTTCTGAATTGCATGAATATTTCATGACTAACTGTGCATACCATGGCAGACAAAGAGCTAATAGATTAGTAATTTGATCTGCTAGTTATTTGAGGTGCCCCAAACATGTAAGAAGGAAGACTCTGATTTTTCTTTAGAACAATCATGAAACAATATGGTTGATTCTAGAAACTTTACTTTAGCTGAGATAATTGGAGAGGATGGAAGAGGCAAAGGGTATTTCATCTGAGAATGAAAGGATATCAGTGCACGATACAGTCAAACATGATAGAACATTCAATCACTGCAGTAAAACACTGAACTTCACTGCATTACCTAGAAACCTTGTTTATTCTGATTCTGCTTTACTTTAGCAAAGGATTAAAAAGACCCAAGGCAAACAAAAAACCCACATCACAAACACTGAAAGAATGAGTTATGTCACATTTATACTGTAGAAGTGAAAAAGAGCTCTTCAACTGTCAATTTTTCTTTTCCAGATTATAAATATCAGTTAAAATTGATGGAGAAATCTCTTAAATGACATTCAAGAGTTGCCTGTAAAGCAATTTTCAAAATCATGTCTAAAGATCAATTATGATTGAGGGATCTTGCTAGTGAAAAGCATGAAGCTTTTAGACAAAGCAAAGTGTTTTGGATAACCAGCCAAACATAAAATGGAGATTCCATTATTCCCTTTTTTTCTGCCCTCTGAACAACAATCACTAGAAAAGACAAGTAAAGTACTTGACTTACATGGAAGGAAAACATTTAACTATTAAGCCATTTTTATGCTTTAAAAAGGTACACTAATTCATAGACATAGAGTCTGAAGTAGAAGACAGCATTTAACTGAGCCAAAAATTATTTTTTAAAAAATCCAAACCCAAACTGTATCACTTCACAAATATAAAAACTCTTTCACAAGTTCAGGTGATTAGAAATTGCCAAAAAAGTGGCTAGGAAATGCTGCATCACAACATTTAGAGACACACGTGTGCATCAGCACAGATGCTAGGTTGATCAGGTAATTTCTAGCCTTAGGTGCCTATTTTCTGTTCAAAGTGACCGGCTCTGAGGTTATGATAGCTGCACTTCAGCCTGTTAGTTTCTTGACTGCTGCATGCTCTGATTGTTAGTTGTAGCATTTCATTTGAGTTAGGGATGTCAGGCATTCACATTCAAAATATATGCTACTGTAGAACAAGTGCACATAAAGACCAAAGTTCTGAATTTGGTGTATCTAATCCACTCCTACTTTCAGGGAATTTATACAACTTATTTTCTATACATTGTTGAGGAGGAAAAAAAAAAAAGTAATATTTGCCACCTTCCAGTAACTCTTCCACAAAATCATTGACCAATCCCTGGTCTGGAAGCCATCTACAGATGGAAGACTCCTTCTCCCCTATCACTTCTGTCCATTTTGAGCTTCCTTTGCAAAGGGATATTTGCACATTGGCTGAAAACACTTTTGGTAACCTGTGCAATGAAAGCTTTTTATTATCATCCAGTGTAACAGAAGTAACCTCTGTAGTCTTTAATCTTAAACGGGAAACGTGGCTTCACAGATACAGCTATTGAGGAGGTGAACAGGTTAAGAGCAGGAATGAAATCTACCCTGAAAAGGAAACTGCGTTACTAGACTTTGCTCTCCAGCACCTCTATTAGCCTGCAAGAAAGCAGCTGAAGGTAGTCAGAAGTAGTCATGGTAAATAACAATTCTGACACAGTTTGGCTGGTATTTAAATTGTAGCTAAACAAAGAAAAAAAGGCAGCTAAAGCTCAAAGGATCTAGGTATCTCAAACCACTCTGATTACTACAGGAAAACACTGAGGTCAAACAGTGCAGAAGGAAGCACAAAGTCCTGAAACTTTTTTCAAATGTCTATGGGAAAGAAATGGTAAAAGTCTGAGAGAGGAGGTGTGAGAGTGGGGATTGTGCTCGCTCTATGTGGGAATTAACGAATTTGTTTTCTGTCTCTTGCTTTACTTATTTCCTGAAGATGGTCAAGTCATTTCACCTCTTCTCCTTTTGTTCTGTAAAACTGATATTATACCCTCTTTAGTGCATTTTAAAGGCACAGCAGAGTGAAAGCTGGAAGGAAGGAAGTCAAGGAAAGAAAGAAGTCAGACTGACCCACTCAGCAGATATGTAAGATAGGGGAAGGTAAACCTATTTATTCCTATGCAAGATTGCAGTGATCCTGTGGCTGGCTGGAGCACAAGCAGCAGCTCACAGGCACTAACATGCTGGATGCCTCACCAAACCCATCTGAAATTACAATGCTGCTATGATTTATTAACACCTCCAAACACCATACAAAATAGCTAGGCAGAGTAATAATGAAAACCAACATTTAAAAAAATTCAGACTGTCACAAAACCAATCTACTGCATCTCAGATGAAGAGAGAGATGATTTTTCTCTCTCTGGGCACTAGAGTCTTTATTCAAAACAATCCTGAAGCAAACTGTCTTCCTGAACAGAGCAAAATGACAGTATGGTGGGTCATCTTTTAAAAAAACTAGATGTCTGGCTCAAAAACAGACTAGCCACCCTTTTCCATGGCTAATGCCAGAAGCATGATACCTCAGCAGCCCTTGATGCTCAGTGTGCTCTGGGTGGCTACCATATATCAAGCAGCACTTCACCTTTTCCCAGCATCATTTCACCTTTGACCATCAATCTTTTCCTTCTTGTAAAAACGACTGGCTTCCACAGTTTCTGTAAGGAAAGATCTGAGTAAAAAACAAGTTCCTTTTTAGCCCCAAGGTCTGTCTTGAGTTGTAATATTTGGCACTTCATCCCTCACGTGATTTACCAATGTCTCTTCCATACCTGCTGAATGGTCTATGGTCTTGACTATAGGTATACATCATTAAGTAGACTCATTTTATAGCTGTTAAAAAACATTGAAACCTGTGTACATCCAAGTTTTCAGTGCTTCTCAAAAAACCCAAACAGATCAGCTATTCAAATTTAGAGTGCATCACTTCACTAAGCAATTCTCACAAAAACCCAGGACAGCAACAGGTTTGTAATACAGCAAGTCACAAGTTTCTACACTGTCTCAACAGATTTAAGCTGCAACTCAAATCTCTACTGACAAGAGAATTATTTCATTATATAAAATGAATCTACATCAGATTATAGCAGTGGTAGCCATAATAGTAGCATCACGATAAATAGTAATTAATCCAAATATTTCTACAGTCCCCTTCAGCTGTCAGCCCGAAAGCATTCTATGGATTAAGGTAGTAACCCCATCCTTGGCAGGGAAGAAAACGGAGGTTCTGCAGTGTAACAGCATTTGTTCAAGAAGGAGCAGCTGTAGATCTCAGACATTTCCCTGTTACTCCCTAACTTTCTTACTTTCTCTAATGGCTCATTATACACACCCTACAATTTGGAAGTTTGATGGTGCTTTTGGCTTTAGTAGCTTCAAAGGCTTCAAAAGATCTGTCATGTACCAGAGGCATTTAATATCTCAGACCTCAGGACTAACTGAAGTCTAACTCCTGCTGATGAGAGGACTTTATAGAGGAGTGTGGTAAGTCAGCCACATATTAAAGTACAAGGTCTGCTCTTTGGTTCTTAGCTGTTGAGTAGTAAATAAAAATTAATGTGTAATGGCACTATACCTTCTTTGGGCATGCTTCCAATTCCTGCTACAAAGAGCCTGGAAAACTGCTAAGAGCAGCTCAAGTGAAGAGAGTGAGAGGAGTACTCCAGCAGAGTGACCCAGCCATGTTCTTGCCTTTGATCACTCTCACTTCCATTGTCCTGAAAATGTGATTGCATCAACTTGCCTATTATCTTCTTCTATTTAATCTGCACTAACGTGTCTGCAACATAGCTGAAGCAAAATCATAGTCTACATGTGGATTCTAGATCACCTTGAAATACCACACTAACATTGATTTCTAAAAGCAGATCTTGATAATAAAGGCAGGCAGCAACAAATAGACACAGGAGACATTTTCCAAGCAACTAAAAAATTCTGTAACTCAGATTCAGTGCAGAGATTTACCAGAAGGCTGAAGGCACCCTAGTCTCCGTCCCTTATCTCCTACTTGTCCCATATCCAAGCAGTAGTATTACTCCTGTTATTAACACTGGATTTAATTTACTTCCTGGTAACAGAGAGCAGTGTATGGCAGCACAACAGAGGAACAGGAGGAAGGAACAGTGCAGGGGCTAAAAAGAAACACTGAAATATTTTACATGGTTGTAACACAAAATCCACAACTCTTCTTTCAGAGCACCTGTACTTCAAGGCAGCACCCTTTATTTCCACCATGTGACTCCCACAGGGAAGGGAAAGGTGATGAGGACACACAGCAGTGCAAATAAATAAGTCCATGTTATCTGTATCAATCTGGAGGGAGGCAAAGCTGCAGTTTGACTCAGACGTGCAAAAAAAGTTTTACATTGTTGAGATTTTTCTTGGGGTTGTGAAGCATTGTCAAAAATAACCTACACAGCCTTGCTCCAGAGCTCAAGAATTCTGCAGATAGCTTTTGTATTCTGGCAAAAGTAAAACTATCCAATAGGCTGAGCTGCACAGGAAGATAAAGATAACAAAGATAAAAACCCCAGTTTCGTAAATCTTGACCTCACAGTACAAGTGTGTAACAACACATGCAAGCTTGTATCTACACACAGTTACAAAAAATTCTCAGATAAAATATTTCACTACATCTCTCCCTGCAAGAAGAGCATGTGGCAGACATGAACTGGACCACTTAATTAACTACTGCAGGATGATCAGACACAGCAATGATGAACACATAGTATGTGTCTAAACAACAGAAGAGACAACTTCAGCAAGTTGGTATATTTCATAGTACTGAGAACAGTATTCTTTTACACAAATACCAATGTTCAAGGTTTTAAACAGCTGATGTCCACTTTACTAGTATTAAGAGACATGGCATTTTCCTAAAAGTCAAAAGTCGTATTTTCCACATTTATTCCCATTCAGAGTTGCAGTCTGAAAATATCGGTCTTTCAAGCAGCACAATCATGAAACGTTTTTTGGGTTGGAAGGGAACTTGAAGATCATTGAGTTCCAACCCCACTTGCCATTTACAGGGACACCTACTAGACCAGGTTGCTTAAAGCCCCATTCAACCTAGCCTTGAACACTTCCAGGGATGGGGCAGCCACAACTTCTCTGGGCAAACAGTTCCAGTGCCTTACCACCCTCACAGTAAAGAATTTATTCCTAATACCTACCTCTAAACTTACCCTCTTTCAATTTGAAGCCATTTCCCCTTGTCCTGTCACTACATGCTCTTCTAAAAAGCCCCTCTCCAGCTTTTCTTGTAGGCCCCTTTGGGTATTGAAAGGAGCTCTAAGGTGTCCCCAGAGCCTTCTTTTCCCCAGGCTGAACAACCCCAACTCTCTCAGTCTGTCTTCATAGCAGAGGTGCTCCAGTCCTCTGATCATCTTCATGGCCTTCCTCTGGACTTGCCCCAGCAGGGCATATTATGCCCCAGCATAATATATGCCCAGTCCTTCATATATTGGGGCCTTCAGAGTTGCCCACAGTACTCCAGGTGGAGTCTCATAAGAGCAGAACAGAGTGAGAGAATCACCGCCCTTGATCTGTTGCTCACACAGCCCAGGACATGGTTGGCTTTTGTGGCTACAAGCACACCTTGCCAGCTCACGTTGAGTTTCTTGTCAATCGACACACCCAAGTACTTCTCCCTAAGGCTATTCTTACTCCATTCTTCATCCAGCCTATGTTTGTGCTTGGGATTGCTCCAACTCATGTGCAGGACTTTACACTTGGCCTTGTTGAATTTCCTGAGGTTCACACAGTCCCAACCCTCAAGCCTGTCAAAGTCTCTCTGGATGGTATCCCTTCTATCCAGCATGTCAGCTGCACCACACAGCTTGGTGTCATCAGCAAACCTGCTGAGGGTGCACTCAATGCCACTGTCCATGTCACCAACAGATGTTAAATCGCAATACCAACCCTTAATGAACACCAGTCGTCACTGACTCCACCTGGACATCGAGCTGTTGACCACAATTCATTGAGCACAATCATCCAGCCAATTTCTTATCCACAGAGTGATGCCTCTGCAGTTTAGAGGCAAGGATGTCTTGCAGGACAATGTCAAATGTTTTGCACAAGTACAGATTAATGACATCAGTCTCATTTCTCCTATCCAAGGATGCTGTTACCCCACTGTAGAAGGCCACCAAATTTGGCAGGCATGACTTGCCCTTAGTGAAGGCATGTTACCTGTCACCAATCACCCCCTTATTTTCTATGTGCCTTAGAACAGTTTTCAAGAGAATCTGCTCCATGATCTTACTGGGCAATGAGGAAAGGCTATCTATCGCGTAGTCCTCATTATCTTCTTTTTTTTTTCTCCTTTTTAAAAATGAAGGTTATGTATCCCTATTTCCATTACATTTTTTAAAATATGTAGCAAAAGCAGAAAAGGACAAGACTGAAATTTTATTTCCTGCACATTTACTGTATCATTACATTCATGATATAGAAATGCAGACTTAGCATTCAGTAGAAGTACTTAGTGTCAAGGAAAGGATTATAAAGACATGTCTGAGCATGTATCATACCCTTGTTCCTTCTAACAAGTCACAGCATCTTTATGACCCCCTTTCAGAAGGGCATCCTCAATCTTCTTTAGTAATTCCCTACCCTACATTCCTACTTCCCCTGAGGACAGCCTGATGCTGAGTTTGGAGAACATAATGAAATCATTACGGTCAGTGCAGTACCTACACTTGATCAGAAATTCACTTCCTTTTAAATGCATACAATGTCAGTTAAAACTCCTGTACCTGAAAGGTGTAGATGAAATATATACTGATGCTCAAGAACAAAGCACCTCATTAGCTCTCCGAGCACAGTGTACTGCAGCTTGTCATTATCCAACGCATTCCTTGCAAGCCACTGGGTGGGGGATATGACAATCCTTGAGGCTGCATTGCAGAGAAATATTATCGACATTCAAGCAGTACCAGAAACAGAATATTGCCCAAAACTATTTGTCAATGGCATCTCCTTTAGTATGAAAGATGGAGGGGAAATGGAACAAACAACAACAAAAACAACAGCAACAACACAAACAAAAAACCCAACTCACTGGTGAAGTGTAGGATTGAGTTAATTTAATTCATTAATAAAAGCCATTTATAAGATACCTCTCTGTCTCATCTAGGGCCACAACCCAATAGAGGATGAGTCATGCATCAACATGTTGCAATGGGAATTTCTTGGTGTTAATGGGGAGTTCAAAAAACCATAAAGAGAAAAGGTAAGTTATTAATCCAGTTTCCGAAACATTTTAATATTGATTTTTTCAACTGTAACTGTTCTAAAAATGGTTACATTTTACCTGCTGTACAAGAGAGATTTCTGAAACAAGACCCACAGACTTTTTCTATAGATGCAAAGTGATAATGATAACTACAGCACCGAACAGGACAATCCCTCATGCTGCAGTGGTAACAAGAGTTCTTGCAGATGAGCTGAGAGTGGATTCAGGAGACAGACATTCAGGGACTGAAGCTATTAACTTGACTCCAGAGAGTCCTACGGCTGTGTATTGCAGACTGATTCCTCCTCTAGACCTATCTACTGCTATGAACTCGAACAGACACCCTCTGCAGGAGTCCTTCTAAATGTATCATTTCACTCTCCCAAAATCTGGAAACCTACAGAGCTATTTTGCCCCAGAGTTGGCAGTTGGAGGCTATCTACCAGCACTGCAACAAAACGTTAAGTCGAGTACTTTTGTCACAGAAATTGAGGACTTCCTGAGTAACCTTGAATAAACTACTTTCTCCTGTCCTTCAGCTGTCATGCAGGATAGCGCATCGTCCACTTACAAGGTTGCTGAGAGGCACTAGTGCTCCCAATACCAAGATACTGACAGCCACACATGGCCAAGCATAAATACCACGTGAGCACCACAGAAAAGCCTAGTCCTATGCGCACAACACAGTTCTTAAGTGTTGTAGTAGGTTGACCCCAGCTGGATGCCAGGCACCCACCAATGCCATTCTATCACTCCCCTCTGCAACTGGATAGGGGAGGGAAAATATAATGAAGGGGTTGAGATGAGGTCTGGAGAGACCTCACTCACCAAATGTCATCACGGAAAAAACAGACTCGAATTGGGGAATTTATTACTAACAAAATCAGAGCAGGGTAGTGAGTAGTAAAACAAACTTTAAAACCACTGTCCCTCATCCCTTTCCCCTTCCCAAGCTCTACCTCCTCCCTTCCAGCAGCACAGGCAGACAGGAATGTGCGTTATGGTCAGTTCATCACACATTGTTTCTGCCACTGCTCAGGGAGAGGAGTCCTCCCCCTGCTCCAGTATGGGGTCCCTTCCATGGGAGACAGTTCTCTATGAACTTCTCCAATGTGAGTCCATCCCACAGGCAACAGCTCTGCAAAAACTGCTGCAATGTGGGTCTCTATCCCATGGGGTGCAGGCCTTCAAGAACAGCCTGCTCCAGTGTTGGTCCTCCAAAAGATCACAAATCCTACCAAGAAACCAGCACCAGTGTGGGCTCCTCTCTCCATGGGTGTGCAGGTCCTTGTGAGAAACCTGCTCCAGCATGGGTTTTCCCACAGGTTCACAGCCCTTTCTTGGGCATCCACCTGCTCGGGCATGGGCCTCTTCTGCGGGCTGCAGGTGGATCTCTGCATCTCTGTGGATCTCCATGGGCTGCAAGGCCACAGCTGCTTCACCATAGTATGCATCACTGGCTGCAGGGGAATCTCGTCTGTGGCGCCTGGAGCACCTCCTGCCCCTCCTTTTCCACTCACCCTGGTGTCTGCAGAGCTGTTCTTCTCACATATTCTCACTCTGCTCTCCTCTGGCCTCAATTACATCTGTGCAATAACTTTTTTTTCCTTCTTAAAAATGTTATCACAGAGGCATTACTATCATTCCTGACTGCTGCGGCCGTGGCCAGAGGCAGGTCCATCCTGGAGCCAGCTGGCATTGGCTCTGTCGGACATGGGGGAAGCTTCTAGCGGCTTCTCACAGAAGCCACCCCAGCTATCAAAACCTGGCCACACAAACCAAATACAATTGTAAACTACCATTCTTTCAAATACTGCTGTTTATCAATCCAGTCTCATTTTTGTCTATTTATTCTGTCACTTTCTGCTGTGGTCCAGAGGCTTCTGTATATAATCAAGTCATAAACATGTTTTACTTTGGTTTAAATTTTGTTTAATAATAATTTCCTGAGTACCTTTAAAAAAAACTAATTACACACACAGAGACAAGTATACAAAAAGAAACAACCGCTAACTCTACTTTTTTTTTTTTAAGGACTCTTCAGTTACTTAATGTAAGTAAAATTTCAAAAGAAACCCAAGCATGACAAGGTACAGAAACTGTGCCTCTCTGGCACAGAGAACACCCACCTTTGACATAGATCTATCCACAGAATAATTTTTCCCTCATGCAATGTATTTGTGAAATCCTCAGGCATCTTAAAGTTCTGGAAGTTGAGGGAAAAGAACTAGCTAGAGTGAAAGAAGTGACCCACATATCCATAATGTGTTACGTGGCAAGTCAAGCAGATACAACTAACAACCATGTCCTGCTTCCTGAGAGCCTTGCCCACATATGGAGCCCCCAAGCTGGCAAGGAGGGCCTGCAGCCCAGCATGGCAAGTACACAAGGCTGAGGATGACCTGCCTTAGGGCTGGATGTTACTGGCATTACAGACTGACAGGCAAGCTTGTCAGGAGGCAATCCATTCTCCTAAAGCTTGAACCATTCCCAACACAAAAGAAGAAGGATGGTTACAGGACAATTTTTTCAAACAGCCATAAAAGTTCTTCCCTCTCTCTGCTTTTTAGGTCTGACAGGTCAGTCTCTCTCCTGAGCATTGTAAATCACTTGCTCATTGCTAGTTGAAGTTAATACCATTTCCATAGTTATCTGTGACCTCAGGATTTCTCCCCTTGCTCTTTCATGACACTAGGGGCACAGGAAGAGGATTTCCTAACATTGAGCCAGAAAAACAGAAACTGAAGCCAAACAGAAAATCAAACTGTGATCTCCCTTCCCCTGCCCATATTTTGCCTTTTCATTCTTTAATTAGTAAGGAAAGACAAAATAGACCTTTTCCTTCTTTTAGTTTGTGTTTGTTTCTGACAGAAGAAATGTGTCCTTCCTGCAGGAGAACCAACTCCACTCTTCTATAAATAAAATCCACTTGTGTAAATGGAAGCTTCTTGGAGAAGTTTCAGCACAACTAATTTTAAAAATGAAAGACTAGGAGAGCCAGAAGCAAAATTTGATTTGGTCTCACAAAAGTATTGAGGAGCAAAGACATTTATTTGGTTATGTTTTCAAAAACATTTATGAAATGTGAAGCTACTACTTCTTTTACATGAAGCACATTAGTTGACCAGCATAGGGTTAAACCCATCAGAAATCCAGCAAAGCAGAGTAAAGATAAATTTCCTGAAGTGCACAGTAAGACATTGTTAACCAAACATTGTTCTTTCTTAAATAAATGCTCACATACAAAAATGTATCACCTATTGCTGTGCTACGTAAGCAGGTTTCAACACTGAACAGCCTGGTAATTTACAGATGCCTGGGTTAGAGAAGAAAAAGAGCACAGATGGCTCTTGTCAGCACTATACAAGAGTTTGGCAGAAGACCTGAGAAGACAGAGAAGCTACTAAGGATGAACTGAACATACTGACAGCCCTTTCATACCATTTCTGAAGAGGATAATTCACAATGCAGTTTACAAGTCCATACAAGTTCTTGAATTTCATAGGAATGTTTAGTATCTTACCATTTAAACTGTGTAGTCCTGATTTTAAAATTGGACTTCGTATTTCACAGGGGAAAAAAAAGATAATTATTAATTGCCAATAGCAACTGTGCACACAAAATATGTATATACATATGTCTGTATCTTTCTGCTTTGTATGAAGGACTTGATGTGCGAAATGCGACTACCCCACACTCTGCTAAAAAACAGCGCAAACTAGACAATGGCAATCGTACATTAAGGAAAGTGGGAAAAAAAATCAATGTCAGAACACACAAAATAGGTATTCACAGTGAAACAAAAAGAAAATGAATGCCCCTCAGTCTGTGGACTGATTATAGGTTTGCCATTATTGTTTTTTTCCCCTGGAAGATTATGTCTCTCAGGAGGTGACATCCACTTAAGGGACTATGAACCACTATTTATATAAATGTCCATCACTGAAACTCTCTAAACAATTGTAAATATTGACCAGCATGCAGCAGATTAATTTTGGCCTCACTGTCACTGGTATATATAGTGGATAGCTATTGCAGAATAGCAGATCTCTTACATTCATACTTGACACATCACTGATGTGATGAATGTGAAATTTCCATCAACAACAAAAGAAGCATTTAGTAGTAACTTTGTGTCCCTAACAGAGGCATATACCTTCCCAATAATATAAAGACAAAAGACAAGCAAGATGTTTTTCTAACAAAACTAATATATTTTTTGTCATTATACTAGGCACTACCTATGTAAATAGGTAACAAAAGGTTCCTCTCCAGAAGGAATATCTCCAACAGATTCCAAAACACAAAGCTTTGTTCTACTATAACCATTTAAATATGGCCTATAATGCACAGAAGCATTTTCCTCAGTTGCAAGAGCTACTTCAATGTGGAGTTTGTTTTTATTAATACAACAAGTCCTTATATTCAACTGCAAAGCAACTACAATATTTTCAAGAAACTGTCTGATGTCAATTCTTGAAGCAGGGCAAGACAGCACTGAGTTAGGAGCATCCTGCTGCTGCCTCTGAGGTAAAGACCACAAACTCTGCAATCTCATAACTTCACAGCTCTCCTTTTGAAACCATAACTTTATAAGCCTGGAACAAACGAATATTTGTAAGACTCACTGCAAGACATGCATTGTCATAAGACAGGCAGGACAGCAGTATTTGGAACAGAACACAGCAGAATAACTAATAGCCAATTTCAGAAACATCAAGTAGGTACTGTTTCTTTTCCATACAGTTTTGGATGCTCTATACCTGAAAACCAGACCATAAGAGGAACTCAAAAAACAAAAGCAGGCAATGACTCTCTCTTGCTCCCTCTTTGCCACACCCTTTTTGGGTCTAATAGTTCTAGCATTATACTCTTAATTGGCATGATATTCAAATTCCCACCTGAGATCTAAAGAAAATGAAAAAAGTGTGTGTGTGTGTGCGCGCGCGTGTGCGCGCGTGCGCACCAGTGTAAAACAGGAAGTTGTAGCAGCAGGAAGCTGATAATCAAAACTTAAAACATTTTTCTTCCATAATGCATTTTAGTTTGTTCAAAATAAAAGACCTTATTTTGAACACATTTCAGAGATGTAAATCCCTGCTTTATTCATTACTTTGCTGTACCCTTTTAAATGCTCCAGCAGGAGAGGAGGAAAGTTGTTGTGAAGCAGAATAATTAGGGACTTATACTATAATTGTTAGGAGCACTGAGCACAAAGGCAAAATACTAAGACAAGCTGCCTGAAGCTTTCTTGGCTGCAGGAAGTGGCGTTACCAAGGTAATCACTTTCAAACTGTCCAGCAAGACCGCTGAGGAACTTTGTACTGAGAGGGATGTGTTGGCCAAAGCATACTTCCTGTAAAAGAGAACACAGGCATTCACTGATAATTTGTAGGACTTCCATGTTTTGTCTTATATATGTGTTTCTAGCTTGCTGAAAGTTGAAAAGCTGAGCTCATTGTGAACATTTAAGATCTTCCCTATCACATCCTGAATCCTGCAGTTGATTTGAAAATCAGATGGGGGTAAAGGAAAGCAATTTGACAATTACTGAGATGCTAATCAAATTAGATACAGAGAGGTTTGGTATGGCTTATATATACATTTTCAGGGATTAAAGTGCAAGGATCCACACTTCTCCCACACTGCAGATAAATATATTTGCAGTACTTGTGCTTTCCTTCACCGGCCCCTTGTAGCACCTCATTTGGTGCCACTGCTGTGTTTGCTGCAGGAATGCAGCCCTTCACTCAGCTGTGATGTGACACGAATTTGAGCCTGACAGCTACTGCACTTGAGATCCGTACAGAGGCTGTGCTTTTAATTCTGGAGATCCACAGTGAAGCATCTGCTCTTCACCAAGATAGCAGCTGTTACACTAATCTGAGGTCTCTGTGCTAATTGTGGCATGAACTAGTCACAGTAGAGCTAACTCCTATCCCACACTATCTAGGTGTTAGATTATCCTGCTACAGAAAGTGGACAAAACCACACAGAGATGGAAGGAGGTGACATGAAAGGAAGGGTGACAGCAACAACAAAAGGGCAGATGTAGATTTCCAATCAGTGGCAGAAGAAAAGAGGCCCGGTGCTGCAGCAGTGGCCCTGTGCTTTTCACATGGTGGCATGGCACAACCCCTGTCTGCTGGAGGACAGGCAACTGAATAGGGCAAGGGGGACACCAGAGCCTAGAAATTACTTGGCTGCTCCAGCATCCTGATCATGCACCTTCCTTGGAAGGAGCAGGAAGGGTTTTCAACATACAGTGTTAAAGTGCCTCCTCTCTTTGCTGTGTTTTCCACTTTTACATAACTATCACACTCATCCCAAGGTATAAAAACAAATAAAAGCCCAGAGAGAAAAGACGTAGTCTCATTTTAGACAGTATTTAGATTTGTCCATTTTAAGTGAGTCAAGCTATGCCACAAAATTGTCTAGGAGCCACTTCGAAGTTTTTCAGTTCATTAACAAAAGTTTCAGAGATCCTACTTGCACCGGGCCTGTGGATACAAGTTTTACATAAGTTAGAAGGACCTCCAACATTTCTCCTTCCTAATGCCCTGTATTCAAAGCTGGAAGTAACTCCCTATGTACATATTTTTAACGGTATTTCTATGCTCAAGCTGCACAGGACATTGGTCAGAGTATGTATTTTCTCTTGCTTACGTATCCTAGCCTCAAGTAATCAATCAAGCGTTTACCTCAGCACTAGAAAGTACCTAGTAAATAGCTCTTTAGAATTTTCTCATTGTAACCAAATGTGAACCCACCATGAAAGGAAGGAAGCATATTTTTGAGCAATAAAGCCTTTGTTAAAGACATAAAAGCTGCCACAACCTCTCTCTTCACAAATTTATATAGCTGTGAATTTAGCATCTCCAATAATCTTAGCTGCCACTAAATCAAGGGATACTACAGCACTTCCAGCATTTTTTCCCTATCAGTTCTTTAGAAGTTTACATTAAAAAAAAAATAAAAATCATTAAAATGTAATCAAGCAGTAAAGACTTTTAAAAGCCGCTTGAATGTCTTCACTTCCCACCTCCAAAATTCTATGCGGTTTTGGGGGGTTGAGGGTGGTGGTGGTGGGCTTTTTGTAGAAATGAGTATTGAGCACAGGTTTTTTTTTTTTCATATTAAAGGGTCTAATGCTTTCTTCAAGCACAGCAGAGACAAGACAGCCTGTGAACTGTAAGCAGTCTTCATTCCTTATTGACATCTTTCTTGAAAAACGGTAACCTTTAACCTTGCAACATTATTTCTCAGGGGGCTGATTAAATGAAAAGTCTGTTTTGGTCAATGGCAATTATAGCTGCAGACCTCATGGTAACCTTTAGTGTGTATATGCTGCCTTGCAAACAATGCCAATTAAATGGTTGACCGTCGTTCCTTAGGTTCATCTAAAATTACATTATCTTAGAAGATAAAATACTGTCGAGGCAATTTATAATATGTCTCTTCAAACTGATACGCCAACAAAAATTTATTTCTTCCTGGTCAAAAAGAGTTAAAATAAACAAAACAATCTAAATTAAAACTTAATTCGTAAAATACCTTTAAAATAGAGGAAACATAGGTTTATGACATAGGGTGATTTGGGGTTTTTTCCTCCCTTACACAGAGGGATTGAATTACAGTATTGGGGGGTTTTCTGTTGTTGTGGGGGCTTAGTGGATTTAGTTTGTTTGTTTTTAGCTTCCTGCTATTTATATCTTCTTCTGTGAATCTCTTCTGTACTTCTCTCTCCCCATGTTGCTCATGTTAAGCTAAATCTCTCTGAGGTTCAGAAAAGAACTGATATTTCAAATACGCAGGATAAACAGTGTCTCAGGCCATTTAATGTCCCTCTATCTTGTCATTATTGTTGTTAAATATATTAACAACATTTTAGCAAAAACTTATTTGCATATTTGTGCCAGAGACAAACTGAAGAACTTGTTTATGCAAAAATGTTGCTGAAGAGTGACCCAAGGTATCCTCAAAAGCCCCAGTTTACTGACCTCTGCCTCTGCATTTAGGAAAGCCTAGGAAGTTTGCATCTGCTTTGGTCTTCCCTATTAGCTATACATCAGTGAAGTAGTGGAGGTAGGTAACATATTTTGTCCAACCATTTCTAATAGCATTTTTTCCTGCTGTTTCTAACAGGAAATCAAAGATAAGACCACAGGTATATTCACAGCTTCACTTTACACTAATTTGAATACCAGTTTCAAATTTCTCATTGAAAGTATTTGTTCTTTACTGTTTAATAATATCATTTTAAAAAAATAAATCAGATTTTAAATAGTTTGTGGTTAATTTTGCTAGGCCCTGCTCAGCTGTTAGAGAGAATTTAAAACTATTACATTTCTACTCTATTCCCCACTACATACAAAGAGATAGTCTCTTACAAAAAGACAAACTTGTAAAACAAAACAGGAGCCAGAGCAAAGTGAGAAACATTGCAGAGCACAGCCCCTTTTTCAGTACCTCATCAAAAATATCAAACAATTTGCCAGTCTCATATGGATTTTCTGTTGCTTTCAGTTAAACTTTTTTCTGCTGGTCTAATTTAAAAAAAAAAAAAAAACACTTTCCACATCCCTGTCCAGTAATGCCCTTTGCTTAGTTGTTTTTCTGTTACTGTTTCAAATTAGAATAATTACACAGCATGACTTTTGTCAGCCTAGAGCAGCTTCCATCCAGAATACCTTTATTCATATTTTTTACCTCCACTCAATACTATAATTTTTTAAGAATTTTAAAGCCTATTAAGTAGCACAATATCACATAATTAAATTTATTATGACAATCAAAACCAGTGTGAAACATCAAAAATATTTTAAAAGCAAATACAACCTAACCAAATGAGACTAACAGGTATTTGACCATACAGTGCTGTCAGCCAAATGTGAACATGATTATGAGCATGAAGACATCTTTTCTATTGTTGAAAAAAGCACCTAATTGTTTTAAATTTGAGGTTTTTATAGTTTCTTCTTAACCCTCATCCTCCCCCAAAACCATCTTCAATGTTGCAGCACCTTTATTTATCATTAACACAGAACACAGTACTATCAAGTAAATCTCCAAAACTTCTTGAAGAGCAGAGATGACAACACACTACATATACCACTTGTCTTTTGTTTATTTGTTTGAAGGAAAGACCAGACACTGACTCTACACTGGATGTGTAGAGTAGTTCATCACCAAATAACACTTTAACCCTATTACAATCCATCAATTTCTATAGATTTCATCTCTTTGCTAGAAGATTCTAACAGAGCCTTTGCTTTGCTACATGCTGTTTTGACCAGGAAATTAATGGGCAAACATAGACAATTATAGCACTTTTAAAGACAAGACTTTTGTTTTCCATCATATGGCAATTTCCAAACACTTGCCAAGCTTGACTGTGAAAGATGCAGTCATATTTAAAGAAGTGCTATAAGTATCAAAGATACAGCCTTTCCACTGTGAAACTATTTGAGTTGCATCATTAACCACTACAACCTACTGGAGTCAATGTTCTGCGGAGTCTGATGCTTTTAAATTTACAGTCCTTTGTAGTTTGAAATACATCACTGCATGGCACATTCATGACAACAAAGCGCTTCTCACCCAGGTTATGTCAATCACCAGTATGTTTAGTGCTGATCACACATATATATGTGATTAATCATGCCTTTCAACTTCCAACATAAAACAAATTATCGTTAAATCAACTGCATTTATTCACATAATACTTAATCTTACGTATATTTCAGTAGAAATAAATATGCAATCAGAAGAATCTCTTGTTTACAACCACAAAGGTATTTGAGGGAACAATTTCCCATGCATTTACACAGATATTCCTAAGGTGTTGGTACTAATATCCTAACACTGCTGAGAAAACCTGACATCAATAACATAATTTCCCAGATAGCAACACCACTTGTATGACCACAGCAATAAGGATCACCACAAGCCATGTTATCATTATGAAGTCCCTGTCGAGAGCAGACTAATAAACCCTGTCCCCAGAGCAGGGGCTGGGATGGGGGCAGGAGTCCCATAGCTTTCTACAGTGACCACCACTTTTGCTCCTCTTCAGCACAATTCTGTCGAGCACAGGACAGATTCCCTGATTCAAGCTACTCAACTGGAACTGCAACATTCACTGTGCCGACTTAGAAACTGGCACTTTAGCACAAACATAGGAACATCACAGAGTGAAGACACATGTTGGGTTGGAGTGATCAACGAGCCCCTGAAACACAGCTGTAACAACAGAGTGGACATCACTTTGGAAGTTGTCACAGATTTTGCTTTCCTCCCAGGTCTTCAGAGTTTGTATGTTTATTAGAAGGTTATCCTTTCATTCTCTTCCTTAAAATTATCTTATGATCACCAATATACTTTTCTATAAAATAGGTCTACTTGGTTAAAATAAAGAAAGAATAAGAAAGTGCTTTGGCGCCACAAAGAGCAGCTAAAAGGAGAAGCTACAGCAGCATAACTAAAATGGAAAGTATATTTCCTCAAAAATATGCTGGCCAAAATTTTTACTCCTTCATTCAAGTAAAAATATAGCATACATTAAGAAATAGAAAAATAGAAGAATCCACTAAAAACATTTGAAGAAAATATATTCTCAATCAAAAAACAAAACAAAACAAGAAAAAAACAAGTGCTAATGACGATATTTACTGTATTTTTTTCCCCATCTTTCCTTTGGCAGTATCTCAATAAAGAGCTGGAGAAAATTTGGAAATCTTTCATATCACTTCATGTCTAGATAAATATTTTCTTCTATGAAAAGTGAAATGCACATCCATCAATTGGCTGAAATCACTGCAGCTACAACAGTGATTACTCCTCCTCATTAAAATCAGAGCAGGAGCTCCAGAGGTACTTTAGAGACTCTCCCATCATGTGGAACCACCTGACCATAAGGCTCTCAAGCTGAAAAATCTGGAAGCTTTCTAAGTGCACATTAGTTGACAAGGGACAAAACATCATATCTTGGTTACTACTAAAATAACATGTTGTTCCATGAGCTACTGGAAATGTGATGCCTGGTTTCCTATAGACTGTCCTAGATTTTTTAACCCACTTATCCCCAAGCATTCTGATCAGACAGACAATTGATATATGGGTCATGATGCTTCCACAGCTCCATGTGTGCCAGCTGTCTGGCTGGTGCAGGATGCGCGCACTCATTGACCAGCTGGCTGATGCCCAGCAGAGGTGACTGGGAGCCAGGATGTAGCTGCCTTTTCTCAGCAGGGAGCACTAATCAGGCTGTTCTCTTTAACTCAGCTACTGATTTTTGTGAAATTTCTAGGAATCTAAATATATTTCAGACATCTCATTCCCTTGTTAAATTTTGCAGCCAACAGGTTCAAGAGTTACGGTGAACTAAAAGGAAGAAACAGAAACACACAGTGTCTGATAGCCAATGCAGTGCAAACATACATGTTTCTTTGTCATTTAAATGTTCTACATAGAAGGATTTATACATACAAGATCTATATATACTTCCAAGCAATGTATAGAGAAATACCCATTAATCGTGCCAATATTTCATGACAAATTCTGCATCTACTTCTATATTTGTTATCCTGCCATATCCTGAACCACTCATGTGGCTACAACTCTTTAGCATTGCAGTATTACTTGAACTGAACAGCACTAGCACAGGAACAACCTTGTGCCCTGTTACCACATGTTTTGGGGGAAAAGTTGTCAAGATTTCAAGTTCAGTGTGACACAGGACAGCCTCAACACAATCTGCCAGTACTGGAAGCTTCTTTCTAGCCCTCATCTATCAAGGTGCAGTTTATATATACTTTTATAAGTAAACATCCTAGAATTTAAGGCCATAAGATAAGATAAGCCTATAAAAAATCCAATCTCAGATTCATGCCTACTACACAGCTGGTGTTTCCATAATATAAAATGTTTTTAACATTTCCAGCTAATGCAGCCAAGCATACATTTCCAGGACTGTACAAATAAGGGTTATTCTCTAGAGCTAAAAATAAGCAGAATGAGAACTGACATAGAAAAAATTTTTTCTTGTTCAGTGTATAATGTAACTGAATGCAACTGCTAGACTGTCTCTAAAACCTCAACAATGGCAATAAAACTAAAAGTACAGTGATTTTTAAATTAAAAAATCTATGTATATGTGAAATGTTGTAGCAATGACAGATTTGCATGATATTGTCTATAGAAATACTATGACCAAATCACTTTAAAAAGACTGCAGAATGTCTAGATGATTATTTTTTAATTACTAGGCCCAAACTGTCTTCATACCCCCACTACTCCCATACCCCCACTGTATAAATGACCCAATTCTCTCACCTCAAAGGAGGAAAAGAGTATTCCTAGCCATTACTTCTGTAAAGCCTGGACTGGGATTATGACAGTTCCACGAAAACATCAGCTCAGTGCTTGACTACCAGCAGAAACCCATACAGTTATTAAGAACAGAACAGTGAACAAAAGAAAACATTATGCTGCTGAATAAAAACATGATTTTCCAGGCCTTGAGTACAGTTCAGACTATGTTACATGTATCTCTTCAAGCCAGGTGGAATGAGCCCTCGGAGATATGTAACACACCCAAAATAGCTCAGCTATTTTAGATGGCTTAAAAAACAGCTGGATTACTTCTGTGAGAGTGTTAGAAACATAAAGATTTTAATAAAGAGCAAAATAACAAAGTCTCTTAACAGAGAAAAAGCGAGCTAGGGTAGGGAGTTCCTTGCCCTGCTAGAAACACCTCACAAAAGCAATCTACCTCCTTTGTTCTCTTCTTTTCTAGAGGATTGCTTAGGTGGGACTTTTGGCTTCTATCCAATTGGCTATCCTTAAATTTAATGTGATGTCCTCTAGGTCCTATGAGGTGTCTTTTAAGCTAATTAAGGAGAGAACTTCTGGGCTTCTTTCCTTTTTAAGGAGACAAAGAGTAACTTTTTTACTCCTTAGCAGAACTTGCACCACTACAAGACTAGTCCCTTCACTTCATGAAGTGAAAGGTTCAGAGAAGACAACAAGGAAAAACAGATATGGGTCAGCTGGGCAGGTTATGATTCATCGGCCTAGGAAAGTGATGGCCTCAGGAGGAGGTGGCAAAAAAAGGGAAAAGAGTAAGGAGAGGATAGAAAATGCTCTTCATGGTCTCTTTTGACATTAGAGATAGGATCTAGAAAATGAAGCCATCAGAAGCCAGCTCTGAACCAACATGCACAACCACTTCGTCACAGAGCTGGTCAAACTGTGCCAATCTGAACAAGCCATGCCCTGGAGACATTTAAATGAGTTGAGGTGCTGTGGAGGAACAAACATACGCTTGGAAGGGAGCCTGGCTCATGCTGCTAGATCGAAAAAGAACATTAACCTCAGGAAATCATTCTGGACTGAAAATAGTTGGAAGAGGGAAAGCTACTGAGAAGAAAGTATGGGAAAAGGCAGTGCCTTTTCATTCAGCTGTGTGCATATGGGTTATAGATACTGTTGGCACAGACAGCTTGAGCTCTCCTAGGTTCATACTCCAAAACCAGTTTGCAGCACAGCAGTAAACTCTCTACTGATCCTAACTCAGGTTAGGTTAACTCAGCCCTGTTGCTTTTGCTGAAATAGCTAGAAATTGCTATGAACAGAAAACGTTGCCTTAAAATAGTTACCAAGGCCTGTCCTAGCAGTGTTCTCTGTGTCTGCAAAATGTTGTGGCCACAGAGGGAAAAAACCAACCATCTATCCAGTCTTGAATAAAGTCCAGATAAATCATTGTTTTCCAAGGACCATATTCGATCAATGTACTCTTAACTAAAATAGGCTACCCAACCTTCAAAAGACAGTTCAGAATTTCAGTTTTCAGAAAGTCATAATGATACAAACCACACTCAGACATCATCTATTAACCAATATAGTCAGATTTGCCACTCTTCTGTTTCTAGGTCAGAGCAACTCTGCTGTAATCTTGGAAAATGTAAAATAAAGTAGTAAAACGTGGAAGCAGTCCTGGCAACTGTTATTTTGAAGGCACAACACGGAAAAAAAGTCCAGAAGGTACTACAGCATTTGAATTTGTAACTGATAGAAATACTCATGCTGCCCATGGCTGCATCAGCAGATCTGCCCCAACGATTTCCACCCAAAAACCACCATAACACCACTCAGCCCCACTCACCTCTGGTCCAGCTTTATCACTCACTATGAACAAAGGCTGATGTGGAGTGGATTAGCAAGACAATTCTTTACAGTACAACTCAAATTCATCAAAATTATTTTACTGGTTTACACAAGAAGTTTTGTACAAACTCCATGACCTGTTGCAGAAATAGAGTGCAGCTGCTTCATCCTTCCAGCTGTAGATTGTTTATTTTCTATTACAAAATTGCATGGAGGTTTCTTTTAGGCAAAATCATAAAGCCATACTCAGCTTGTCACAATCCTAAAGCAAGTGCCATAACCTATATGCCATAACCCATTCTATATATATTTGATATACAATCCTCATTCTCATGAGACAAAAATATTACCAGACACAGCAGGAAGACACAAAGAAAACATGCACCAAGAAACCTGTGCCCTAAACTCATAAATTGAAATGACTTAAGCCTTGACAACCTATAGAGAACCTTTCGAGAAATGCAGAGTGTGGCAGGTGTGGTCAGCGCTTGTATGGGAGGAGTTCCAGTTTTCTGTGCCACCATCTAGGCAAGGCTGCACTTCTGCTACACCATACTCATTACTCACTGTGATGAGTATCATAGCAGCTGTGATGTCTGCACAATATCCAGGCCAAAAAAAAAAGGCTATTATTTCAGTAAGTCATTAGAATTTTATCAGCTTTATCGGATGTATATGACTTTGAAAAATGTATCAGCTGTTAAACTCAGAACTCTTCTGGCAAGTTACGATGTCAGCTATGCAACTGACATCTTTGGAACGTAAAATAAAATTTCATGCTGGAGCATTTAATATTCAGTGGAATCAGACTACTGCTGTGTCTTCCAATAACAATTTCAGCAGATGCAACATGATAGTCTTCATAGGAAGTAAGACCTTGGCTTTGAAATTAGAAGTCAGTTGTGAACATTGCTTTTTGAATGTAGGAGGTTATTTGACTTTTATCAAGACTGATAAGAAAGCTGTTTGTCTATAGAGAAATATAATACAATAGGATGTTGGATTTCAGACTTCACTGCAGTTGAAGTGCAAGTTCACATTGGCTGAGAGAAAAAGAAAAGCTTTTTGTCCTAAAGTTTTGCTAGACCCACAGAAAGCATTTCGACTTCCTAAAGCATTTCTAACACTATCAGTACTAATCACTAGCTATAAGAAAAGCACCTGCATTTCCCCTTGCCAATACCATACTACCTCCTAAGCACACACACAGGATGCTACAGAACAATTTGTCCACTTGGTCTTGCAATATTAGGAAGAAATGGCCCAGGTCTGAAAATTCCAGGTCTGAAAAGTCCATTTCTGGCAACAGGCTGTGTGTTAGGAAAATCAATCCTACCCTCCCCAGCTACTGGAACCAAATACTGCTGCTTTTTATTAAGTCAGTATTTCTTTTCCTTATTTCTCCTCAAGCAATTACCATGTAAGGTTGACAAGCCTCAAATTCTAGTCTAAGGACACAGATACAGCTTGTGTCCAGAACAGCTGCAAGAGGATACAGAAACAAAGTGTGCTTGTGCTACCATGGGTGCAAATGGACACTCAGCAATATGTACTGTGCCCAAAACTTCCAAGTAAGAAAAGACATTTTCATGAAGCTCTTTCAAGGGGTTCAACTCACACACACTAGCAATGGTCAGAAGAGGACTGATAATGGTTCA
This sequence comes from Ploceus nigricollis, assembly GCA_013399945.1. Taxonomy (NCBI): domain Eukaryota; kingdom Metazoa; phylum Chordata; class Aves; order Passeriformes; family Ploceidae; genus Ploceus; species Ploceus nigricollis. The sequence goes on from VXBC01004276.1 coordinate 901,146, forward strand.
GCAACGCGGTAACAACCAACAGCCCATACTGTCACAGACCTGTAAGCCATCTGTTCAGGCACAGGGGTGTCCTGCACAGATGTCCTGGCTGCTTGCAAGTGCTATACTGTCTCCACCACCTGTCAATATGTCAATGAGAAGTTCTCCTGAACAAGCTGCAAGATTTGAAGAGAGAATTTCATACCCTGTGGACAGCATTAACAGTATGTATACATCACTCCTACCCCTTCTGTTTCAAGTAGGGCAGTAAGTTCCCTATGAGCAAGGTGAACCACCTCATGTGGATCCCCCTTCTGCATTTCATTGCATCAGGAGTTACTAAAGGAAAATCATAAAAGTAGCTTAACAATTATTCCAGCCCACTCCAATATTCTCCTCAGTTATGTTCTTACATCAATAGAAGTGACACACTACAGAGACATTTTAGCTATTGAAAAGTGTGGATCTGACTTCCCATCTTAACCCACTCACAGAACACAAACTTTAAATCTGCATCCAACTCTGGGGTCCCAGCAGCAAGGAGGATGTCGACATTCTGTGATTCTGCTGGAGCAAGTCCAGACAAGGCCACAAAAATTATGAGAGGGCTGGAACACCCCTTCTATGAAGACAGGCTGAGAGAGCTGTGGTTGTTCAGCCTAGAGAAGAGAAGTCTCCAATGATACATTCTAGCAGCCTTTCAGTACCTACAACAAAGGTACAAAGAGATCTACAACAAAGCTGAAGAGGGACTTTGGATAAGGGGATGTAGTGACAGGACAAAGGGTAGTGGCTTTAAATGTGAAAGTAGGTATACACTAGACATTAGAAAGAAATTCTTCACTGTAGTGAGGCACTGAAACAAGTTGCCCAGAGAAGTTGTGGCTGCCTCATCCTAGAAAGTGTTTAAGGCCATGTTGGATGGTGCTTTCAGCAACCTGGTCTAGTAAAAGGTGTCCCTGCCCATAGCAAGTGGGGTTGCAATCTCAGGTGACTCTCTTTGCATACTTATTAGGCTATAAAGCTCTAATTACATTATTGGAGCACTTCTCCATAACACTCCCTCGTTTAGTATTTGATCATTCAGAATTTATTTTTATCCTCTGTACTAAGTATATAGGTGATGTCTCTGTAACTCATTCCATGTAAACCACTGACTCCAAGTTACAAAAGAAAATTTAAATCTGGTATTTTGTAAACATGCTTCAGTTTGCACTTAACATATGTTCTTTTAACCTAACTTCTTCAGATGCAAATTCCTAACTCCTAAAAAAAATTAAATTAGGTTATATAGAACAAATGCAAGAAAGTTTCAGAAAAACAATTCCCCTAAAATTTATGGACATAAATTTTGACCCACAGACGCAGATCAAACATCAGTCCAAAAGTTTAAAATTTGGTCAAGCTAAAAGTATCTGAAAAGTGATCATTTACACACAAATGCCAGACAACCTTAATTTCAAGAAACACCATCATCTCTCTATTAACTATACACAGTACATAGAGTACTCCTATATTTTGCACACTCTGAAGACTAGTACCGCAGTTCTCGTGCTTGACCAAAAACAGATACACAAAATCCAAGCACAGGATATAATGAACAGTAGTTAACATATCTTATATAATACTTATTGTAAAGAAAAATGTACCTACACAATTCTTTTGAAAGCTAAAAAGTTTGATTATTCTTGACCAGAAATGTAGGTACGTTTGACTTTACTCACAAAAAAAAAAAGTAATTTTAATTTTTAAAATAATTTAAGATACTTCATTGTTAAGAAATCATGTCCTATAATAATCTGTTTCAAGAAGTATATTTGCAAACAGAAAATTGTGCCTAGTCCACATTTCATAAAAGGTAATCTGTATTTTTCCTAAGTCACTTGTCACATATTTCATTCTTATAATAATGACATTATGGCAATGTCTAACATAAAGCTGAAGGCAAACACAAATTCTCCTTAGGCCAATGGGGATAGAGGATAAATCATTCTTAATCCTCTGAACACACTGAGGTTAATAAAGTGTTTGCTAAGATATTTTAAGAATCAAGTCAGTTTAATTTTAAAGAAGCCCTCCAAAATATGGTTAGTTTTTCCTAAGCTGAACTTTCCTGTTTCATTTCCACTTCATCCTACTATATTCAAGCCAAATGTGAAGCTTTAAAAACTCTTATTGATATTGGAACACTTTCCCACTTACAAATCTGTTCTTTGCAGAGTCATTGTGACAAGAGGACAAAGCTACCACTGAGGCAGCCAGAAGTAACAGTGTCACAAGGAGAAAAGAAAAGAAAAGAAAAGAAAAGAAAAGAAAAGAAAAGAAAAGAAAAGAAAAGAAAAGAAAAGAAAAGAAAAGAAAAGAAAAGAAAAGAAAAGAAAAGAAAAGAAAAGAAAAGAAAAGAAAAGAAAAGAAAAGAAAAGAAAAGAAAAGAAAAACACTCCAAGGCTCTGCAAGCAGCCCAAGAGTTTCTATTCATACAAGAAGTCGAACCAATGGCAAAATACTGTTTTTCTGAAAAATTCATTTACATAAATAGTAATACAATTTAGATATAGGTCTACAGTCTGAGTAATTGGTGGGATAAGCACAGAAAAAAAGACTAGGAACATGTGTTTACACAGTGTACCAGGTCCAAAGAACATTTCTTTCCCAGAACAGCATCCACCATGCCTAGGAAGCTGATTCATCATGACTTATATGAGTCAGGTTCCCATTACAAAGGCATTATGAATCACTCCTGGGCTCTAGGTCATACTCAAAATGCACACACAGCACAGGAAAAATGTTCTTATGCCATGAGCAAGGGAAGTACTTTCAGCATGCAGTCACTATTACATTTCTATTTTTTAAAAAGGCTAAAAATAAAAAAAGAGAATTAAGAAAAAATTTCAAACAAGCTCAGCAATTCTGATTCTTGCATCAAAAAAAGCTAATAATGTAACATCTCTCACTAAAAAACAAAAAGAGTCCTCTGCAAACTGGGTAGTTAGCCAGTGAATCTAACTGTGGCAGCTCAGTGACTCCAGCATTTGCTCAAATGAGACTACAGTCCCAGCCAAGCAGTGCCATGGGCACTTTTCATTAGTTTCCAAAAGGCGTACTGGAACACTTTCTGTTTCTGCTGGACTCATTTAAATATGACAGCGCCACTTCCTAGCTACATTAAGGTAAAAGAAACAGGTATTAATAGGCTATCAATACACCAATAATTTTAAAGTGCAAAACTCAAAGCCTTATATCAAGTAGTACCTAATTTTAATTTTATAATGCTCGCATACATCAAAAGAACTCAACATTTTCATATGTTATATCCTATCTTAAGGTCCACACTGTCACTTGGTTGTCCCATTAAGATATTTTGGTTATGCTAACCAGCAAGAAAGACCAACGTTCTGAAGGATATACTTCCAATTCTCCAAGATCAGAAGAAATAAATTGCAACAACACACTGTCTTTAGTAAAAAAAGCAAGGTCTCATTTCATTTTAGGACACACTCCTGCTATCCTAAATTTTTACTGCATTCACCCAGCATAGCAGATTCTTCCCTTGCACTGGTCTCCCAGCCTAAGTGCCTAACTATGGGATGAGTCCTGACACAGAGGCAAAAGCCAAAGTGCAGAGGTTGTGCTTGTAGACTTTCTGAACATACTACAGGTAGAAACATAAGGAAGACCATAGCTCTTGCTCACAGTGTTGCACAGCAGCAACCCACGCCAGCAAATGACATTTTCATCCCTCTAGACTATCTTCCCTTCTAAAACAAGGAAGTCAGCTCAGAGTGGGGTACTCCAAACAGTCTCCTCAGCAACTACCTCAAGGTGATCCAGGACTTGGAAGTGTTACCACAGCAGGCAGGAATCAGATCTGTTTAGACAGGTGGCAGCAGACTATTGCTTCCCAGGCTGTAGATGCACCTGGACCCTCACTGCAGGGCAGCAGCACTATGCAATGTAGAAGAGGAGAACTGGCAGGTACAGTAGTACTGCTATTCTCAAACTAGGAAGGCTGTTATTTAAGAAGAGAAAGAAGAAGTATGACTCAGAAATTAAATAAAGACCACAGAGAAGTTTGACTGTGGCTGAAGTGTAAATTAGGAAAAAAAAAACATTTCAAAGAAAGTATTTCTTAAACATATTTTGCTGCTGAAAAGCTAGATTTGGCAGAAAAGCTGCAACTCATTTGTGATAGTATTGTTCTCCTCCTTGCAGAATTATTTTTGAAACTACATACTAATGCCAGACAATGTTATACCAAGAGCATTATGTTTCCTTACAGTGTGCCTGCTCCTCCTTCAAAACATTCTCACTTGGGCTTACCATGCCAGGAGATAGCAGCAGCTGTCTCCCTCCTCTGTAAAGCTGGCCAAAAGACTTTTTGTGTGACACCAGAGTGTGAAGGGGCAGCTAGCAGGTGCTAAGATCCCCACAAATGGATGGGCTTCTTACCTAAGTTGTTAAGGTGCAAGGTGCAGCTTGTAGTAAGGCAAGGATTCTATGTCCCAGCTTTCAGATAGTGGGCACTAGCCCCCAGGTGCCTCAGACATCGTAGAACAGTTAGAAAACACTGAAGCAGTTAGTAAGACTTTTCCTTATAAACTTCCCAGCAACTGCTCACATATCTTCAGAATACTGTCCTTCCCTTCTGAATCAAAACACAGGGCAATGAGACAACCTGTGCTTTAAGACTTCCTCTAAGAATATGACCACCATTTTCTTCTTGGGACCACACAGTAAGTACAAATGCAAATTTTATTTAGCCTCAAAAAATTTTTTGTTTAAGTCTCTTATTTAATAAGAATGTTCTTCTGGAACTATTGTTAGGAGTTTAGAGTATCAAAGCTAAGCCAGGCACTCAATTTTTTCAGGAATAAAAGCATATGTCTCTGTATAAGAAACATTTTTGCAAACGTAGACCAAAACATGTGCAAACATCCCAGTTCCCATAAGAGTATGGGCACACCTGAAGGAATACTCCGTTTCCATGAGTCTACTGATAAAGGGACTGTAATGGTTAGGAGTGCAGGTCCTTCAGGGTGAAATAATCGTCCCATCATTCTATCATTGTGAAGCAGGGATAGTAACAGCTGGCATTCTTATGCCTGAGCATCACTAATGTAGGATATATCCTCACACAGGACATGGCATTATCCCTAATAAGGCTTATGCTCACCAATAAGTAGCTCGTTTATGACTATCCTGTGTCAGCTGTCCCTTAAACCTTGTGTAGAGAGCATCTTCCGGAGTGAAGTAAAATTGTTGATGTGCTCCAACAGCTACTTATCATAGCTATGCACAGAAGGCTATTTTTTTGATGGCATGCAGAGCTGAGGTCAGTCTTTCCTCAGTCCCTACAATCTCTCCCTATAGTACCAGAAGTAAAACTTGTCTCTCTTTGTCCAAAGATGACCAAGGTATATGACAGTATTCTGTATAGGAGAAGCTGTATAGGAAATGTCTGTTTGGTCTCTCATAAATTATCTCACTAATTCACATCAGGTGGCAGAATTTTTCATGTAAAGATCAGTTAAATTTCTATGTTTTTAAGCTTCCATGGTATTGTGCAACAACAGTATAAATGCCTTCAAAAAGTGATTAGACATGTTCTTGAAGGGTAAGTTGATCGACAGCTAGTAAAACATAGCAGTTCATGTGGAACATCTCACCCTGTGATCTCTTCCAGCTGCTGGTTGATTCAGACCGGAGAACGCAGTAGGGGTGATTGTAATTCCCTTACTTTGTCTTTATATGCCTCCTCCAGTCTACTACTAACAGTTCCTGGACAAAGCACCCATGTAAGCCTTTTCATCCCATGACCATTCCCATATTAGTGTTCAGCCTTCCTTTCAGCATGTTCACTTTGCAGCATTGATGGAAACTTACAGCTGTTCACGCCTCTATTTCTAATTGCTTCTTAAAGGTTTTCTAAATCTCATTATGCTGTATCCAAACAGCATATAAGAGAAACACCCTTTAAGAGCAATTTAAAAAGTCTTCAATGCCTTTAGCATGAAGAAAAACAACATTAAGTTGTTGACCGAGATAGCCAGTATTTCCTTACTAATAGCTGTACCAAGAAACACTGGTATAATCTGTATCTGACATTTCTGAAATAACTCCTTTATCCTGGTAATAAAATAAGGCATGATATCCCCTGGCATTCTTCCCCTTCAGCAGCTAAGCACAGCACCTGCACTCTTCAACTGCAACACAGCCAAAAACTGCATTGAGTGCTTGGGCCGTGCATCAGCTGGGAGTGATGAACACAGACTCTAACCCAGGTAGTGAGATGGAGATGGCTGCCAGTGGCTTGGGCACACTGCAGCAGCTGAGCCTCGACACAGGACACCATGCAACAAGTTCACAAGTAGCACCAGGCCACACCTCATAAACACGCAACACAAAACAAACTGAGCAAAAAGGATCCAAAGATGACATGTGCAGGAATAAGTACTTTTAACCTTGCCAAGCAGGGTCACACTTATGGATAGCAGGCATAGTAAAAGGACATAGAACACAGAGCTGCCTACAAACATCAGTCTGGCACATCTCTCAATCCTGAGCTTGCTGAATCATGAAAACTGTATTCAAAATAAAAAGTGAGGAACAAAAATTGAGCTTCTCAGGGTAAGAGAATGTTTCACAGTTCCCCCAGGCTGGTCCCCAAAAGTCTCCTCCCATCAGCAACCCTAATTCATCTTTTAGAATCAATCAGATTAAGTGGCTGCAAAAGTCAGCCTGATAGGCTACTTCTAAATGACCTTAGTCTCCATACCAGAATGGTTCTAGTTCCTCATTAAGCTAAAATATCTCAATTGTACTGGAGAACATGGTGATACTCCAGCTGATACCAGACTGGATCATCCTCAGTCTGAACTGACAAATGGTCAAGCAGAAGAAAAAGGAAGCATCCACCACATCTAGCTTTTGAAGACTTAAGCAAAGAAAAGGGAAGCAGTTTTTTTCAGACCATACTAAATACTTGGCTAACTCAGCTGCAAAATGGATAATCATGGCCTTAGCCACAAAAATCATACTCATATAATGCAGGTTTCTTCCAGTATTCACTGTTGTTCAGTAGGATGAATCCTGTTCTACCACTACTAAATGTAGCTGTGTTAAATATTATTTACTTTTTAGTTATTAAAAGAAAAAAAAAAACAAAAAACAAACAAAACCCACAAAACGCAAAGAGGTGCTTTACATTACCATAAATCAAAGGTCTTTCAGTTATGATTCAGAGAGTGGGTACTGGGAAATGCAATTAATGTTAACATTGAAGGTCAGAACAATGTGCTTGTGCCATAAACACTTCTATATTTAAGCAAGTACAGGTAAACAAGAATTTCTTACATTATCTGTCATCTATTATATGAATACATAACATTAAATGTTAGCTATCATAGTAAAGGGGTTGCACTGAGTTTACATCATGTAGAGAGTTAAGAAGTACTTTCTTTCCTCCTTCCAAACTACTCTCTCCCTTTACTTCCAAGAGTAAACAGACATAAAATGCAACTCTTAACCAGCTGCTGCTCTATTGCTATTATTCCTATATTAGTTTCCACCTTAGGTTGTGCAGCAGCTTCATTTCAGTCTCAAACTCTGCTTTGTTACTGGTCAGCAACACTGTTCTTTTAATGATTAACTGAATAAATTAGCACCAGAGTCACAGCTGAACACTGTAGAACAAGATCCTATCACAATGGCTATATTTCAAACTATGAGAGTAAACAGTTACAGCTGTGGTGAACAATAGTTAAGAGATAAAAGTGCATGTAGTGTTTTCCTCTTAAACTGAAAAAGAACAAAACCCAAAACTTAAGAAGCATTAAACAGCTTTGCTACTTAAAAAGCAATCTTCCAGGGAAGAGGCAGTAAGAGATTAAAGCATACCTAAAAATCCACATAACAACTCTAAGGATAATAGTCTGCTAATATACATCCCAGTTTCTTACTGGCACCTTGATACACACATTCACTGACATAAGAGTCCAAATAAGACCAGCACCAAAACAAGATTCACCAAGCAGCTTTTGCAAACAGAATAAATATACCTAGCTATCTAACATTAAACCTTTGATACACTACTGCAAAAGAAAAAAAGAAAATAAAAAGGCAATGCAGCTTTGCAAATCTGTTAAAGTAACTGTATTCATCAATAAGCTATTTACTGATGACCTACACTTCCTTGTGTCTGTCCTGTACAACGCAACCACAGTCCCTGATTCCTAGGTGTCAGGATAAAGCAGTTCATAAAAAACTTAATTACTCCAAAGGAAGCAGACTTTTCTTGGACATCTTGTCTTTCCTTTAATCATGGTACAGAGGTGAAAGCTGAAGATTCACCTAGAATTCTGTCAGTCGATTTAGTTCCATATACATCCCAGGTAGCTTTCCACCGATGGGCTGGATGCCTAAACTATCCAGCAGAAGTTACCACTTGGCAGCCAACTCCCCCTTTCACACTCTGCCACATGGTGGGTGTTTCCCAGCTCCTCCCCAGCCTCCTTGCAATCCAAAACATGTTGCTGAGAGTACACAGCCTGGCAGTGATATTCAGCCTAAGTGAGACAGTTTGGCAGCTAGAGACACTAAATGCTAATTCAATGCCTTTTTCTCTCCTGTTCATGAATAGCTCCAAGATGCTGCACCTTCTGTCCTTGCCAATTGTTGTATCACTGCAGCAAAAAGGTGGCAGCCTCTCTCTGAACTGGTATCATTACTGCATACTCAGCTCTATCATTTGGTATGCTTCACACACTGTTCTGTGATCTGGCAACAATCCTGAGTGCAAGCTAATTTACACCTTCAGTATAATGGCTTTTGTATCTTCTGCAATGCTGGAATATATTACATGCAGCTGAAACAGAAGTCCAGCAAGTCACTGTCTGCCATCACCTTGTAAAAAGAACAAAAAACAGCGAAGAGGAAGAGATCATTCGCATTTTTACATAGCTGGTTTTGTTTCCAGTCCTTCCTGAGCCCATGACAGTGTCCTCTCCTGTTAACTACTTCTCTCCTGCATACCCCTGGAAACAACCCAGAAAAAGGTACATATACCAGAGACACAAGAGATGCAGCATTTCAGTTACAGAAAAACATTTCTGAGTATTAAAATGTCTTCCCTGTTTAGAAAGAGTTTGCACTTGCCCTACTAAAAGAAAAATCCATCTTAAGTTCTGTCACTCCAGAGACACAAAGTGCATAGACTGGGATTTAGAAGCCTAGTGTTGAAATCTTCAAATCAACACTTACAGCTCAAACCCATGTTTCCAAGTCACAGGGACAGCAGCAGGGAAAAAAAGGCCAATTCTCCCTTTTCCTCCACTTCAAAAATGTTGCAACACATTTCTCAAACCTAAGTCCTATGCCTCAAGCCACACAACTGTCTCACTCTGCTTCCTGAACACACCTTAAGATTTACGTAACTCTGCGTGTGCCATCTGCACACAGAAATGCACTACTTAAGGGCACCAAGACTGCAATTTCACTATTAAGCCACTCTACTGTATGCAGAGTTTACCACAAGTACACTTATGCCAGCACATGAAGGGGTCAGTTCAGCAGACGGAAGACCAACCAGGACAGCAGGACCTCCTCACTCAGACACAGTGCTAGCCTCTGCCAGGTCAATGTGACCATGAATCTGAGGTGTTTGTGTGCAAGGACGAACTTCATCTCATATAATTTGACTTCCTTTAGGGATTTATTAAAACTTTCTCAATATACCGAACCATGGGTTCTGGGGAGAGTTTAGAGGTGAAAATGCAACTGCAGCCAGAAAATGTTGACAGCAGCCAACCTGTGAGAGACTTCAAGTGCCCCTGGGTCTTGTACTCAGGTATACAAGACACATGACATGAAATGGAAATAAGCCACACAAGGCCAGAGAAGTAGATGGGCTATTTGAGGATGAGCAGCAGTGTGAGATTAAGCAGCAATGATGCTGGGAGGGTTAGTGGTCACTAGAGACAGCCCAAGCTGAGCACCTGGGCTATGTCCTGGGCCCACTTGCCTTTCCTCCCTCACCCCACCTTGCACAGGAATGTGCAGCACTAGTTCATTACTGATTCAAAGGATAGGGATGACTTTACCGTTGCTTAGGCAGATCTGCCCTTTGCAGCACAAACACAGCACTAAGACCGCTGGGGGATCACAGCCAGCTTCAGGATATGGGAGAGTGTCTTTGCACCACTAAGCAGTAAAAAACTAAAAAGGAAGAGAAACACTACCTCTAGTGTCTCCATTACTCCAAATCCCCACCCACACAGCAGACTAGCTGGACTCAGTAACTCAAGTTACTGGGTTTTAAGAGCAAGAGGCATACTTCTTCCTGCAAAGGCAACATCCTGCCTGCTCTTGATTTCCAGGGTCCTACCTTGCTTTACTTGTTCTGAATGGCACAGGCAAGGCACGCTGACTCCAGTTTTTACATACTGAGTTCTACTGAGGCTGTCTATACCATAACAAACTTTTAACAATGTACACATATAAAACCATTCCCAAACAGTAAACATATCAGTTCTTTACCATATTCAGCTCGATCTGCCTCCTCTGTTCCTGAAAAAAAACTGGCAATCCCTGCAACAGAGCAGCCAGTTTCCACAAGAAATTTGACCCCACTGGGCTAGCTGTTCATTTCTGCAAACTCACACTGATCAAACCTAGTGCAGCCAAGGATAAGCACATACAGTTGCACAGCAACACTGCAGAAAGATGAGCCAAATTCACAGAACTGTGGGTTCCTAACTTCGTTAAAGAACGTTAATTTTTTTAATGCTACGTTGTCAGGCACTAATGTACTGCTTAAGTGATAGTGTTTAAATAACAACATGATGAAACAAATTGTTTCATTCTTCAGAATGAACACAGCAAGAAACAGTATGTAAATTAAGTTCTCCAGCTGACAGTGGTAAGTCACTAATCCAGCTCTTTGAACCCAAAAGGAGAGCTGCAACTAATTAAAATATATCTCCAATTAGTGGATTCTATTAAAGGTCTACAACTACCAGGAACCTCGGTGATAGCTGGCTCTGAACAGGTCATCTGTCATATTCCAGGAAGATTTTCAGTAATTTCCTGGTAAATACACTCTGCCTATTGACTGTGCAGGGAGATACCACATTTTAACAGGAAGCCTCGCTATGCTGTCACGCTCTTTTTTTAATACTGGAAAAGCATATAATTGCCAAATAGAAAAATATTTGGTAGTGAGTGATCTCAAAGAAAGCAAGCTTTTTCTATTTTTTTTTCTTTTTCTTTTTAAATAGTAATAATTTTGATACCATCCCCCAATTACAGTGTGACTCCCTAACTCTCCTATTGTTATTAATGCTTACACTAGTCCTAAGATTCCTTCTAACTGGAGTTCATTACACCTTTTGTCAGTTTTGTTTGCTACGTAGGTTGGTAGCTAGACTAAGTGTCAGATAGTGGCCAAGAAAGATAATCTAATGGTCCCTTTTGGGTTTTATGCTTAAAAAATGAAAAATAAAAATATTAAAAGTCACTGGACTGAACTGGCTGAAATTTCATGACACAACTCTTCCAGCCGACAAGATTTCAGTATTTGTCTCCACAGTTACATCTTTGCTTACAGCACAGACATCCTGAGATTCTTCTCTGTAACCCCATGTGAGTCCAGGTGCTAGTATGTGGGACAAGACAGAGCCTGCCAGTGGTTAAGCCTGAAAGGCAAGATTGAGCTTGAATGAGTCTGCCTTGGAGACAGCCTCAACATGCTCCAAGACCTTGTGAGTGTGGCATACACAGCTCCTGTTTCCATGACTCTGTGCTTCACCCACTACTCCTGGATAGGCTCTCTGAGCAACACAAGGGCAGTAGGAGGGACAGATAGATGGCACAACCAAACTAGATACAGATGATGAGGAAGATTAAGAGAGGCTGCAACACCAACAAGATGTCTGTACTTCAGTCAGAGCTGGCAAGTAGTTCAAAAACTGCGCTCTGGGGACAATTAGCTTACTAGACCAATGGTTCAGATTGTCAGTGGTGGTGGAGTAGAATAAAAGCAAAGCTAGGAAAAAATCAAGCATTTCCATACAAGCAAGAAAGGGCAACATGTTTGCAAATATGTAAAAGGGTAGCTTTGGGTAATCAGGCAATACAGGTATTTCCAAGTTCTTTTCTTTCACAGCCTCAGGAAAGGGGCTAGAGTTCCCACGTTGACCCTACTCCACAAATCAGAATAACCACAAAGACACTGGGGAAGCCATAGTGTTTACAATCTCTATATTTTACTCCCAAATCTACAGTCATGCTTCTGAATGGTCAATGATACCCTGAAATGGCCAAGAATCTGGCCCATAAAAATCAACAGGGAAAGCTGTCATGCATAGCAATCCAAGAAACCACTAAAGACACTACTATGTAACTCACCCAAATATCAAGGGAAAATGTTTCCTAAAAATTAAACAGGGGAACATTTCATAAGAAATACATACATTCAGCGTTTCCTGCGCTGCCCCAGAGGACATACTTCTCCCTGAGATATGTGTAATTTCAAGTTAGCCAAGTCTCTAATTAATCTGCTGTGCACAATTTATCAACTCTGGTGTTTTTTGAGGCTTAATTATTGGGAGTTAACAGCAAGGGTGTCCAAGTTTCATTGCACTTATACTTCAGCATTGCTGGTCCCAAGTTTTTGTAGTCTCATGCTGCTGCTCCTCACTGTCTTCCAAGAGCTTTGTTCTCCAACAGTCCTGGCTTGACAAACAGCCCCTTCCTCTCTGCCTAATGTGTCACAGTGGAGCTTAGATTATCAATCCTTTATTTTGTAGTGAGGTACAACTTTCCTCCTGAAAAAAGAGCTCCGCTTAAACAAAAACAATTACACCTTACTCACATAATAAAGGCTGTTTGAGATTAATATACATTTTACAATGTAGATTGTTGCATTCTTGCAACATAAGCCACTTCTCAGAGTCTTCTGTGCTGCATCCATATGTGGGATGTTCAGTACAACAGCCTCATTGTAATCACACAACTTTGGCCTTGTGCTGGAAAAAAATGAAGAGAGCTTCCAGAATTGCAGAAAGATCAAAGGTTGAAGTCAGGCATTAGTGACCTAACAGGCAGAGGTCTAAAAGTCAGCAAACCCCCTAACCCTTGAGTACAGCTCTTAGTTCACTTGCTGCTGTTTTCAGATTACTGCCGCTTCTTTGTTTCTTCTCAGTTTTCATTCCACATTTTTGTAGCAGATTAAAGATTCCCTTATTTTCTTAAAGTGTAAAAATTAGGATCCTAGAATTTTATTTCTTCTCACTTGTTGCTCTTTGTAGTCATGCAGTGACTTCATCTGAGGCTTCCAAAATAAAATCTGGAACTGGTGTTACAGACAACAGCTGTGGTTGACAGACACTACTACCAGCACCTCAGTCAGCCTGGAAAGCAAGCTTATTGATTGCTGAGTACTGCTTATCAGTTTCAACAGTTACTGACTGACTGGCAGTAACAAAATAAATAAAAAACAAATCAACAAAGTCTTAGCATCCAAACAAAGAAACAAATGCCCTCAAAGTGTCCTGTGCAGTTAAACCGAAGTGTTCATAGAACACATAAATATACAAATAGTAAATATAGTAAATATACATACTACACCTATCTAAGTTGTAGAGGAAATAGGAAGCTATTGTTTTCTGCTGCAAAGCTTTCTCTGTAATACTAATATGTTTGCATTCCTTGCTTAGGATAAAAGGTGTTAATGCTCACTGATAATAAGAACTCTGGGGTTCTTACCTGAAAATAAAGTTGTCATGGTTTCTAGATGTTCTCAGGGTAGCACTAGAGTGTTTGATGACCTGTAAGTTTCCTTAATGCTCCAGTCTATTTTGTAAAACAGACTTCTGGTTTTCCAGACAAAATAAAGTGGTTTGAAGAAATTACTGCTTTTAAGTTTTTATAGCTGAAGTCATTAATTATCTTCTTGCTGGCTTTAAGTCAAGACATTGTTTTTCCTATGCAGACACATATCTTAATCTCTTTGATTCCATTGCAATAACTAAGATGTATAACTGCTATACACCTATATAATAAAGAAGCTACTTAATTTTCAATAAGAGACTTCTTTTGAATTAAAATATTTGTTAAAACTGTCACCCTCCAATCTTGATCAAGCACATTTCAGAGGTATAAATCCAAGTAATCTGGAAACTGCTTGAACATACCAAGTAAGAAGGATAAAACTACTTTATTAGCTCTCAGATAGCTAATTAAAAACAAGTTTAGAAAATGTCTACTCATGGTGGCTGGTGCTCAGTCAAAACTGGCAGTAGCTAAATAGAGCAAGTATTAATGAAAGTACTCAGGCCCAACAGCTAAAACAATATTACACCAAGGAACACAAGGAAGAAGTTAAACACGCAGCCATCCACTCACACACACCATCTCTTTGATGACTCAGCCAGTGCTTAGCACGTCATTTATGATAAACAGCGTGTAATCTTGATGCATAATGGCGTAGCCTGTTATTTCTCCAAGTCTTCTCCTCTCACAAGTTTTACACAACCATGAAGCAGTATTGTGGAAAGCATGCTGGCAGCAATACAAAGATCTCACTGATGTGAAAGGCAAAGCCTTTGTTATAAGCTGGGTGGTCAGACTGCCAAGTGATGCTGTTTGCTAATGCTATGCATTACTAAACGCTGTTCCTCTGTGTGTGATCTTTAATGTTAATACATTGTTTGATGGAGCAATATGTAATAATAATAGAATATTTTAATGAAGTAATCCATAAAATTATAGGTATTCTCTATCCATAGAAAGATATGTAATGTGTAATTTCCACTGAAATGTAATTCCCAGTTTATGATATTCAATGGTAGAGATATGAAACAAGTAGAACTGACAGAACCTATCAAATCAAAACAATTTTCAAATCAGGTGGGGTCCAGATCTTTGCTTGGCAACACATTGGTAGACATCATACTAGAGATCTGTGACAGTGCATTGCTCTTGCTTTAATTTTACTGTACCTCAGAAGAGGTCACGGCATTATGAAGCTACTGGAGATCAGCCACAAATCATAGAAGGGTTTGGGTTGGAAGGAATCTCAAAGACCATCTAGTTCCAACCCCTCTGCCATAGGCAGGGACGCATTCCACTAGACCAGTTTTCTTCACCTCCTTTCACCTACCCCTTAATGTCCCCACAGTGCACAAGTCCCACTGGCTTTGCCATACTTGTCTCCACAGGTCCAGTGCCCTGCCAGGGTGGACACTGGAGCAGTGGGCCCCACTGAGTAGCACGGATCATAGTGCAGAGCTGTCCTCTGCAACTGTTCTGGATGGGAGCCTCCTCCCTGGCTCCTGCCCCATCTCTGCATTCATCCAGGCCAGAGGCAGCATGACAAGGAGATGAGCCCTAGTAGCATGGGACACCAGCGCCTGTGGCTGCACCCAGCTCACAAATTCCCTACCCTAACTCCAGAACTGGTTTACCACCAAAAAAATGCTTTTTACCCAAAACTATGCTGCAAATGACAGAGACAACAACAAAACCTTCCCAAATTCTGTACTCAACATACTGTTATAAAAAGAAAAAGCTGTAGACATTTATGCTTTGTTGAGGAGGACTTTCTAAAGTCTTGTTCTCACAGATGTGATACCATCTTGGAAACATCCCAAGAAATTAAAAGTTTTTCAAGCTCAGGTGAAGTACTAATTCAGGAAACAAACCATGAGAGGGAGGTATTTAAGGCAACATTTATAAATCTACAGTGCAGCCAAATGGGCACATTTAGAAAGCACCAATCTATTAACCATCTTGTTACAATAATAACAAGTTTGTTCAAGAGATACTGCCATGCTCCAGTGAAACACACCAGACACATTCGGTAATGGCATGGTTTTGAAATTTCAATTTCATGCAAAATAAAGTTCAGGCATTGTTTTTCTCCTTCAGGCAAGAGTGGAAATTCCTGATGCAAGTACGAATTGCCCAGGGATACTTCTCTTCATGAACACAGTGTGTATATTAAGTCCAAACAGGACCTTCAGAAAACCTCCTGAAGGAACTGCATTAAGTCTACAAGATGGTTGCTATTCCCTCTGCAGATTCTGTAGAAGATTGCCACAGATTTCCTGGTATTACCTTTAAGTACAGCTTAAAGCTACTTGAAAAAAATGTTAAAAGTATTTTTCACATTCTTCATGAAGACTTGTGGTTTATACTGACTCCAATTTCAATTATCCATTTTCAATAATGCATACTAGAAGGGAGTAAGGATGCAAGAGGATAACCATTGTTTTTGTAAAAGATATTTTTCTGCCAGCTTTCATAAGTATATAGGCATATTTTTCACCTTCAGATACCATCACCAGGGAAAAAGACTAAGTTTCCTGAATCTCCTGTTAAAATTGCCAATGCAAGCGCCACATTTGTGTATGTGGATGAACTGAGTATTGTTATATACCACTGTGCAATTAACAAGATTTTAAGATTAAGTAAAATTCAAGAGATTATGCATGATTGACTTCCTCGTTTAACAATAGGCATTAGACTTGTGTCCAAAACATCACATTGACTCCATCAGGTAAGCTGCTGTCAAAAGAAAAAAAAAAGCATGAGATGCAACAAGAAAACAGCTAGCTGTCATCAGACATGTCACCTGAAAAAATAAAGGTCCAATTTATTTACTTACGTACAATACACTTAAACAACTGCTGGGCAGCATATGAAGCAGGCAAGGCAAAAAGGGCAGAAGCTGGCACAGCAGCCATACTTAACCTTTTCTGCCAGTTCACTAAATCATCAATGGTAATGTATTTGTTGCAGCTTGGTATTTCTTTGAAGAACTGCTAGTTACAACACAAAGTTATTATTAAATATCTGCAGAACTCTAAGAACCTTAACTAACTAATTAGGTCATGTAAACCAGGGATCAAGAAAAACACATTTTCTTTTAAAAGAGAGATACTCTCACAAACTCTTTACTTATCTCTATCCCGTTCTCCCCAGAACAGTGAGGACACTTTTAGAATTCAAAAGTATTCAATGTCTTCTTCACACATAACAAAAAGTTTAATAACAGTAAAGTAAGCTCAGGTTCAGCTTAACAGCAGCTCTCTGGACTTTAAAACACATTGTTCCCCCACTTCATTTGAGAAATGGCAGTGCTCTCTCCTTCCCATTCCCTTCCAGCATTCTCTTCTCCCCTCCTCAGCTTCCCAAGCATTGATATAATAACAGAATTTAACATGTACAGGTATGTTAGGTAAGTACCAACTGGCAGCCACAACTAGTTAGTAGTTAGAGGAATGCTTCCTTTCACACCTATTTTACCATCCCAGAGTTTGCCAGGAGAGGTCTGGTTTCATCGATGGATGAATGAAAGGTGAAAGACAGCATTTCCTTCTCAGACCCCCTAGAGGGCTGGAGTCTGCCTGCCAACACAGCTATGTTGTCACAAACCTAGTGGAAATGTGCCATCTCCTGGGAGAAAAGTTTTTCTCCTGACAACATGGCTATGAACACACCTTCCTATCTGTCTCTGCTCCTGGGTTTTTATCAAGACTGGACCAGCTAACCTGAAGGCAAATCACCTGGACATGCAATGTTCCTCACTCAGTCTTTCTTTCCCAGAGTCAGGCTGGCTGAGGACATGGCACACATTTCCTCAGGTCAGAGACAGCAATATCCAAATCCCCATTACCACAGCAAGCTGAGAGCTGCTATACTCCAACCGCAGCACCACTGAATTCCTCTGCCACAAAGACTCACACAAAGCTGAGAGAGTCATGCCATCAAGGCCATACTGTACATAGAGGGCCTGAGACGACATTTCTTATTGCTGCCTACTCCTAACCATTTACAGGGACAAATGTATCAAATGAGATGGGGAACATAACCTGAACCCACCTAGAAAGGTATTCCATCTCCTGCCTCATTCCTGCCAGGGAATGAGAAAATGAGAAAATTCATAACCTCTGGACAACTAGCTCTCTCTTGGAAAAGTTGCACTTCCAGGAAGGTATGTGTATGCAGGACAAAAAAAAAAAGAAGACAGCAACCAAGGGGACACAAAGAGTACTATGAAGCAAGCATGCAACACTTATACTGTATAGTTTATGTCTAAAGGGCAATTATTCCTCCAATATGTGCTGTCTCACGCTGTCCAAGAGCAACTGCTCACAGTTCTTCAATCAGAGCATAAAAATCCCGTTTGTAAGGTAGCCTCTTCCTTTGTTGCAGCGCACTTAGCAATGCAGCTCATTCTTCCAAGCACTAAGATCCATACAAGATTCTTGACTGCAGTTAGCACTGCAGGCTGGCTCCTTACAAAACCTGACCACTCAAAGCTTAAACAGCCCAGTCGCCCATGCATCAACTCCCAGCTCACAGGTACCTGGCACATGCTGTACTGCAACTGCAGCCTTTTGGTTCCAAAAGCACTGTGAAAATTTCATCTACTTGGTAATCAGCTTTCATTACTGGAACCCTTCACATCAATCAGTGCAAGAGCTGAATGACTAGATCCAAGTCAAGATTTGCAGTCTCTGGACACTAAAAGTCCCATTGTTTTGAATAAGGCTAACAACTCCATCAGAGATTTTCTTTCATGCAAAACTACCTCTCATGTCAATGAGACAACTGACTAAACAGGCAGCAATAGCAGTAATACGAATCTGGTCCAGCAGGAGTCTTTAATATACTGAATTAGGTAATAGCATCTGTCTCCTTCATAAAAGTCCTTTCACACTGGTCATGAAAAACACAGATACAAAAGAGCTAATTTATATTTCCAAATTAAAAAAAAACCCAGAAGGTATAGCATACTAGAAAAGACAAAGCATTTGTCTCCCCCCAAGCTCTTTCAAAAATAAACACAATTGTACTGGGTTTGTATGGCCTCCACCCCATTAGTGGGGGAACCACAGAGGTGGCTTCTGTGAGAAGCTGCTAGAAGCTTTCACCATGTCCAAGAGAGCCAGCTGCTGGTGGCTTCAAAGATGGACATGCCACTGGCCAAGGCTGGGCCAATTAGAAATGGTGGTCATGCCTCTGTGATAACATATTTAAGAAGGAATAAAAATTGTAGCAGTTTTGTTACTAGAGAAGAGTGGAGTGAGAACATGTGAGAAGAACAACATGCTGTGCCCCCGCAGCCCATGGAGATCCACAGGGATGCAGAGATCCACCTGCAGCCCAAGGAGGAGCTGGAGCAAGTGGATGCCTAGAGGAGGCTGTGAGCCCATGGGAGACCCATGGAGAGAGGGGCCCTGCTCCCAGGCTGGAGCAGCCTGTCCTTGGAGGACTGCACCCCATGGAAGAGTGACTCACACTGTGGAAGTCTGAGGGAGACTGTTGCTCGTGGGATGGACTCACATTGCAGCAGTTCGCAGGGAGCTGTTGCTTGTGAGATGGACTCACACTGGAAAAGTTCATTGAGACCTTTCTCCTGTGGGAGGGACCCCTCAGTGCAGCAGGGGAACAACTCCTCTCCCTGAGCAGCAGGAGAAGCCTCAGGCGATGAACTGACCATAACCCCCATTCCCTGTCTCCTTGCACCACTGGGGTAGAAGGTAGAACTGGAAGGAGAGAGGAGTGGAGGGAAGGTGTTTCTAAGGGCTTATTTTACTTCTCATTATCCTGATCTGGTTTTGTTAGTAATAAATTCACTTCACATTTCTAAGTTAAAACTGTTTTGCCCACAATGGCATTTGATGAGCAATCTCTTCTGACCCTTATCTCAACCCCTGAATGCTTTGTTACATTTTCCCTCCTATGTCCAGCTGCAGAGGGCTTTCGAGGGTGCCTGGCATCTTGCCAGCATCAACCCACAACACACATATACAATCATGTAGATTTGGGTTGCTTGTCCTTATGGAAAAGAATAGACTTAGCTTACATATTAACTCACTGCTGTACTCCAAGCTTACTTCTAAGAGCAGGTCTTAAGAAAGGTAGTTCAAAATCACCAACTCCCAAGGAAGCACCTCTAGGTGAAATGCCAGTCATCTGTTGTTTGCAGCATAATTACTGTAATGATTTAAATAAGTCTAGCCTATAGAGCTGCTTGAAGTAGGATAGACAATCCAAGTCTGGAAGCTACTAGATAAACAAGACTGCAGAACACTGCTGGTATTGCATAATTCAATTCAGTAAGAAAAGGCAGGTATGCTACTGATACAAAAAATGTAATTCACAGCTCCTGCACTGTAGAAGGGACAAACCAAAGCAGTAAATAGCTTGGAAAAGAAAAGTTTGCTCTTCAGGCTTTCCTGAAAGCCTGAATGGCCACATGCATGTGAAAAATACCATTGTGAACGCATCTGTCTGTACCCAGAGTACAAAGCCTCGCTGCCTGTATTTTCAGGCACAACAGGCTACCCAAAATGTAATTGTTTCTCATTTCAAATACTATCTGACATCTTGTGATTTTCAGAGGTGTTGAAACTCTAAAGCAATTGGATATAGTTAATGTAGCTATAAAGAATTCCTCAGGAAAGCATCAGCTTACATGTAACAGCACGGACTCAGTAAAATATGAAGTCCAAGCACTCACACAGAGCTCCTTGTGCTTTATACTTTTTAGAGAATTATAGAATGGTTTGGGTTGGAAGGGACCTTAAAGATGATCTAGCCCCAACACCCCTGCTGTGGACAGGGATACTTTCCACTAGACCAGGCTGTGCTAAGTCCTGTCCAACCTGGCCTTGAACACTTGCAGGAGTGGGGCACATATCCTTGTGCATTATTAACTACGGTCTGATCCATCACATACTGTACATTCAGAGTTTTTGGACACCTATACTATTCAGAAGCCAGGGTGTAAGTTTTACTACTGTAGCTATTCTCTGCACCAGCTTCCCACTTGGATCCATTTATTGTGCAGAACGCCTCACTTCTGCTTAAATTAAACCATATCTAAAGTAATCCACGCTAAGAGCCCAAAAACATTAGTTCTACTTTCACCCCTTAATTTGATGCCACCAGTGTTGTTCAGACAAGTCCTTAGATAAGTATGCCACTTAGCTTTCTTGGTAAACACACAAACCTCCTACAGCAGGCTTTTAAAAGTGGACAGAAAACTATCTTTCTGAATAAATTCTCATTCTAATTTCAGCAACCAAACTGCACGCACATGTAATGAATAATTGTTACTTCAGAAAAATCAAGTCTTGTCCACACCCAATCTTTGGAAGTTAAAAGAGAACTCAGACCTAAGGCAAGCAAACCAAGCAAAGCAATTCCTTTTTTCCCGTTCTCCCTCCATCAGACTAGATATTAATTGGTTGCCCTGACAAATAAGCATTGGAAATATAAAAACAAATGCTAAAACCTATATAAAAGAGCATACCTAAGACTTGTATCAAGCGTTGTACTACAGGATAACTGGCTTATCAGGATGCATCAGCATGGAACAGTGGGGACACCCTGTGGCCACTTAGGTTCTTTACACGTTAATGTTCACATTCTTCTTAATCCATTTTTCAACGACTTTTGGAAATTACATACAAAGTCACATAAGGACTGAGTCACGAGAGGACCTGAAGGCAATAGAATTTACTTAGTTAACTTCCCACCTACCACTTTATCTCTGCAGTTGCTCTGCTTTCTCAGTTTTCAAGATCTTTTCTTCTATTTTCTTAGCTACCAAGCTGAAAAGAAAAAAAAATTAAGGAGCTTGAGCTCCTTAGGTGACAACACTAACCCCTGACAGACATGCATACAGGTAAAAAACAACATTCTAATTTAATTTATTTAGATTTACAGCAGTGTTCATAAAAGGCATGTACTTCTCAGATCTAGGCATTCTGCCAACAGGAAAAACACTGTGAGATTAAATACATGTGCAAATCACCTGCCAATATTGTAAGCGAAGCAACCACAAGAAAACAAAAGGCCAGTAACTCTTGTGAACCTGAACATAGTTCCTTTCACCCCTTTCCTTCCAAGGAGGAGCAGTTTCAAGATAGATATGTGTGCAGATTATGAGATTGAGCACTCCTCACAGACAATTCACTGCCCAAAACTCCCGCTGTTTTCATATTTACACAACAGACTTCAGCTACACAGCCTGAAGAAAAGGTCCCCCAGCCAGTTCATGGGACAGCTGTAGCTTCACCAGTCGAGGTCATAGCAACACACTCACTTCTGATCACATTTACTTCACCACTTTGGAAAAAAAAAAAAAGCAAATTAAGTTCAAAGCCAATTAATTTTTAAGGTTTGTATGTGCATATTTTCTCACTACTGGAAATAAGAAGATTTTCTTTTAAATTTCCAAGTTTGAACAATTAATCATTTCTACTTAAGATGCCTACAAAGGCTGGGAATAGCCAGTGCCAAATCCCAGAGCATATGTCCAAGTATTCCCATGAAGAGGCTCTGCAGTTTGCATGATCCACAATTTGAATCAATTTAGTGCAGCATTCCAGCTGCACTAATGGAATGTAGCAATCTAGGACTTGTCCCAAGTACTTTGCAGCTGTATAATCCATTTACAAGATTTGTTCTTGTACATATCTTCTTTAAAGCAAAACACACATCTCATCCTTCCAAGCATTCATGTCTGACATTCATGTCTTCCATCAACAACAGACTTTATTATTTGCCAGTCATAGGAGGTGTCAGCTCAAACAAGATCCTGCAGGAGAAAGCACATTCCACACCTTAGACAGTTCACTGGCACTACAAATCAAAATTCATCCAGTACACTGAAGTGATGTAGCATTTCTGAACTCCAAATACCATTGTCCACTAAATTGAACCCTTAAAATAATCACATTTAAGCTAACACCAAAGCAGTCTAGGTTATTCTCAGTGTTGAAGTTTGCTTGAAGTGTGCTTAGACTGCACAGGTAAAGGTTGTACAGATGTTACAGTCAAGGAAAAATAAAATGTTCTCTACTATCTGTGCAAAACAAGAGCTCAAAATGATACAACGGATCAACTCAGCTTAAATCTGCTCCCACAAAATACGCCTCTCAGCTTCTCTCACACTTGCCATCTACAGCAGTATTAGAAATTATCTAATGATTCATCTTGAAAGCATTTTTCATGCATGCTCTTACTAAAGACTTTTGTTTCATCTAAATATTCACACACAAAACACTTTCAACAAATATCTTCCTATTGGCTGAACCTGAGTGTGCTCAAATCCACTATAAAGCGAGCTCACAAGCACCTGCCCTGGAGTATACATGTACCACTTGCCTAGCCTCTGGCCAGTTAACATTCCCACAAAACATTACTGAAACTATTAGTCTCCAGCTATTCTACCAATCTCGTTCCAATAAGGAAAAAAACCACTCAACAAAACCGCCATGAAACAGCACATAGTTTTTGGGTTTTGTCAGTAGTATTACTTATGATACATCTCGTAAAGAAAAAAAAAATGGAGGCCCCAGAGATGATCAGAACATGTCCAAGAGCCCTACTGCAGAACAAGGTAGAATTTCAGTCTTAAAGGAGGCAAGGACTGTTTGGGCATGCTCTGCTTTATTCCCAAAACCCACAAGGACTGCTGCTCTACTGCCTTCACATTCTGCACACAGACCTTCCTTCCCACATCAAGCATATGCAGCAATTATTACAACCAAGAATGTGCTGATATTAGACATTCACCCCAATGCATCAGGCTGTGCACTTCCTCAACATTGTACAAGGAAACAACTGAGAAACACCTGTGCTAAATAACACCAGACTAATCCACTATTAAAAGTCACAGTTTGTGCTCCAGTCTGCTAAGGTTTCTGCTGAAGAAAGGTGCTGAGTTGCCAGTGAATCATCACTGAGAAAGATAATCTGAGACCAAGACAGCTTAATAAACAACTCTGAAAGGATTTTACAGAACCCATGTCTCATGTCACGCTTGTATAAGCTGTTTACAACAAGGGGCTAAGAAAGGAATCCTCAGGGAGCCACACAAGGGGGCATATTCTTCTCAGAAGAGTTATGTGATTTTTGGAATTAAGTAATCTGATGTACAGATGAATGAGACAATAAACAGTTTTTAGAGAGGAAAATGATAATGCTGGATTCTGAAACTAAGCACAGCAGGTAGCAAGCTTACGGAAGGGTGTTGAAAAGATTCATACAATTTCCCAAAAGCAGATACACTTAATCCCTCAGAAAAGGAAGACTGAACTGTTACCATCACTCTCGAGTGTAATACCAGATTTAGTAGGTACAGTGCAAGCATAAACCCTCCTCATGGCTTCATTTGGCAGATGATTTATATTATTCTTCAATTATTAAGGCAAATACTCAGGACTACACCATGCATTTTATCACCATAAATCCACTGAAAAGCATTTCTCTCAGCCATGGAAAGAAATCCATACTTGTTAACATGCCACTGCAATAGAGACTACTGTCCAACTACTTTTGTGCAATATTATCAGAAATAATAGGCCCATCTCTTAGAATTCACCACATTCTGCTGAAGTAAGTGAAATGGTTTGGCCAAGTGTGGATCCTAATGGGTAAAATAATATTTAAAAATACAGCAGACTAAAAATTAACCTCATTCTTAATGTTAAGTGCAGTTCTCTTCAAGTGAAACTTGAGATAAAACACTGCACAACAATTTGTTCCATTGATCCTTAGGTTAAATCTATACCACATATAGTCAGGATACCAGCCCTAAAGTGTTTTCACATTTTTCTCAGATGAAGTCTATTTCAGGAAGATAATCATAGGAATAATAGTTAATTTAAAAAATTAAACAAAATATACCAGATTGGAGTTACCACAGCCATTTCTATGAATCAGATACAATGGCCTTTTTAAAAAATAATAAAAAATTAATTCAAGCTGATCAGTTGGAGATGATGATTTTGAAGACTGATGGTCCTCTCTTGTGTTTATACACACTGTGTTTACCATACTTCATAAACTAAATACGTCCACAGTCAGCATGAGGATGCTTCTAAAACAAACAAGTCAACAACAACAAAGCCAGCTCAATTGTTTTGTTGCCTCTGGCAGTAAGTGCTGTATATTCATATAAACCTCATGACCAAAACTTTTCACCACTGAACTGCTTTGCAGCAAGAAGGCAACCATCCTTCTCCCCTGTGCAACTGAATGACCAATGTGCATAAGATGTATATTTTGTATCTTACAAACGTTCCTTCTCACGGGATATAAACAATAACGCATGATTAAACAATAACACCAAAACCAAGCAGGATTGCCGAGTGGTAACAGCAGGTACACAAAACACTCCTCTCTCCTCCGATTTTTTTCCCTCACTCCCCAGTCTCTCCGTGTCTCTTCTAATTACCCAGCCGTGTAACATTCACAATTCCCAAAGCAAGGACCAAAACAGCAGAATTAAAATTATTAGCTCAACACAAGAACATGAAAACACAAACACTGGGCCAGCCTAATGCCATTATTTTTTTAAACTCCTGATAATACTATGACTGATTCAGAGAAGTGTGTTGTAAAACATTCATGGTAGTCAAGTTGTCTCTCACCTGAAACAAGCCTTTCTCCTTCCCTCCTGCTGCCTGATGTCATCTCTCCCTTAATCATGCCTTTTTTTATACAAGTTGGTGTTTAAAACAACCACCTCACAAGAAAAGTTCAAGTAAATTAGAAATACCAAAATCAGATCTACAAGATCAGCCATGTGAATAAATGCAAAGTAAATAAATGTAAAATAAATGCCAGTGGTCATTCCAGCAAGTCTGTGCCTCCACATAGGCAAAACAAACTGCAGAAACAAAGCCATAAGACTTTGGAGCAGCTATCGCTTGACAATTCATTTAAATTTGTGAGGCCTGCATCAACTTATAGTCTTATCAATTTATAGTCTTAATAGTCTTTTTGCACAAGAATGACTATTCATATAAGCTGAGGCAAACAAAACAAAATCATGCCATTTACTTTTTGTACAGATCACCATGTACATGCTATATAGCACTATTTAATTTCATTAAAAAATAAAAATTGCCACATAGCAAGACAAATTCCCAAGTAAGTAATTTGCTTTATTAAATCCTCAGTATGAGATGAAATGTCCTTTCAGCTCTGTATTTTTCAAACTATCTCACACACTTCAAAACGTGACTAATGAAAGGTAGCTGATTGTCCCGCTGCTTGCTGACAGCCACCCAACTGGGGACTGTCTGCCCCTCTCCCGTGCCAGCCAGCAGCTTTTTCAGACTGCCGGCCTTCATCCAGGGATGGACAGAAACAGTCCTACGAAGATGTCTTGGGACTACAGTACGATCACACTGCCGATTGCAGAAACCGGTTTTCTTTTGCACTAAGCACCAGCTATGTTTGCGAGAGTCAGCAGCACGAGAGCCACTGCTGCGGGCACCGAGCTCTCTCCGTGACCGCCGCTGCTCCCGCCCCTCCGGGCCCCGCTGGCCAGCAGGGCCGGCTGCCAGGTTCCGGCGTTATCACGCCGGGTTCTGGGCACGTCGGTTCCCGCGGAGGCCGCGCCCGGGGCTCACCGCCGCCTCAGCCGAGCGCCTCAGCCGAGCGCCCCATCTCCCGCAACCCCACTCATGGGCCCACCTGCCGCTGGCAGACGACCCGGGCCAGCCCCGCGCACCTGCGCTCGCCGCAGCGCCGCCACCCCGCAGGCACAGACTCCAGGATCAGGCTCCAGCCACAGTCCTCTTCAAAGCGGCCGAGGCCGGGGCAAGGCCGGCCCGGGACGGGAGCGGGATACCCGGCACCGGCGCCCTGAGGGAGCGGCCCCCGCCGGGCGGAGCGGGGCGGGACGAGCGCGAGGAGGGAGTCTGAGGGGGCACGCGCGGGCTCGTGA
>VXBC01004276.1:944641-1017912 GCA_013399945.1 Ploceus nigricollis
CCCGGGGCGACCCACAGTCCCTCCACCCCCGCCAAAACCTCGCGGACCGGCCGGTGAGGCTCTGCTCGCCCCCGTCCTGCAGAGCAGGGCCCCACCCCTCCGTGCATTGCTGGTCTCGGTCAGCGCGGCTTCGGCGGGCGCGGAGGGGCCGCGGCCACAGGACGTCCTGACCCCGCGGGAGCGATTGCCACGTCGGGACTCTCATCGTGCTGGCCCGGCAACACCTTCTGCATGATGGGCTTGTGCGAGGCGCTGGCTGTCCCCGAACAGCCGAGACATTTCTTCAGTCTCGTTCGTAATTAGGATTACAAAGGTGCGCTATCAATGCCTCCGCCCGGCCGCCAGCGCTCCACAGCAGCCGGTAAAACTCGCAGTCCCACCAGAGTTACCGGCGGGACTTGAGAGCGCAGTGATTACCAGGAGCTGCCGGCAGTCCGCCTGCTCCCGGTTGCCCGGTTCCCGCCTCATCCCATGCCGCGGTAAAAGCAGGACAGGAAGCAAAGGGCAGACCATGGTGAGAAACTTGGCCCCTGAGGTGCTATCCATGGGCTCCCGGCGTGGCCAAAATCCACGGGAGGCACCTCTGGTGCGCCTCCGGGACGCGCCGGACACCCAGCTGCCCCAAGTGCCCCTCA
This sequence comes from Ploceus nigricollis, assembly GCA_013399945.1. Lineage (NCBI taxonomy): Eukaryota > Metazoa > Chordata > Aves > Passeriformes > Ploceidae > Ploceus > Ploceus nigricollis. The sequence goes on from VXBC01004276.1 coordinate 945,277, forward strand.
GAAGGGGCAGCGCGGCTGGGCGATGGAACGTAAGGGAACAAAATACATGCCCCTCCAGGCAATGCCGAATGTCCTTTGCACTGTTTAATCTCTGCGTATTTGTAAACTTGGCTGCATCATTTGTTTTGCAGGTTTTATGGCCTTCCAAGCTCCTCTCGGGGAGGATGAAGCTGAGTGGCTGCCCTGCAGTGTTAGCCGTATTCAGGGAGGGGGTCCCCTGCTTTTTGAAAAGCTGCTGTTCTTAGAAACTATTAGAGCTGAGAGCTCACTGTACTTGAATGAAAGCAAACAGGAGAGTAAAGCTGTAAGAACGCAGCTTACTTCTGTCCAGGACCACTGAGGGAGCCAGTGCTGAGCCACTCTGGTTGCCTGAAAGTGCAACTGGCCAGCCCTCAGCATGCGACCCCATCTGCCTGCAATGAGGGCCAAGTTATTTGTACCAAACAGCACCACTGTTGCCGTGGGCCTGGGGAACTTCTGGAAGTCCTTTAATTATCTCCAAGGCTACCCCACGTTTCACAGGCCCAGGTCCTGCTCTGGTAGCCTCCAAATATCAATGCCAGACTTGTTTGGTCCCACAGGGTGGTCAGCAACTGGCTGAATTGCAAATCAACCCCTGCACACCTGGGAGGCCCAGGACAGGACTGCAGAGAGCACAGGGCCGAGTGAGACCTCAGCTCATGAGGTCCATCGGTTCCAAACTCTGGGCAGGAGCCAGGACTCATCTTCCAGACTGCAAACTCCTCTGCCTCCATAAAATGCTTAAACTGTAGAGTGCCTCTCCCTTAACTGACATGGGCACCACAGAGCAGTGATTACCCCAAACTGGCTAATTTTTCAAGCAGGGCAATTATTGATCCCCGGAGAGGCGTGCTTTGCATCTCATTTTTAATCACTTTTTGTGCTATGTAAAAAGAGGCAAGAAGCGGGGGATTGCTGCTGGGAATCATGCTGGGAAGAGTCTGCTCCCTCTGCCTGACACTCTCAGGAAAGTTTTTTCCATCCTAGTAGAAGTTACAGCCTGGGAAACAGCACTGTGTTAATCGCAATGAAGACAAATTGACTCCATACCTCAGCTATAAAGGGAAAATGCTATGTTTCTCTGTCCTCTCAACTGCTTAAAGACTGTATCATCTGATATCTATTTGCCCCACATAGGATTTGGAAGAGAGGGGTGCCACTTTCTGCCCCTAACCCCAAATAACCCAAACCCTTTGCCACTTGCAAGACTGTGCTTGGCTGCTCCAAGGGTCACAAAAAAGCTAAAGACTTTTATTAAATACTCACCAGGTAACTCCAAGGGTCACAAAAAGCTAAAGACTTTTATTAAATACTCACCAGGTAATACACAGAAAGAACTATGTCCAGAGCTAACCCCTCAAATTGCTTTTTCTGTCCCCTGGAGTGACTTATGCAACAGCCATTCCCCTCAGAAATTATGGAAACCTCTTCTCTGTCCTGAGTGAAACTTGAAATCCCAGAAGTACAGCAAGTCTCTCCACTTCTTGCTCCATCTTTAGGCTTCTTCCATCAGTTTAGTGAGGATTTCTGCTCCCTCTGAGGTAATCACCAGGGTATGTTCAAATTGTGCCGATCTGAAATTCATATTTAGCAGTTATGAGGGGGAAAACACATTCACTATGCCTGGAAACTCATCTGTTTGGGTTTTTTGGGCTGTCAGTGATGAGTTCCATGTCTTAGGAAATAGCAAAAAATAAAATCAGACACCTTTTATTGTCTACAGAAATTGCAGTCCATTTGTCCTCCAGAATCTTAAATTCAGGGGATCCTTCCATTATTATTGGCTCTGCAGCAAGAAAAACAAAATGTATTCTAAAGTTAGTTGCACTCCTGTGTGGATTGTGAAACAATCAAGAACAGGGGGCTATCTCAGCAGGTAGCACCCCTTCCACACAGGTCCCATCTCCCTGAGCTGGCATTCTCTTGACACACTAAAATGTGAACTAAAAAGGAAGACAAAATAGCAAGGTAGGAAGTTGCCCATTCCTCTTTTGTAAAAGCATGGAATTTTAATCAAGCTTTAATTAAGACCGTGTGGATAATAACCAAAGCACCAACCACATTTATAAACAACAGATAGTTTTAAATATTTGAATTTTTTAAGCAGCTTAAAATGTTCATTAAATCAGCAAAACAACAATTTTCTTATTTCCTTCTAATTGCCGTGCCATTTAGCCACACAGTGAGAACGAAGGCTTTTCCCCCAGCAGTTCTCCACGACTGGAGTGAGCACGATCAGTCTGCGGGGCGAGGCTCTGGCTGGTTACCGCCGCCGCAGTCCCCAAACCCAACAGCAGCTCTGGAAGGCAGCGAATGACTAAGTGCCACCAGGCTGCTCGGCTTCGGGGACACGATCGCATCCTTCTCACCCTCCTCAAATCAAGTGCTGGGAGAGCCTCTGCCTTGCCAAAAATAGGAGTCAAATATTACCAAAATTTATAATTAACATTTCATTCTTTAAATCCTGTAATTTGAAAATTATTTCATCCAAATAGTTTCTAATGCATTTTTAAAATGATATTTTAATCTATTTCCTAATAGGTCAATCTCACCGATGTCCCCCTGTCTGCACGGTTATTTCTACATCCCAATAAAGAAATGTTACAGGTCTGGGCTGCTCACTGTGTGCTTTTTAACGGAAAACCATAGCAGAGAGTTACTAACCTATTGTGAACGCCATTCCCTCTTCCATTAACAAATCACTGTCATTGGCTACAAAAGAAAAAAAAAAAAAGAAAAAAGACCCAAGATGCATAAACGCGGTTTTTTTTTTTTTTTTTTTCTTTTAAGAGAACGCAACCAAGCCCTTTGTTTAAACTCCTTTTTAGCTCGCAGGTACTGTGCATCCGAGCCCCGTTATGAGCCGCAGCACCGTCCCCAAGCGATCCCACTCCGGCCGCAGCGAGACCACCCCGACGGCGGCTCCGTCCAGGCCGGGAGCTTTAACGTTCTAGCAGAGATTTTTCTTTGCCCCGTGACAAACTTTGCCGGCGTGGCTCGGGCGCGGGCGGGATGCGGAGGCGCGGGACAAGGCGGCTGCCGCCCGGAGCGGGCGGGGGAGGCGGTCCGTGGCGCTCAGCTGCCCCGGCAACTCCGTTAACGAGCGACTTGTCCCCATAAATACCGACGCGACCCTCAGAAAGCGAGGCTGGGGATGTCCTCCAGCTTTCCAGCGATTTAACCTTCCCACCGGCAATCCCCCGCCCCGCCGGACCAGCAGCGTGCGTGGGGTGTGTACGTGTGTGTGTGGGGCTCTGCTCGCTTTTCCGCCCTCCCTCTCCCCCTCCCCGGAGCCCTCTCATTGCCCGGGCGGAGCGGAGCAGAGCGGCGTGGGGGAATACGGGCCCGGCGGGCGGGGGACACTTACCGTGGTGCCACACCTCGGGGTGCCCGTGAAAGTACGACCCGATGCCGTGGCCGACGAAGAAGGGGCAGACCTGGAAGCCACCTTGCCATGCCAAGGAGCTGCGGGGGCAAAGAGGACCTGTCAGAGTGCGTGCCCCCACCACCAGCCCTGCTATACGGCCCCAGCCCCTGCTAGTGTGTTGCTGCCGACACTGGGTCACCACTTTGCCACCGTTCCGAAAGACAGCCATTGAAGCGAGCATGGCTGAGCCATTGTTAGGTTTCAGAGTTAACATGCCTGCCAACAGAGGCTGGTAGTTCCCGTGCCAGCCCTGCTAAGTAAAACGGCAGTGCGTTGTCTCCCTGCTTGACGGAGGGTAACCTTTTCCACAAGCACACTGGGAACTCATTTTAAGATGGCACAGCTGAAGTTGCCAAGTCGGGCAGCCAAGGCCCCAGCACAGTACCAAATCGCAGCCTCTGCCGAGTTCTCTGTAAGTGCAGAGTCTGTGCTGGGCTGCATACCCAGGGGCCTGCACTGGGTTTCCTGCAGGAGAAGAGGCTCCTGCTGCCAACTGGGAGAGTTAAGAGCCCTACTACTTCGCTTTCATAATACTTCAAACATTTAGTATAAAAACGTATTGAAAGTTTAGCAAATAGATGTATGCTAAATAACAACGTATTTCTAATGAATCTATTGCCACAGAGGCAAAACCAAATCATAACAATTACAGTATTTCAGTTCTGCCTGAGAGATTTGCCCTGCCTTTCAAGGCCTGCCTCAGGGAGAAACATCTCTGAGAACTGCTTGCAGGACCATGGCTGAGCACTGATCCCTACCCATGGTAGGAAAGCAAATTCCTATTCCAGTTCCCCAAAACTGGAGGACTTGGAGACACGTGGGGTATGCTCTGGCTGCTGGCCCACACCATATTTGCAGGCTTCACTTTCAGGGCCTCCCTGTACTCAAGCAGTGGTGGAGGCAGTGGTGGACACAGTGATTTGAGGCAGCTCAGTCAGGAGGCCTGCCCGTATCCAAACCAGAAAAATGCAGAGATTCACAAAGATCTGGAGATGGATTAGAAGTGACAAGAAAGTTACCCTTGTCCCTGCATTATCACCCCCATCCTATTTCTAAAATCAAACAGGAGCAAGACAGGAACACACTTAGCCTGAAGAGATTTTGCCTATAACATTAAAAGCTTCATTTGCTTATTTGAATGAAGATAGGCACTGAAGAATTTCAGGTTTGTCTGTATTTATGTCTTAGGAAATGCTCTCTCACAGTTTCACTACAGGTGGAAAGCTGAAAAAGTTAGAAAACTCAACTAAAGGTAAAGCTGTTGCAGAAATTAAAGCCTGTTAATCCCCATGGGGTAGCTTTTATTCAGGTGCAAAAGTGGCCTCAGCTTGCTGTACAACGTAATCACCTTTGCACACCAGGCTCCACAGACCCTGCAGTGCTGGCTCCAGTGCCCATGGGTCATCGTCCCAGAATTTAATGCCACTCAATTGAGGGACATGCTGCTCCACCACAGTTAAATGGCAATGAGAGAGTAGAGTTGGTTAATGCTGCAGTGTTCAGACCTCAGAACATGTTTTAACAGGATTCGTATATCACCTTTTACCTTTTTATTGCTCTGATAAAAAGACTCATCACATTTCTTCATTAACTCTGGAGAAGAATAGAAATTTCAGGTTTAGCTATTCCCAAACTCTAAAGTACTGGCAAAGAGGATTACCAATAAAGCTAGAAATTGGGGCTTAATTTGTTTGCACTCAAAGTTCAGGCTTTATAAATAATTTATATATACATCAACTTTATACAATAATTATTTTGAAAAAAAAATAATGAAGTATTATGCCATGAGAAGTCCTACTAGAGATGGAAAATACTTTTCTCCTCTGCCTTTCTATCATGTTCCCCATATCTGGGTCAGATACTTGGCCTGCTGGCTATGATGCTGCTGAAGGTCAAGCAAGAAGTACAGAGAATGGCAATGAGTTAGAAAGCCAGATTCCTCAGAAACATACACAAAATCCAAGATCTCCAGTGACCAAGCCCAGAGCAATGCAGATGACAATTCCCACATGAGTGAAGTGATTCTCTGAAGAGAGGTGGGAGAAGCCATTCATGCAACATGTGATAAGGTTTTCTTTCATCTTCTTCTGCCAGTCTTTTTGCAAAATCATAAATAATCACACTAACTGTTTAGCTTTGCTGATGTCCTTACATGGCATCCCTGACCACTGACAGAGCATGGTCATTTTTTGTATTACTACAGAATTTTTTCTTCCAGAAAAATCCATGTTCTGTAGCAAAACAGAAATAGTTTCTCTCTGTGCATCAATTCTTCTGAGCACCATGGCTACATACTTTCCAGTGTGCAGGGGAAGCTCCAGCCTCAGCATTCAGCTGCTGCCAAGGAGGGTGGCAGTAGCAGCAGGAACTGTGTGTTGGGCACAAAGCGCACAAGCACCGGGGCACACAGAAGGCAGTGTTACAACAGTATCCTGTCCTCATGCAGTCAAAGAAATGGTTCATATGCCTCTCAGCAGTGAATTCTACCACTTTCTTGACAAACAGCTTGAAAACAGCTCTGTTAGCATCGGTACTTCAGTGGTTACTGTCTGTGATCAAAAGAGGGGATCCTGGAGCTCACAGGGCTTTGACGTCTACACTGACAGACCTCTTTCTTCCCTCTTGTTTACATACAGAGCCTTGGTATTCTCTACATAAAATGTAACACACGCAACAGACCTGAAGTGACACACAGAAAAAAAGCTGCAGGCATGAAATTCAATTTTCAATCTGGTTTTAGTATTTGCATGCGCTTCAGAAGGTCCCATGAGGGGTTTCCCTCCACAACTACTAGCTTTACTTTGGAGTATTTAATAAATCCTAGTGAGCTCTTACATCCTTGTGGAGTTACAGCAAAACACCCAGCTTTCATAACAAAACGAAGCTGTTAATCCTAGCTACAGCTTTCAAATAATCCTGTAAATGTACATGTTGGCTGTAACTTTGAGACAGTTCCGAGAAGAGTGAATTGAACTATTGGTTTTGGTTAGCCTCTCCAGGGTCCAGGATTCCCAGGCTGTGGAATCTGATTAAAAAATCAAGATGCCAGGGAGTGGAGCATTTTTGCACACATTTACCATTTGTTGCTGACAACAGCTCAACATTTTGCCCAGCTCAGGACCTGTCAGTGGTGGCCTTTCTTTGCAGCTTTCCCATAAGACAATCTTACAAGATTGCAGCTCCAACTTCATCAGATGCTTCTTGCAGACAGGCAGCGTAAGCTTAGACAGCTGGAGGAGCCCTGACTGCAAGAGGGAAAGCAATGAAGGCAGGAGGCAGAGGCTGGCATGGCTGAGCTGGGCTGCCTGGCATCTGCTGTGGGAAAGGAGGTGCCAGTCTGCCACTTCCCCCTTGCATGGGGTACATCCCAGCGAATAATTTCCACAGCAAATTCTGGGGCAGCAGAGGTACACCTCACAAGACAGTATCAAGAGAAAAAGAAGGTTCTTCAGAATAATCACTGTTAAAAATACCAATTGACGACATTTATTTTCACACATATTGATCTTCGTTGCATATTTGGGCAGAGGTGAATTGGGCAGGATTAAAAGCATAATTATTTAGTGAGCCCAGTACTTGATTTTATGTTTTGCTGCCATGTGTTCTAGCCCAGTGGCTGCGGAGTCAAGAGTAGCTGCAGTGCTGCTTTTCTTTTGCTGATGGCAAAGCCAGGCCAAGTGTCTGGCATTGGCATGGATCGGCAGTGACCCAGCTGGTAAAGGAACATCACTGAGGGCCAAGCTATCCTCCTGAAGCCATTGTCAGAGCCTGTCATATGGTGGTGTCATGCTTCGGAGAGTGGAGACAGGAGAGATAGGTGTCAGTTGCCATCTGAGCATCCTCTTCCCATGTTGCCAGACAACAGCTAATTCTCTGAAAGGAGGGATAAGTGTGGAGACAGGCACTGCTGTCCTGACAGCAGCCTAACAGGGAAATTGCCACAAAGGAGGAACAGGCAGGACTGACTCTCTAGAAAGCTTTCCCCGATACTCAAGCTTCCCCTCAAATGAGCTCTTGGGTGATAAATCCCTCCTGTTAAGCTGAAAAGCAGGTTGAAAGAATTTCCTTAGGGAGCTGTCCTCTAGGTGCACCTAGAGGAGCATTTTCTTTTTTTTACCAAATTTTATCACTTTTTCCTCAGGGTAGGTCTGGTGTAGTATTCTTGGCACTCACTGAAGAAAAAAAAAGTGAAACAATCCCATTTTCAGCATTGATAGCTACTGCTTCTCTGGGCTCTGTGGTGGCACAAGGGAAGAAAGAATTTGACTGATTAGACAAGATGGCACAGACTGCTTTGCTGCCAAGGATAAGCATCCTGGTGAACTGATCCTCAGCCAGGGATGCTTCTCTCACAGTGCCAGCTTCTCTGGCCAGGGATGAAACCTTATCCAAAACAGTCCTGCAGAGCAGCATGACATGAATGGCTGAAGCTGTTAAACAAATTTGTCTTACACTTCTTGGCAGTGAATATACTTAAAAAACAGTGAAACTGGTAACAGCCCCATGACAATTGTGCTCTTATGTAGGGATCTGATTTTTTTTTTTTTATTAGAAGTAATCATGTTTGTCTTAGCTGTATTAGCAGCAAAATGACCACTGAATGGCATACTTGTTATTTTTTTAAAAGTATTGAAACCAGACTCATCTTAAATTATATTTATTTGTGATAAAAAACCCAATTTTGAATAGTACCATAGTATCTAATTTGAGAAATTACGAAATTCTACAGGGAAAATATTCAAGTGGGTTTTTTTTCCTGAAATAGTAATCCTAGACTGAGGGAATGCACAGGAAGTTCAGGGATTCCCTATAATGACAATAAATGTTGAGGTATAATTAGTAATATTTTTGAAAGCCAACAATTGTTTTTTGAAAGAAAGGTATATTTTAATTTCAAACTGGAACACAAATTACTGTATTTTTCTTACAATAGTGCTGAACTTTTATTTGAGGTTCTCTGTTTCTGAAAGCAGACATGATGGATTGAAATAAAAGATAATTTATTGCAATGCTTACTTTCAAGTGCAGAGAGAAGCAGTGTAATTGTAATTTACAGTAGCTGTCAAGGAAAATCTATCACAGATGACATTAAAATGACTTATTTTGCCTGAGCCACTTATTGTTTAAATGTGCATAATCTGATAGAAACAGATTTTTTTTTAAATCTGCTTTATATTGTTCTAAATTAATATCAAAACATATACTTACTAGTTAAACATTTTAAACCATTTATTAATACTTTCATCACTACTATTTTTTTGGTAGGAGTTGAAATTTGGTTTATTTAATGACATCACTTTTAAGTTCTTTAGCTCTCTACACTCATAACACTTTCATGCACTTAGACTCACTGTCTAAAAAAGCAGATTTCAAACTAGATACATTTTTGTCTGAAAATGTCAGAAATGGTAGAAGAAATGGACCATAGGGACCAATTCCATTTACACTGGAACTGAGCAATAGTTTTGATATGTCTTCCAGTAGAAAGAGGCTAGCAAAGACCCAAATTTTTCTAAGCAAAGTAACTCACAAATCCATGCAATCTTTTATTTGCAACTTGTAGCCGATGGAAGAATGAACTGCCATCAATGAAATACTCAGTGTCAGCTGTTGAGCTTCCATGACAAAGACTATGTTAGAATATTGACTGCAAACTTACTCTGAGATATAATTATTCTGAAACCTACTGTAGAAAGGAAATATTCTCATTATTTGTGCGTAAGATGCATTCTGGATATGACTGGAGCACCTTTACAAAAAAACTGATGAAAGAAACCTAGACACATTTCCATTCTGATGGACCTAAATGTTTTCAGCTTGTAGGTGCTTGTTCTCAGGCATTTATAATATCTAATGCTTGTGAAACTTGAGATTTTGAGATATATATATATATACATATATATGTATTTTATGTCTGTCTGTAAGCAAATGTCAAATGACAAATAACCTGAAACACACAGCTTCACTAAGCCAAGGTGAGCTTTCAGCAGAGGGAGTGTTAAAGTACTTCTAAACAAATCAGCACATTTAATTCATCAGCACGATAAAATCTTGAAAAATAAAGTTAATGACCTGCTATTTCATATAGAGTTTTGAATAGCTACTAGCTTCAATTAATCTGCTTTGCAAAGGGGACACTGACTATATACTTACATTTTGCAAGAAAACTGACCTCTGTAACAACACAGCAAAAATCCAATGTCACATTCAACTCTTATGTTATTTTTCTTCTTCCTCCTTTTTTTTTTTTTTTAAACCAGCTAGAATTAATGTAGTGAATCTGTAATGAAATGCATTATCCTGCATGGAGATTTATCAGATTTTCCAACTGAATGCCATGCTTTGCTAGCACTAGCTGGAGTTCACCTGCATGTTGGTGTGGCGTGTGGCTCTTTTTTGTAAAGAGTTAAGTTGAACACAAAAAAAGGGAACAAAGGTCAGCACCCAGCCGCCACTTGAATGTGAGATTTTTCTTTTTATTCCCCTTGATGTATACTAGGCTCTGTGTTATTAGTCTTAATGATGGAAAATTGTAGTGTTGATACAAATCTTTTTTTCAAAGTAGTAGGCGGGAGCTCCATTTGTTAGTAAGTTTTTTTGTGACTAAAAGCCATGGACAGTACATTTATGTAGCAGTAAAAGGCCTAGATGCTCTTTCCATAGCAGAGCTAATTATTCCTACTGTGACCTTACTGATCTACCCTGTTCCTAGTACATCTCATCTGCACGCCTGTTCCTCTGTGTAGATGGTGTCAGAGAATATGAAAAACCCTATAATGAAACCATTTTCATGATGGAGAAAGGCTACTGGAGTTGCACTTGCTACAAAGAGGCTCAATTATATGAGTAATTGTGATAATTTTCTACATTCATAGCCTTCAATGGGGAAAAAAGAATGAGAGCCACAAAAGAAAATTACTTTAACAAGAAAGTACAGAGAGTAAAAATGGAAGAAGAGACAAAAAGGGGGAAAAAATAACCAGAAAAAAAAGTTTAAAAAATAGATCTGGAGGGAGGAATAGCAAGACAGGGAGAACAACAGAAATGCTCAAAAAGCCTATGTGCAGCTGTGTTGCACAATTAAATTGAATTTTTTTTCTGCAGTTGATGAATGTGACTACTGCAAATGTGCCTCTGTAGTTAGCTATCATTTGTTGTTCCGTGACAGGAAAAGGATAATTACCTCTCAGAGAGAATCAAAGGCTGACATGCCCTTTAGACACAGCCATGAATGCAGAGCTCGATAGAATGCTTGAATAAGAATCCAGTGTTCTGTGCCCCCTTCTACTCAAGAATAAATTTTGTTAAAATGCAAGAGCACCACCAGTAAATTTGTTGAACCCTAGGTGTTCAAAAATATGAGGTGCATCTATCGACTCATCCCATTTGCAAAAATAAAACTACATTTTGAATTCACTTCTATTATATTCATGGACAGTAAGATAGTGAGATATGCATTAAATTTCTTTTCCCAGTAGGGGTCTGATTCAACATTTCCTATGAAAGAACAGAAAGACACTATCCTTTTTCTCCAGGCTAGTTAGCCTATAATTTAAAACTGTCAAAAACACAATTTTATACAAAGTCTTCAATAAAAGCTTCTCAGATATAACCCAAAGAGGTTTTACTAAAGTTTGATTCAGACTCTGTTACAATATTTTTAAAGCTATAAATACATCTAACTGATATTTTGCCGTTCTTTTTTCTTAAAGTATTTGAAGATTTACAAAGGAAAAAAAAAGGCAGCATCCTTTCAAGGTGACTAAGCCTTGCAGCTTTTAAGTAATCAGAATGAATTCAATAGCTTGTTGGGACCATTAGCAGTCCGAAGAAGTATTGCTTAATGAAATGTATATGATATATGTCTATTTCTTTCTTTTGGCAAACATTTTAAAATAATCCATAGGTACCTTCAAAAAACTAAGATGCATTTTTATTTAAAACCATCAGCAGAAGAGTCATGACTGCATTTATGTGAAGGCTAGAAGAGATGCAAAATAGGGAAAAATCTCTGAATGTCAGTTCTTTCTTCCATATGACGTTAGCAGGCACTGCTCTTTGTAAGATCAGAAGCTCTCGAGTTAAATATTTTTGTAGTTTTTAAACAAAGAGCTTATTTATGTTGACTAATTCCTCTGTAACATTCAATGAAAACAATGGTTTCTAACTGTCTTACACCATTAGACAGATGTGGTGTAGTGTCACACACAAATAAAAAATAAACAAAAGCCCACTGCAAATTACATCTGTTAATTTAAATCTACTTTATGAATATCTTTGTCTTTTTCTACAGTTATCTTTGCTGACCCTAGTGTAATTCACTTAAAAAAAATACCTCTTACCCAAGGAACAACATTATAGCTTGGCAGTTCACATACTGATATCAGACTGAAATGGTGGTTTTGAATCATAAAACATGTCATCAGCTTTATACCAAACCACCAATAACCTTTGTCCCATTTGCCAGCCCTCCTTTTACTTGTCAATATAAGGCTTACCTGATTGTGTTTCCAATTACAGAGAAGGGAGCCCCTGGTCTGCAAGCTGCAATTGCTTCATCTCTACATTTCCTGGCAACCTCCACTAACTTTTCACCAGATTTATCCACATTGCCCACCAAAAAGGTTTCAGAAGTGTCACCATGGTAGCCATTGTAATACACCTAAACATATACAGAAATGCAAAGACATTTTCTCATTTTGCATCCAGAAACAAATCATCGTCTTAATTAAATCCATTCTTTCTAGGAACAAGCCATATATTGCAAGATAGACAGGTAAGTCATATTTGCAAGACTGGAAAAACAAAACATAGCAGAGGAAAAAAAAGAAGCTTGAAAGACTGCAAGGTGCCTAAGGATTGCCAATGTTGCCAATTAAAAATCCAAGAAAGGCAGAAGCTGCGCATCAGTGCCCAGCAGTGCACCAGGCGGTGACACTGCTCAGCCACAGGACATGAGGATAACTGGGCTGCTTGTGAGAAGATGGGTGGGGGCCGTGGATGGGCTGAGGTGGGCCTTGGGGGCTGTCGGGTGCCCTCCCATCCTGGCCCCCTCCCCTGCAGCCAGGGACCTGCTTGCACCCCAGAGGGGCAGGGACTGAGCCCCAGCGCTGGCCGTGGCCACGGGGGAACCTGTTGGTGGCTGGCAGGGAGGTGAATGTCTGCAGTCAGCAGCTCCCGTTGGAGCTCTGAGGTGAGAGCCATACCCTGCTACCAACAGCCAGAGTTAGCCCCACGGACCAAATCCATTGTCAGCTGTTGCAGGTTTTCTTCAATCTAATTTTTAAGCTACAATGTGGCATTAACATTGGATTTTACTTTTGATTTCCAGAGATGAATTTTGAGAGAATAAATGTACTGCTGTGGCACTGAAAAAATTCATGTTCTGAAAATGGAACATGCTGTTGAATTAATTACATTTTTTTCTTTTCTTTTTGAAATTTCATAGGTTTTAAATGTTAGCCCTCCTGAAATTCTCTGTTGAGCACAAGAAATCCTGGCTATGCACTGTGGAGCTCTGGAACACACCATTAAAATGGGGTTTGCAGCTCTGCACATGGCAGGCAGGCCCATAATTAATTGTAAGACCAAGAAATATTTCCCTACAAAAAGACAAATTATAATGGTGCACAGTTTTGATCTTCTAAAACATTTTTTCTCCCCCAAACAGTGGGCAACTATCCTTCTACAACTAATTACTCACCGAGCTCGAACCACTGAACTTTTGCCACTGGCAAGCTATTTGTGAAAGACAGACTCACATTCTTTTTGGTTGATTTCAAACTTAAAAAAACCCCATAACCCCCAAAACCCCATGCTACAGACAGTTTATTTCAAGGCCAGGTTTGTCTTCAAGCTGAGATATAAAGAAAATGCAGGCCATTAGGAGCAAGGGATATTTTAAAGAAAGGTGGGTGCCAGCAAGGGCCCAGTGTTGCCACTGCTCTGGCAAAAAGCAGCTGCAATCCTCTGCTCTACACCTTCCTCTGCCAGTTTAGAGTACCATAAAATAATTTTTAATTTTTTTAAATTTAATGCCCATAGGTCAGGTTTTAAAGTAGATAGTTCATATTTAAACTAAACTAGTTTGTTTTTAGCTCTAGCAAGGAAAACACACAAACCCCCAACATAAAGCATCATCATCCTGGAAAAGCAAACACAGATTTAAAACATAGGAGAGTTAAAAAAAAACCCAAACCAACAAACAACAACAACAACAAACCCCAACAACAAACCAAATAATAATATTTACTGGAGCCCATCAGCTGCAATTACATACTTCTGATATTAATAAACTACAACCACAGCAACTGTAACATACTATTTCCTTAAAATTCAGTGAAAGAACCAAGTTGTAAGAAACATTAACCTGGTAACAATAGGCTGAAAATTGCACTATGCTGAGGATCCAGTAATGGATAACACTATTGTCTCTATACCAAAACACATTTTCATGTCCATATGTTTCAAGCCTATAAAATTTGTATTTCATCTATGAAATGCTACCATCTTAATTGTGCTAAAATGGATTTTTTTGTTCAGATAATCTATACATAGTGCTAGGTATTTACACTTAACATCTTGAGTATTATTTAATTACTTTATAGAACCTGTACACAATTATAAACAATTTGTTGTGCAATATTTACTTTGATTTTTATTCTGTCCAGCTGTGAAACGTCCCAGTTTTGCTCATTAAAAATAAGCTAAGAGATCAGTTAATAATGCTGAAAAGTAGTATTTTTTCCTCAGCTGTTTTGGACTAAGCAATTATCACACAGCACAGTTCAGTTTTAAATGATAAAAAAAATCTTACAAAGATAGTCAGCAATTCTCATCCTTGCAGGAATCTTCACATTCACAGAAATATCAAGTTTTATTTTATTTTATGAGAGTAAATTAAAAGCAAATAACTATATGTCTGCAAAAAGGCCAGTAACATTTAGTCAGACATTTGTGAGTGGACAAGATATGCACACTATTTTAAAATAAAAAATATTGCAATTAGTTTATCATGGAAAGTATCTGTGATATGAGTCCATACTTTTTTAAAATCTAAGGTATCATAATTGTCCTGCCAGACTGAACAAAAAGTAAAATGAACCTTAAGGAAGTACAAAGAAATATGATTTAAATCTTTAGTTGTTGCAAACTGATTTAGTTTAATAAACTGAGCAAAGTGACACCAATTCACCAAAGTTAAAATGAAGGCCAAAAATAAAGTTTAAAAATGCTAGATTGCACTGTGTAAACCTGATAGTCAGAATTCTACGATAGAAAGTATGGAGATGGGAAAGAATTTAAAAAGATCAAAAACCCAAGCCAAACCAAATCCAGTTCTGGATCACATGTGAGTATATAATGGGAAAAAGGTCATCGACCCTAATTTTAATAGAAAAAATATTTTAGAAAGCTTGAATCTCATGCTCAGAGGTAGGTCTGCTGAAGATTTCTTCACTCTGCCAGTATGAACATAGTATCAAGTTACCAATAGGTTCTTTAATGATTTAAAAAGCTTGTTTTTATGAGATTCTACTCCCTTGTATGTGACATATTTTTGCAAAATAATGGAGGGATTAAAAAAAACTTCTGGTCTTCATACCAGAAATAAACTGCACTTCAAAAAAATAAAAACATGCACAGCAAAAAGAAAAAAAACTTCTGCAAGACACAAATATTTTTTTCATAAATGAAATGAGAATTAGGTTTCTAAAGCACAGTTCCTGTGCTTTCTTGCTCCTAGGAAAACCCAGCCTGTGTTTATTTAAATAGCTGTAATTGATGATTCCCTGGAAATATTAAGTCACGGTTATATCACACTATTTCTGTTTCTGCTCAAAAGGTTCAGGGCTTCTATACCAGAAATGGAACACAACACTACCTTCGAGGATTTTAATAAATGTAGGGAACACTGCTAGCAAAAGAGTTGCTGTCCAAATAGACTGACATACCCAGGCCAATGCAGCCTCTAATGACAGAGTAAGATAATGTCAGGCCCCACTCAAAATCAGCAGGAAGAGGAAGATCAATCTTGGCAGAGTGAAGGAAAAATGCTGGCTTTCTTCATGTTAGCTCATCTCATACATATCTATCTTCAGCTGCTGCCCAGTACTGTGGTGCTCTGCATTAACTACACAGTGGATCAATAACAATTACACCTTCTCAAAAACATGACACATAGCAGGATTGGGTTGACATTTCACTTAGGCCAACATTGATCTCAGTGCATCTGATTCCAGTCCTAAATTCAAGTCAGGCCTAAGTCTAGCTGGAATAAACACACAGTTAAAAACAAAAAAGGAAACCAGCTGCTTGTGCCTTGGCTCAGAAGTAAACAGCACATCCATCTGTGCATCCCCCATCTCCAATCCACTATTCTTCCTGTTGCTACTAGTGATTCTAAAGTTGATCAAAGACTATTTTTTTATATGAATTACTCACCGTGACATCAATGTTGATAATATCTCCATCCTGAAGAGGTCGACTGAAACATAAACAGAAAAAAAAAATAATGGTGACAGACAGTTCCCAACAAAGGGAATATAAGAATAAACACCTAATGACACATACATAAAAAATCAAGGGGTAGATATTTTGTGATGGAGGAAGGCAGAAGCAAACAGAATAACCATTTTTAATGTTCAGCTCTGACTATTTAGAGAACAAGTATAGCTGAATATAAAATAATGAGAAACAACTACCAGAAAAACATATCAACACCTGAAAAATCTACCATTATATTTATTCTTTTTCTCTCACTAGGGTTCATATTTTACTTTGTGAGTAGCTGAATGTATTGAGAATATAAAAAAAATCCCACATAAATTCAAATATATTTATTCCTTAGCCTATACTTATTTTGCTGGATGAACAAAAAATCAGACTATACCGGTTTTTTTCCCCTCGCACACACAAAACTCAAAATGCAATATGCTATTTTTCTTTAAGTGTCTGGAAAACCAGGATAATATATTTTTTTTCCTATTTCACATATATTTCTGTAACAGCTATCAGCATCACAGGGTAACATGTTCTGCATCTACAACGCGTTTAAGTACGACATTTAGTTAAGCTGAAGTATATTCAATATTAAATACAATTTATTAATTCCAGTTTAACATTTTAATTTCCAGTTGTAAAATGTACATTACTGAGGAAATACCTGTCAGGAATACCATGACATACCACGTTGTTTACAGAAGTACAAACAGATTTTGGAAAACCTCCATAGCCCAGAGGTGATGGATAGGCATTCTGTCTGATTATTTCATGATGAACAATGGAATCTATTTCTTCAGTTGTCATGCCAACCTAAAATATCAAACATAACATCATGTTAAAAAACCAAAGAGAGTTTCTCATATTTACTGAATGTGACTGCAGCCAAGCTTCAATGAAATATTGGGTGTTTCAAACATGCTGCTTTGATACAAAACACTATACTATCTGATATACTTTATTGATATATGGACTTTTTTTTCTGAAAAACCCTCCAAAAAAGAGATTTTAAATAAAGTATGCAGTAGAAATAAGCACTCAAAGGTTCCTAGAAAACCTAAAATCCTGTCTACTTCCTTTCTGTTCTTTTTTCCATATCTACTTTCTCAAAGGCACCAATTTCCCATGGCATCATTTCAGTAGCTGCTATAAAAATATTTTGTTTCAATGCTTTCAGTCCCTTAAAACACAACATTACTTTCCCCTTTTATTTGTAAAATAAAGGATATTAAGTCTTGTAATTGCCCAGTACATTCATCATAATGTATTTAAGCATTTTAAGAAATTGTTTTCCAGGTATTCCTAAATTTTATAAAACATTGAAATATTTAGATTTAAATTTTAAGGATATTTTATTTAAAGTTGCCATAGCCTGGATGATCATAATGAATCTACAAGTACTGACTCATCATTTTTAGAAATCTTCATTTTTATGCTTGATGTTTTCTAGATTCATCTTTTCCAAGATGAATTCATATTTTCCAAGATTTTACATATCAAAAAACCCCTCTCTTAAATCAGTCAGCCATTTTCTGGGTATCCATGGAGTGCGAAATGCACATGCTTAAAATAATATTATTCTTGCTTTTCTTTTTGATCAAATCTGTCTCTGGAATGGTTAGAGCTGAAATTTGGTAGGGAAACCTCTCTAATTGAGAAGTACTTTTGAGGGTTCCTCTGTAAATTGATTTTTGCTTTGAATTAGTTCTGAACCTTTGAAAATCATACTTTGTACAGATGCAAGTATCATTCTTAGCACACTGAAGGAATTCACAGTGGCTGTGATTTTGAAGTAACATGTGGAATACAGGTGGGCTGTGGTGCAGGAGACAGTTATATATTGAAACACTGCGTAGCCAGGCACAGCCAATACAGGAGAGTGCACTTGTGTACTGTGCTGAGGATAAAACCAGCTCTGTTTACTCAGCTGAATTTTGCTCAGCACAGAAACGTTGTTGGGCAGGTGAGGAGCGATGAAGGTGAGTTCAAGACCAGGATTTGGGGTTACTGCACATGCCCCCTGTTTCGCAGCCGCAGCCTTGGCATGCTGTCTGGATTGGATACGGCAGCCATTGGTTCTGGATAAATACAGGTTTGTTGCTCCTGCCTCTGCTCAGACATCTTCATCTTTAGCCCACAGACAAACTGAACTGCTATGTACCTGACTGGCTGCTGTCTACCGCTTCTCTGCTCAAGCAATTTGATGTGGTTTTTGGATACTCAGCAGACAGATCTCTGGTCTCTGCATGGCTTACACTCTGTGCAAAGTTCTGCTTTTAACAGTATGTGCTTTACTTTTAAAGGTACTTTTGCTAGCTGGGCAAGTTAGGGGTGGCACCTGCCGTGCCCCTAATCCCTTACTCGGAACAGGGCAATTCAATGGTATAGAATAAAATATTTTCATGTCATAGAATCTGTGCTTTTATTCCCAAATGTGTAACCCAGACTCAGGAAAGCTATCATATATAATAGTGTATCATAATTTGAAATCCCACAGGTGGTAATGGCAACATTAAAACCATGTTCAAACTCTATCTCTCTGTATCCGTGGATTATAATGCACCTCTGTTATATCGGGGGATCTTAACTGCCACTAGCTAAAGCACAGGCAAGAGCCAGTTTGGAGGACTGTGTGCAAGGTGGATTCAGCAAGATAACAGGAACAGGTGGAGGGATGGGACTCTTCAGGTAAAATAGGAATGTAGAGTTTAGCTTATGAGACTAGGCTAAAAGAGCTTGGTTTGTTCAGTCTGGTGCACAGCTCTGTTCCTGCATGAAGGGGATAACTCACGGAAAGGCAGGAAGCTGTTTAAATTAAAGAGCAGTGTTGGCACACGAACAGATGGGTATAAATTGACCACGTGCAGCAACAGGCTGGAAAGCAGAAGATGCTCACTGTCAATAAGAGAGGGTTTTGGAGCATCCTCCCAGTCAGTGGAGTCTTGAACAAACACTTAAGTGCGTAAAACAGAGCTCACCACCAGTCTGTGACTGACCTGGGCTGTGGTTTTAGCATTGCAACTCCAAATACCAGCTCTCTCCCAGTACACAGGTCCTGGTTATGTAATTATTACCTTATACACCTTTTTGCTCCAAAACATTCATTATGCATGTGTAGTATTTTGCTTTATGTACGATTTGGCACATATTATGAGCTGCATCATAAACTACACCATACTGCATACATGTGTATTCACACATGATAACAACCAAAGAGTATTTGTGAAAAACTGCTCTCATTCAAAACCCACATTGCACCCTGATCCTTTGGAAACATGTATACGCCTTTAACTTTAAATGAGTAAGTTTTATTGTACTGAAAAACAATTGAACATTAAAAAGTTAAACATGCACAAAGCTATGTAAGATTAAAGCTTCAGGCAATTTTGTTATTTGCCATCCCAGCTCCAGAACTATACCTTTGTGAAAGAGTGATGATAGCTGAAAGAAAAATCCCCTTTTAAGTCAATGGCATTGACCTACAGTCCCCATCTATCTCTGCATCTCATAGCTACTCAACCCATTTCACCTTATCCAATATGCTATTACATGAAATACCAAGGCAAGGCTAAAAAAGCATTTCTTCATCTGCAAAACCTGGTAGTTGGCTCCTCCCTGTACATTTTTTCTTGGGAGATATCCTAAAAAGCATACTGTAGGAACATTTCTGGAAATCAGGAGGCTTTACTATCAATGCACTCTGGATAATTGTGTAGAATTTGGCAGCTGTTTTTTCCAGTGGCAGCTCTACGAGTTACATTGGATTCCACAGGACAGTGAGGGCTGAAGGATGGACAGGAATGGAGAAGGCAGACCAAGTGTGGGCTTGTACACATGCAGAGCTGGAAAGCATGACATATGAGGCAGATGGGCCATGAAATGAAAGGAAAAAATGTAGCATGTGCCTTAGGAGAAACTCACATGATTTGACACAATCTGAAGAGAGGGAGATTACAAACACAGAGATATTACACCTGAGCCAGTAACTATGCACTACATAGGTCCAAAGTACAGAAATAATTAAACAGGCATATCATGAACTGAAACAAAAGTTAATAAATCCTTATTTTTATAGGATCAAACTTAAAGTTGGATGCACATAATAGGAAAGAACAAAAAAGTAGGAACAAAACCCAAATAAGTGAAAGCATAAAAAACACCCAAGCTGTTATGGGACTTCTGTAATTGTTACCTTTAAGCCCTTTCCAGCCAGAAGCAGGACATGACGGGCCAACTGACAAGCTTGACGAAGCCCTTGAATCTGATCTTCATTCTTAATTTCTATGTCGTCTCCCCAGTCTGGTACAATGCCTGTCGTCACATAGTCTGGCTTCTTTATGTGCTTGGAGAAAAAGGATTGAAAATGAAGATCAGAAAACTGAGCATGACAATGGGATCATTTTCTCAGATATTGCCTCCTGCTTCATGGCAGCTTGCCCTTTCTGTCGTAGTATCGACCTTCCTAAGCCATCAGGGCAAACCCTCAAGGCTGCCTCAGTATTTCTTCCACTGCCCTTTTGAACTTAACATTGCCTGTTACTACTGACTTACACAGTCTGTTAGCCTTCCAGTGCTGAAACCCCAGATACTGCAGCTGACTTCCAGCACAGACAGTCTCAAGTTAAGAAACTGAAAGAAAGACTTTAAAACTCTTCTTTTTCAAAGAGGAGCACTTTCTACAAAAGGCATCTAAACACTGGAAGTGATGGGACAAACATATAGAATTAGTCTCAAAATTAAACCTGATCAAATCCTGTGTTTCTCATTCAAACAAAACTCCTATTGAAAAATCCATGAGATTGCTTTTTGACTAAGAACCTTAGGATTTAACTGATTTTAATTTAAAGGCTATTACACATTAATCTAGTTCATATGCTGTGTCTAAATTTGTCCATCTACAACATTACACAAAGGTATCCCAATTTGCTATGTCAAGGGAAGTGTAATAAACCTAATTTTTTCCACAGAAGAACTTCTCAGCCCTTGTATGATGTGAAATTTAATATCTGATTTTTTAAAATCCACAACAATTTAACAACGTTTATAAACATGAAAGAACAGTAATGTCTTGCACAGAGTTGGAAATGCACTTTCTCTCAGAGAGTCCTGGCCTGTTTCACTGGCTGTGGAAGAATCCCTTTGCCCATGACAGCCAGGCTGATCTTCTGCCATGCTGGCCACAGGGTGAGTTTTGCACTGACTTCACAAAATACAGAGTCAAGCTGGCAGGCAGAAAACAAAGTATGCATTTTGGCTGTACACAAAACAACCATACAACAACAGGGTGTAGGAGTAACAAAGAGTGGGGCAACTGATGAACTCTATCGGGACTTTAAATAGGAAGACTACTGTTACTGTTACAGGTATTTTATGTCTAATCTGATAAAAAACTATGAAATTATCTTCAGCAAACTTATGTCAACAGAATTTCAGATCCCGTTTCTTTAAGATTAATGTCATAATAACCGTAACAACATCCTATTGCAGTAGTTTGGGCCTTAGTCAAAAAAAAAACCCAACCAAAGCAACGCCATTTGTTAGATTAGCAACTCCATACACAGCATCACCCTCGCTCTCCCCTTGGAGGGCACTTACCTATTAACTGAGACATGATCCTACTGACCTCTAAGAACTTTGAAGGGAGAAGCCCAAAGGAGAGTGCATACAAATAAATGTCCATGTCGACAGTTTCACACCAACATCTTAAAAAACTCTGTTATTTCAATGTGATTTCTGCCATTATCTGAATAAAAGTAAAAACTTTGCCCTCAGCTTTTCAGAGTTCATAGATGTGGACGGATTTTTAGATGTCTGAGAACTCTGATCTGGGAAGACAACTCTTCATTATGACAATATATTTCTTCCTCTTTATCCTAAAAGAGGCATGTAAATACAGAAAATAAAGGAAAAAAGGAAAATGATTTTAAGCTTTTGAAAATATATAGTGCATGTAACCCTACGTTCTCCCTGCACACAGAGCTTCCACAGCCTCTTAGGGCTAAGAGCCCTACTTGCATCATTCTTATCTGTTTTCCTATCTAACAACTTTTTAGTATATCTGGCCCATGGAAATGCCCTATATTTGGCCTAAGAAATCGATATTAAAATGCAAAACAAAACTGTAAAAAGTACTAATGCACATCCTGTGAAGCACTGTTTAGAAAAGGTACTTTGGTTTCTTTTGGCTAAAGGAAAGATACTAAACAGTTAATCTGTATGCTGTAATTAAACAGGGGAAAAAAAGAAAAGGAAAAAAAGGAAACAAGAAGTGGAGCACATGTTAAATTTGCATTTGCATCAAAAAGTCCCTTTTGGCTTTAAAGTAAATAAAACCAAAAATATATGTTGCAAGGAATAAGAACACTCAGGCACAAAAAAGACAAGTTTAAAACATGAAGCGGGACAGCTACCAGCAGGTATTGTATGTTCTCTTTCTGACATAACCAAATAATAAAACCTCAGCAAAATATAAGCATTTTTGTAATTAGCTTGCTAGAGATTTATACAGAAGGGGACTCAGATGATCATAAATGATTCCTACTGACTTCTGGTAAGACAGTCTACCATTGCTCCAAACAAGAATCTGGACCCAGAATTGCCGACAGATGATTATAATACTCACATTTATTCTACTATAACTAAACAAGCCCCAGGTTTGAACTCCCTCATAACTAAATACATCACTGTGTTTAACATGGAAGACAGCTGGACATCAGCTCTCCTATTTCAAATACCAGACCAAGCAACAGGACAGTGATCCAACCCCCAGCTGTTGGACAACAAATACACTTGATCATGACTGCAATCAAACTCTACACTGGCTGAAGAACAGATTAGGTAACAGATATTGCAGTACCTTAGGAACTTGGTGAGCTGGAGAAACCACGGCTGGCCAAACTATATTATAAGCAGCATTTCTTTGTCCCTGAAAGAAGAAGCATCTTTGCTGATGATTGCTTGAGTGCCTGTGCAGGTAGTTATGATTACACAAAGAAAAGATTATGTGGCAGCCAGTCACAGAACCTGTTAACAGATAAATTAAAAAATATTAACATTTTTTTCTACTTCCACATTACAAAATGCAAAGTATGCAAAAAGAAGGGCATAATGTAAAGCAAAGCACAGAACTCATGTAGTTGCTGACAGTAATTCAAATCTTGTACTGTTTAAGAAAGAGCAGAAAGAATGAGAAGAAATGAGAACAAAAAAACTTCCCAAACAATACTTTGAAGGTTTATAAAATATCAAATCTGTTTTGGTTTGATGCATTAAAAAGGAGTGTGGGTAAATTCCCCCCAGTTTACAGACAAGCGTGATGCTCTAACTGGCCTCTGCTTGGAGCAATTTGCACGGCCACACTGTTCAAGGCTTTGCAAAGCAGTTATTAAGACACAATAGCAAGAAAAGAGAAGACAAAAAAAGAAGATTTAATGTTACTTCATACAATATTTTCAGCTGTATTTTTGCAGAATTGGTCACAGATTTGAGCATAACAAAGGTAATGTTGCTCTTTGTCTTGTTGCTCAAGACACAAAGAATAGTTCATTTTGTTCAGGGGGCAACAGAAGAAACTTCAGGAGATATTTTTAATCTTGGTTAGAAGTAATTGAAGGGATTAAAAGTGCAATTTATTTGGAGTATTTGAATCAGATTTTCATTTAATTCACATGGGAATTTGGGACAAAAGTTTCATAGCTCAAACTTAGCTGTTGTGCAATGATACATTTTGCCCCCGCAAAAAAGGAAAAAAGGAAAAAAAGAAAAAAGGAAAAAAGGGAAAAGAAAGGGCAATTGAGGCCCAAAGTCTCTCAGAGACATCAAAACCAAAATAATGCACCACAAAAGACAATGCTAGCATCAAAACCAGTAAATTCAAAAGTATTATTGACACTGCCCAATTACATTACAATTACACACAGTGTGTATTTCCACTACTCAAATGTTCTACAATATAAACAGGGTTTTTTTCTGAAACATAGGTTTAACATAACAGTTGATCTGCTTCTGAAAAACGTCATTATGTATACAAATACAAGAGCAATCTTGTGGCAAGTAATCCAGATGAATAATTGTTCTTCAGTAAAAAGTTTTTGTTTAAAAAGAAGTAACTAAACATTTTTATATCACAGAAATTAATAAATTAATCTACTGCGTATTTTGTAACTATGTAAAAGTGTTTATTTCCAGAAGAGTTTCTTTCACATCTTGCCAATTTTTTATTCTATTGTACCTTCCTTCCTTTCCTTTGGATGCATTTATCATGTTCACATGCAGAAATTATCCTTCCACATATGCAATCTTTCAAAGACAGCCCTTTTACTCCATGACATACAGAAGATTCGAGTTATGCACTGTTTTGGAGCCCCAAACCCAGACTGAAATAGTTTCATCAGGTTTGCATTAGAAATGTTTCCGACTGCCTCTTTGCACTGGTCAGGGTTACATTTAGGTACCAATATCTGAAAAGTTAAAACCTAGGTGTAGAAACTTTTACTCAAGTCAATTTTTACTGGTTTGTTTTGTTTTGTTTTGGTTTGGTTTTGGGTTGGTTTTTTTTTGGTGGTGGTGGGTTTTTTGTTTGTTTGTTTGTTTGTGTTTTTAGCTTGGTGGGTTTGTTTGTCTGACTTGTTGATAAATAACAAAGTGAAACTGAAGGGTGAGGTTCACCTCAAGCTCTCAGTATAGCCTAAATACCCAATGGGAGCTGCCTGCTTCAAAACAGAAGAAAGTGCCTCCAAGGAAGTGGAGCTGCCCAGTTAACAGAGGGCTGGGTTGATGTAGCAGCCTATTAACTAAAATTTAAACAGCAGACTCATAATCTACTTTCCTAGAGTCTCCTTCACAAGAAAAAGAAATCATTGCCCAATTAACAAAAACCACCCAAATATACAAAAAAAACCCCAGAAAGGGTCACCTAAACTGCAACTGTAAGTATGTCCAAAGAACCCAAAACATCCTACAAACTCCCTGTCTGGTTTGTACTCATTTCTGGAATTTGGAAGCACAGAATCTGCTGAGGCAGCAACTTTTGGGCCATCAGAAGTAGCAATCACTCTGACAGTGTAAGCCAAGTTGCCTCTTTTACAAAGTGCAGTTGAAGTACCTTGCTTTTAGCACAGCTAAGGTTACTACAAATATATTGAAATCCCACACTCACTGATGTGGTTAGCTGAAGTCCACATGGACATCAATATGTGAACATGTCTTTTAAATGCTCTCCTTGATGGCCAGAATGCTCTCCGGGCACCTCGTCTATTGTGTCACAATTTAACTGGGGAAGAAAAGGTGCAAGTGTGCTTGTCAATTATTCCCAATGCGCTCCACCAAATACACACTCTTAAATATATTAAACCATATTCCTGGGTGCATGTCTATCGACTAGCTCACATTCAGAAGGGATTCCTCTTCATTCTGAATAAAATTTTTACCTCTATTCTCCCAAAGATACATTGCAAGTGTTGTCACAAAATAACAGGATAATAAGGTACTGTAGCCTGTTGTTATCCTACTAACTACTCATTATAAACCAGATGCATACAAAACTATCTACTACTTGAACAGATGAAATGAGACAAGCAAATAAGTATCACCATTCTAAAATACAATTCCTAAATTATATTACAAGAATTATAAACACAGGACAACTAAACCTTTATTTGAAATATAAAAAATTATAAGAGAAAACATTCTCCTACAAAGTAAAAATAAAATTAAATAAAATGGCATTAAAATACAATGAAGTTACTGGTCTATAATGAAAATCTGGACTCCATCCACACACTTCCTTCCTTAAGAAGGCCTTCTAATGCCTCCACAGCGCCTTTTATTTTTCAAGCTCCTGTATTCCCAGCTAATTCGATATAGCAACATCATCAATCACCTGAGACAGGAACAACTGTCTGTATTCTCCAAGTCTGGCTCAGAGATTCCCTCCTCCTCATCCCTTACACCCATCAAAGCTTTTCTCAGTGCCTTTATTTACTTCTGCAACACTGGTGCTCAAGCACATCCTTTTGTTAAGCTTTCTATGTATACTAATTACTGTAAGACAGTTCATACACATGGCATTTATGCATCTTCCAGCAGGAACTGCAGCCACTGGAGAGCATGGCGTGTGAAGCTGGGTAGGCTGGTAACAGACCAGCACAACCAGGATACAGAGTTGACCCTTTACGTGTTTATTCTGTACCCCAACAGCAAGGCTACATCACCTGCCACAGCAATAGAATATTTACTATCAGCTGCACTAAGGAGAATTATCAGCAGCGTGACCGAATCACATCAGCAGCTCGGATGCATCGAGCACAGAAAATTACTGACAACTGCTCCGTGAGCCGCCAGCGAATCCCACTGTGCCATCCGTGTGCACGCACGTCCCACCGGAGCCGCTGGATTCCTCAGCACACCTTCCAGACCTTCCTCTGGATTAACAGTATAAATATGCACTGTGAGCTCTCCTGAATTACCAGATGAATTTATCTTGTGTGGAAATTACATTTCTTTTCCTTTTAAATGAGTCAGTCAGAGTGGCTGAATATGGCATTCAAGAATTATGATGGGTGGGAGCATTTTTAAGTGACTGATTTTGCAGCACAGTGTGCCCTATATTTATTAGCCTTTTACTCTAGGGCTATTTTAATTGTTATCTGTTCATGCATGTTACACTATATAATGAAATGCTCTCATTTCACTCCTAGAGTGGAGAGTTTTTTATGTGTATCTCTATTAATGACCCTTAATTAAGTTGATTTTAGTAATTTAAATGTGATTTTCCTCTGGTCAAGAAGTATTTTTAACAGGAGATGTTGAAAATGAACTCTCACATAAGCCCTTTTCTAATGCTTCCTGTTTAACAGTTAGACCAATTTATCAAGCTATGTTTCCAATGAATGAAATGTGGGGTAGCTGGGCAAAAAACTGCTCATTTACATGATTCATCAAATGTGATTGTTAGCAACCATTTTTTTGGTATTTGTTCATGAAAGATTTCAATTTTCCAAGCAATTAACAAAAATATTACCAGTGGACAAACTTCATGACAGTTCTGAGCTACAATAAATACAAGGGCACATCCTAAAAGAGACAAGAAATAAATTAACATATTTTAAAATAATTATAGTCATAGTATCAACAGAAGCAGAGTACCAAAATTATTTAGGATTACAAGAATTAACATTTAAAACTATTTAGGAAATAAAATCAACTTGCTCTTGATAAAGTTAACAATATCAAAAGCATTGTTCTGACAACTCTTTTCAAATTATGTGATTTAATCTTTCTCGTTAAACTAAAAAAAAGAATGTGGAGATTTTCTTAATATATATTCATTTGGAGGTAAAACACTAGAGAGCTCTCATTTGGCTTGTCAGGTAATTTTAATACTCTAGCATAATTTAGGTTCAAATGTGCAAATACTCATTTTGCTGAAACTTCTGAGAATTAAAGCTTAAAATGAGGTATTAAAAATCACTAAGGGGAACAATATGTGGAATCCAGCCAATGCAACTAGGTAAGAATACATAGCTTCTTACTGCTAATTACCAAATGCTCCCATTTTTCAATCCAAAATAATGGCTGTGGTTTGAAAGACCTTTACTTGTAATTGTAACTCTAACTGTCTAATAAAACACTGACTTTGTAACCCCCCCTGTTGCAAAGGTATGTCCAAGCTTCAAAAATAGGATGGGAAAGATTAAATGTTCTTTCCAGCTCTGTGTAACCTGTGTAGCAGAAGACCAGCTCACATTTCACATGCAATAACCTGTGCATTTGCTAAGAAAAAAAGAAAAAGAAAGAAAAAAAGGAAAAAACCTCCAAGAACAACATAGGGAAATGCCTGAGGCAGAAGTTGAAACTGATTGGGCAAAGTAGAAGGACAAGAGCCCTTGAAATTAAACAAAAGCAAATTCATTCTGTTGACAGATGTTGATTACATCAAAGCCATGAAAGAACATTTTTTTTGTTTCTCTTTTTTTTCCTTTTTTGCAACTAATACCTCCACATTTTCTGTATACTATGGATATAACGTATCTTAATCAACATAATCCAACACATGATAATTCTCAAATTTGGTAAAATTATATTATAAGAAGGTCTTAATGACAGGCTTCTCCAAACAAGAGTGTATTCACATGGTCATGTCTGCATACCCGTGCTGGTCACGCCATCATCAGCCCCTTACTTCCAGGGGTTAACTGCTCTGGCAGCCAAATAAAATACAGAGAGCGCTGTGTAATTATGGAGACAGTCAAAGGGCAGACTCTATTTTGAAATCTATTTGCACAGACAAGGTCTTCCAATTTCGCTTACAGGAAACAAGCTGGTAAAGGGGGTCTCCTCCTCTCCAGATGCTTTCCACACGTTTTTCCCACATCAGGAAATCGTGGACATGGACACCATGCAGGACTGTTTCCTGGATTGCAGAACTATGTCATTACAAGGAGAAGAGCAAGTCCGTGCTTGTGAGAAATATTTCCTCCTAATTGGATGTATTAGGGGAAAGCAAAACCCATAAGGACTACTGAAAATGTGACTAGCAGCAATTTGTAAACAGGACGCAGCCACAGCTGTCACAATGGTACTGGAAAAGAGAAAGCAGAAATGAAAGGGTAAAAACACTCTGTTTTTAATAGCATGATTGGGGAAATGAAATATTCATCAGGATAGATGTGACTTCAGTTACAACAGCAACACATTGGTGAAAACTTCAACAACAGCATGCTTATGACCCTACCCTGATAAACCGAAACACAGGCCAATACCTTGCAAACATTATATTCTAATTGGGATTGTTTTATTTAATTTTTCTGGAAATTAACAACAGAACTTGTTTAGTTAATAGAGATGTTAACAGAACTGTTCTTGTTACTCTCCTAAGAGGCAATGAAGCACAGCAATGGTCAAATGGTGACTGACTCCAAGGGAGAAGAGTCAACCCCTCTGCCAGCATCATGGTGACTCCTCCATGTCACTGAAAAAAGTCTGTTTCAGCCCTCAGTTACGCTCCTTGCTAATTACAATTCTGCCCTTACTTCATGCAGAGTGGAACTGGGCAATTTGTTGGCTATATGGCAACATAAATGAGTTTGTAAATTTATAAACTATATGGAAACAGATTCTTGTTTTGCTTTACTTACTATGATTTAGTCTAGACTAACAGACTAAAATGATGAATCAGTGCCTTCTGGAATAGTGCTGTGCTTCTAATTCATTATTCAGTCAAACTTAGGGCCAACAAAATAGCTGTTCTGCAAGTTGGTAAACTGGGAAACCACAGAAAATCAGAACCCCTTCTATTTACAGGAAGGATGACAGCCTAAGGGTACTTCATCCCAATAATAACAACATTCAAGCACCGGTGCCCAGGTCATGACAAGCCATGACCCTCCCCATAGCTCCTTCAGGAAGCTGGCTTGATGCCACCTTTTATCAGCAGCAACTGACAGTGCAACTTTAACAAACAAGAAGAAAAAATTAGTATTATATCCTTAAAATCTCCTTTGACTAGTTGAGCAGTTACAGAACTGCTCAACTGTATATATACACACACATGGAGTCACACCAAGGCAGTATAAGAAATAAATTAACTGACCGAGTAAAATTCTGGTATCATTAAACAGTACTTCCCCCTTTTATTATAGGACTTAAAAAATACAGAGTACAATCTAACTATAGCTGAGTGATATTCATTACTATACCAAAGGAAATGAATTGTCTATTACAGAACACAGGATCAAACTGTACAGACACTGGGAATAGAGCATCGCAGTCCTCCAACACAGCCTTCCATCCCACTGTTATTTCTACTATATTTTCTCTCTCTGACAGAAAAACGCAAGAAGAAAATAAAAAGACAGTGTTGTCTAAAGCAATATCATTGCAAAATGAGATAAGTCCAGTACAAAAGCTGCACAAAGCAATATTAAGGGTTTCAATCACAGTTACCGTCAAGGGAATTTAGGCTCCAGATCACAGCATCTGGCAAGTTTCAACTTCTCTGACTAGCAGGAGAAACATTCCTCTTATGTTACTGCATTCCTTTATTGAGTAAATTAATTTATCATAAAATGAATAAATTAGAATGAGAAACATATCTGTTCAGGCTTCCATATTTAAATACATTTTCCAAGCACTTCCTATCTATCTTTAGATTTTTTAAAAGATCAGAGAAATTACTTTTGCTTGAAAGACTGCTTATTGTATTCATGATTTTGATTTTGCAGGGAAGAAACAACTATTGGAACAAGTTAGTTTAAAAAATAGCACTTGTTTCAGATTAAAAAAATAAGCTATTCAAATAGTCCTTATATACAGCACAATACCAAAGCTTGTTGTTTATATGCACCCACCCACAGCTCTAACATTCACTGAATCCTACTGAGTTAAAATCTTTTCAGGTGCTCTGTGAAACAACTGTTTTTCAACTGCTATGTTTATATCCTATATACATGCCTGACACAATATTAAATGTTAAAAAGAAATCCTACTTTAACCTCTAAAATTTCCACCTGAAATGGAAAAAATATGTCTGGATCATCATAAAATCCATTTCCCACTCTTTCAGTAGGCAAGCAACATTGCTGAAATAAGAGTAACCTTTGCGTAGGAAATTTAGGAATGCTCCTGAACATTGTATCAGGATGTTCTGTGTAGCTTGACACACGGGAAGAGAACAGGCAGTCAGTCTTTTTCTCGCACTAAGTATTTTCCATACACCTACAGCCAATTCTCTAAGGACACAAGATGATTTCTGAATCAGTCTTATCTCAAAATTAAGGAAAAAAGTACACATGGCCAACAACTTTGGGATGAACACTTTCATAAAATAAGATTATATAACTACTCATTTGGTAAAATTGACAGCTAGTAGTATTTCTTGCCTTGTACTAAAAGTTATTAATTACTTGTATTGTCCCGTTTTCACATGAAAACACAAGTTAGGTTAGGACAGTAAGTCTTTACTGAGAAAACACGTATGCGTCCTTTGCTAGAGTGATGAGTTGAAGGTTGGGGAATAACATCCTATAATCCAGACTTCAAAATATATGAGCAGAGAGCTTACAGCTTTTTCTGCTAAACTGCTGCGGCGGTGGTAGAAATAAGCTCTTGTTTTTATTTCAAGAAAACGCTCTGCACAAGATGTCCTAATCAAGAGCTTGCTGCAGATAACTTGTAGCATCCTGATTAAAACATTTATTTTTAAACCTGTCAGTCATTACCCTGTGCTATTAATGCATAACTTGGAAGCTTATTCATAAATATGTGACATTTGGGTCACTGAGTGAATTATAATGATAGAATTATGGATCAAATTTGGAAGAGTACAGTATAATGTTTGGGAGATGTTTTAAATGTTTTTAAACACCTTTCACTTATCTCCTTGCTTAACATTTACAAAGACCTCTTTTTAGCATACAAATCCCTGTTTCTCAAACAGTGATACAGGAAGAAGCTGTTTACATTTTCAGAAGTACCAACATACATCACTTATGACAAAAAAACCAAGCACTCCATAAGAAATGCTCAATCACTGTCAGTCATACACACTAAAATATACATAAACCAAAGCATGTGGTATGAACTGTATTAGATTCAAACCGAACACAGAATTACAACTATAACAAACAAAACCCAAATAATTACTAGTGACTCACAGGCCTATTTACACATCTCACCAAACTATTGGAAAGGTAGGTAACCATAGAAACCTGTCAGCCTAAATTCAGCACTTCAAAATTTGTATTTAGTTTAAAATGCTGACAATTCTGTTTCTATTTGACAAAATTCATATTTTTAAAGGCATCAGTTTTTGCTTTGGTACTTAAATAAATGCTTAAAATTATTTAATCTGTTGGTTACTAATAATTTGCCTTTTGCATTTGATTTTACCCAAGTAAAAATTGCAGTTTACTTTCAGTAATATAAAATGTTAATATATTTTAATATTGCAAATTAATTTCTAACATTTCTTTAATGACTGAAATTAAATAAAAATATAAAACAAACACTTCTGCACTTACTATTAAATGTTTTGCATATGGACTTTTTTAAGCTGCACACTAGTAGAAAAAAGAAAATACTGAAATTAACTGTTAAAGCTGAAATGCTAATAGCCTTTTCAACTTATAGTTCTTTTTCACTGACAATTGCAATTTGCATGGCTTAAAATTTAATACTATCATTAGTACTAATGTCCTATATTTGACTTCATAATCTAAATGAGTAAAATATTATTTTTGTAGTTCACTGGCTCTTATACTTAGGCTGTAATGTTCAGTGTGTATTTCATTATGTAGATGAGCAATGGAAGTTGTCTAACATGATTTAAATGGGTCAACAGTATTTTCCTATTCACATTAATCATCCAGACAGCCACGCACACAAAAAAACAGCCTTGAAAACTAACCTAGGAAATCCCTTTTTATCATTGACTCTTCCGACCACTACAACAACAGCAAACACATGCTCCGGGAGACGGGAGCCTCGGGAACTGGGAAGCCAAGGCTGGGCAGTGCTCCCCTCGCCAGAGCACAGCTCCCGCCGCTGCCGGCCCCGCTCCCTGGGCTGCCCGCGGCCCCGTGCCAAGAATGATTCCCGTCCTGCGACGTTCAATGGGAGCTGTGTGTTGACAAACTGAGCAAATCTGAATCGGCAAAATTCATTCTTGGCACGGGGACACACAACTGTGCAGAAAGCAAAGGCGCGCTGCCCGCTCCGCTGCACTGGCAGCCGGCTTCTTCTGGCGTAAAC
Organism: Ploceus nigricollis; assembly: GCA_013399945.1. Classification (NCBI taxonomy): domain Eukaryota; kingdom Metazoa; phylum Chordata; class Aves; order Passeriformes; family Ploceidae; genus Ploceus; species Ploceus nigricollis. The sequence continues at coordinate 977,972 of VXBC01004276.1, forward strand.
ACACTTGTCAGAGCTCCCTGAAGTCAAAGGACACAGGATGAGGCCGTTTATTGCCAATTGTTTATAAAACACATCAAAATTAAGGCTTCTATTCTCAAGCCATGTAACTACCATCTACGGCCCACTTCATATATGGCATACGGCAAATAAAATGGCAATTTATAAATAACATAGCCCTTCTGTAGAAAGGGAAGCTGTCTAATAAATGATAAAGGGGAAGAACGTAAGTATAAAACAGGCAGAAAGTAACAAAATTATTGTGTACCAAACATTCAGACTAATTTATTTTAAAAATGTATTACTAAGTTAAAACCAAAAAAAAAGCCCCAACAAAACAAAGAAATAAAACACCAAAACAAACAAAACCAAAAACAAAAACCAAAACCTCATTTCTTGAGCTATCTTCACCAGGTTATTCGCTCACTTTGTATGGTTTATTGGACTATTCTACTGTCTGATTTTCTAAGAGTAAGCAAGGAGTATTTGCAAGAATTTAGATCTCAAACTCCTCTTTCTAGACTGAAAAGGGTTTACAGTCTTTTCTGCACAGATAGTAAAACCATAAGAAGAAAGAAATGTTTTGCTTTCCACAAGATGAAGATAACCTAACTTGCCTGCAAAATATGACAGGCAATTCTCCTGAGCAGGTTTAGCTACCTTGTCTGCAAAACTGGGCAGAAATCTATGAAATTCTCTATAGGGACATCCATTTAATCAATTACTAATCTGTAAACTCAACTCAGAACTTCTAGATTCAGTCAATTACATGCTAAGAATCCTGCTGCATATTTTTTTCACATGGAGAATGTGAAGTCTATCTCAATCTATAAGCATTTCAATATACTATTGAAAAGTGATGTGACCGTGAGTTTGAGTCTTACAGCCCTGGCCACAACTTCGTAAATGTCAAGGCTCCTGATCTGTATTCAGTAGGCAAAGAGCTACAATAAAGTTGATTCTAATGTGGCTATTCCCCTGACAATGGCACAGTCATTGGAAGCTTTATGCCCATGCCTGGGCCATGCCTGCTCATCCTGCAGTGGTTGGTAGTCCATTGTCACCGCTTGTCACACTGGAGGAGACATGAGAGAACTGCTGCCTTTCCCCAGACTCCCCAGCAGATTATTTTCATCTGGTTGAATTTTCAGCAGCCAACATCCCACCAACTTGTTTGTAACACCCATCTGGTTTCCACAGCTGGGGATACTGTTTGCAGCAAGCTCTGCCGAAGTCTTTCCATCAGCTACCTCACTCTATAGGTGATTTTGTGAAGTAGCTTCTACAGAAGAGTTATTTAGACAAAACAGCCTCCAAATGAACAAAAACAAGACCGTCTTTAGCAAGATGATTTTAGAAACAGCCACTTCTGCAGTCTTTGGTTTGCTCTGCAATTACATTCTTGCCAAAAAACATGTATTAGTTAAGGAGAATACTCTACAGCTCAAAACTCTTAGACAACATAATGGTACTACACAGAAAGCTGCTGGGACAGTTATACCAGCAAAATAGTTCTTGCTGGTACAACTTGATCTTTTGGAGCAAGCTTTGATTTAAGCTTTCCCAGAAGAGAACTATCCTCATGAGATGAGCTTCTGCTGATTTAGCAGGGTGTGTTAGAGCATGAATAAATCTTTATAAACCCAGACAAGACCCACTACTGTATTTACTTCTTTAAAGAACACCCATTTCTACCATGACTCATAGAATTATGTTAATAATAATCAGTGCAGAACAACCAGAAATGGCTTGGAGAGGTCAGACCTGCCTAGCCACCTCACAGGTGTTAGTTCTAAAAGGACATGGCAATGACATTAAGCTTTGTCATCACCTACTATTTCATCCACAAGGCACAAGTGTGACTCGATGCTCAGATCTGCACAAATGACTACAGGCAACACCTCCTCTCAGTGTCAACAAAGCATGTCTTTGTGAGATGTCTATCCACTTTGTCCAGTGGAAAAGGACCTCAACTCAACAGCTCTAGATGCGTTTACAAGCACACTCAAGAGCTGAGAAGTCAAGCAGAATACAAGCAGATCTGCAGTTACGGCACCATTTCTTACATAAAGTATCTCCATTTTACATGGAGGGAAGCTAGGAGTTTACTGCTGCTTCTGCCCAACTCCATCTTCACCTGTGTCTATCATAAATCTGAGACTGAACAGCTGGAATTTATATGAGAAACAAACTTGCCATTTTCTTTCAATGTTATGCCACATCTGTTGACTCTCTTTTTTAAAAAATACATAAGGCAGGATGTAATTTAAATTTATGTATAAGAAAGCATGAAACAGATAATCTGAGAAGTGTACAAATTTCTACACAGAACATCTCATATGCTGTAAGTATTAATGTATAAATTTAGACCGTGTTCTTACAGCAATAGTTATTCATGGTTCAAAATAAGCTTGATCTAAAATGAAACATAACTTTAAACAGGTTTTAACAATGAATACCTGAACATAAACATCTTTAAAATGTGAAAGCTGGAGACTTTATAGAGCTGGTTAGAGTGGCTGGTTATTTACAATCTAAACTCAAAAGAGAACAGTGTGACTTTCAAAAACACCCACGGAAGTTTTCTCAGGCTGCACGCTAGAGAGTATGTCTGCCAAAAAACCTCCAAGGAGCTCTGAAGAGCCATTTATTCTCCCTTCTAAGGCTTCCATGCAGCAGAGCAGCTTGTTGAACACTTGGTTTTTAACACTCTCCTTTTTCTTCAGAAATTATGAAGGGAAAGACATTACTGATTTGGAAAGGACATAATCTCTAAAAGAGCAATGAACAAACTTTCCATACTTTGTTTCAAGTCATACAAAAACGGTAAAAAATGACCAACTGAGAAGAAACTCTTATTAGAAAACAACACAATTTTAATGTTTTGAAGCAGATCCTTTTAAAAAATCTTCTAGAGTCTGTTTTCACCCTAGATAACACCAAAGGCCAGTGGTGTGACCTGAACGGGTGAACATGAAATACGACTTTTCTTAAATGGAAACTAGAAGTTGACTTCATACAGTGTCTTCATACTTAGTATGTTATAAATTGCTTTAAATACTGGCAGGCAAACAGCCATTATGCACTCAAGAGCTCATATGTAATAATACTTAGCATTTTGATAGAGCTTTTCATCTTCAAAATGCTTTACAAACAACTCATTAATCTCAACCAATGCACCTGCAAGGTAGATAGATATCTGCATTGTAGGTGGAGAAAGACACAGAAAGTTCAATGACTCATCCAAAGCCATGTACACTACCAGCCCCAAATATCCCTAGCTCCTGGCTCCTAGTGCCATGAAGGACCTGAGCCCCACTGTGTGTTGAGATCATATCTTCTCTTGAGCCACAGAGCTGCAGGATAACTTTTTTACTGCGAGGCAGTGGCAGAGTCCAGCCCAGCTGGAGACCCTCCCTTTTCCAAAGCTGGTAAGTTCCCAAGGACTGCTAGCTCCCACCAGGATCACCAACCCTAGGAAGTGGGAAGTCCATGAGATTCCAAAGTGAGACTCACAACATAGATTCTCAAACTGATTCACCATCAAGCAGTGAGCTGAAAAAGCCTCTGCCCTGGCAGAAGCCTTTGCCTCTCTCCCTGTTTATTTCTAGCTGCTGCATAGACTCCAGAGCAGCAGATTCCTACAAGTCAGACAAGAGAACCCTGAAGTCTCTGACCTCTGAGTACTGCCACAATTCAAGAAAACAGTTTTACCCCTCTGGTGTTCTCTAACTATTAAAAACTTGTAATGAAATTTTGCCTTCAAGAATGGTAATTCTCTTCCCTGTTGGTGACTAGAAAAAAAAATCTTAACATGATTACACTACATGATTGTATTTTTAACTTTCTGAGTTTTAAAAGTATCAGATATGATTTTTCTTAAACCCCAGAAATACCAGGAATGTCAAACCTGGAGCAGATGAGAAACGTGGAAGGTGTGAACAATACAATACACATACTGTGCTACTATATATATATATATACATATATATATATAAAGCAGACTTTATATTCCCTTACACAGAGAAAATGAATAATGAACTTTTAGTAATAACATATTTATTTCAGATGTTTATTAGTCACTAGATTTAAATATATAAATCTGACAATCCTTATCTGTTCATTCTTCACATTTGTGAGCCCAGAGCTTAGCAAGTTCTCCAGCCACTGTAGTTCCTCCCTGGGTAAACCATTCATGTTTAAAAATATAGGTTAGTCAGACAAACTGTTACAATAACAGAAAAACAAATCCCACTTTTTCTTAAGATATCGAAGAAAAAAGTCTCCCTACAAGTAATGGTATAACATGTTAGTTAAGCAAACACAAGCAGCAAAAGATAAATGAATGGCAAAAATGTACGTAGCTAAAAGAGCTCTGCCAGCCTGCCCAGCTGACCTGGGTATAAAAGGCAAAATGAGAAGAAAGAAGCAGCCTTTAATTACTCTTCCCCATCTTAATGTTTTAAACTTATAAAGAAAAAAAATAACAAGCCCACATAATCCAAAACAACATGAAGAAACAGATCCTGATCATTAAACAGAAAGTACAAGTTCTTCACATTTAGAAGACTTTTAAGCTTATTGTTTCATTGGTTTATAGTGAGCTTGTGTCTGACTGCCAACACCATGCTTTTAAAAAAAGAAGTCAAATCTACAACTCCCGATGAAAACAAGGGCATATAAGAGCAAACTAAAAATATAACATACAGGAAATAAAATTAGATTTAATTACATTGAACATTAACATTCATTCTGCAATCACAAAAAAATTCTAAAAACACTTTCTAAATTAAAAACCCCACCATAATATTCTACAGCTAAAATAATATGCAATCCTTATATAATGCAGTTTTTCCAAAAGAACGAAACAGATTAAAGAGCAGCATGTAAGAACAAAATTTAAATCTGCAATTGTATCCACTAAACTCTGGAAGCCTAACAATGATGATGCAGTAAAAAACCACCCAACATCACAACAGTAATGCCACAACATTTTTTGCTATTTTGTTTAATAACTCATCACTTTACTTGTATGCAGTAATGAAGAGATGTCACAGCAACTCGTGTCTGTCTCTGTGTGCTCTATTCTTTCCTGCTTCTGTTTTCAGGGTAGGTTAAAAAGAATCTTTTCTCCTAATCATCAGCAAACCAGTACCAGATTTCACTTGTGGTAAAGTATGCTACCCATCAGTACAAGGCAATGCTCCACAAAAACAACAAAGAAAAGAAAAAAAGCAAGAGGTCTGAACACATTTTTCTTTCAATTCCCTTGGGAATCATGGTTCTATAGGTCTTGAATTCCCAGGCAGAGGGGATCATGTTCATCAGTTACGGCAGCTCCTCTGGGCCTAAGTCCAGGTAGACTGCTTGTCTAAACTTGATGAAATATAGGCGCCATCAGGTAACAGCAGTGGTTGGGGAGACTCCAGAAATGTGTAACTGAAAACTAAAAAATTAAATTAAAACAAGGCTGTAGCCAAACAGCCTCTTTCTACAGGATGCAGTAACTGTAAAGCAAAGAGTTTACAGCATACAGACTGCTCCTTATATATGTTCTTTTGCCTCTTCACATAGATAATATGAAAGCTGGATTGGGCAGACAAGCATATTTTAACAAACATTGATTTTAAATAGAAATGCTTAGGAAAGAAACCACTGTGACAAATACAAATGGCTTGGATAGACAAAACATTAAAAAGAAGTCATTGCCCTGTAACCCACTCTCCCTCCCACTACATTACTTCAAAATATTTTCAAATTAAATTTTCATGCTAATAAGTATTGCTAGATCAACAGCACTGGGATGTGGTGTCTAGAAGCACTGCAAGCTACCCATCATGGTACATCATCATGTCAAACTGTCAAAAGAGAAGAAGAGGCAGCAAGACTCTCACAAGATGTGCATTTTGAAGTGCTATAGGAATGTGCTTGTTTGGGAGTGGGGAAGGAAGGAGGAACCAAAAAAAGAAAAATTATCAATCCCCAGTTGATAAGATCATTGTAACTGGGTGTCCTAAAGGTAGTTTTAGCACAGAAAAGGCCTTTTCAGACTGCATACACAATCAAGTACTACTTTGAAATCACAAATTGCAATGGACCAGCAGGACTGTCGCTGAAGAATGCTCAAAAGCTCCTAAGCTTTTGTTTAAATTTCCTCTTGATTCACAACAGTCACAATCAGAACATCATGTCTGCTGTATCCAAATATCATAGAAAGGAAAACCAGCTTAGATTTCACAACACAGACCTCCACTGCAGCTTTAGCATCAAAAAAGGTTCAAAAACAGAAGTAACTTGTCTTCAAGGTGACTTCAGCCAAAATCCACATCTCTTCAGAATAAAAAAAAAGAAAATACCATAACACCATAGAAATATTTTTTGGTAGCCTTACACTCCAACTATAGCTATACATGGAAAGCCACGCAAGAAATGAGGTTAAGTGTGCCAAACTGGCTCAGTAGGGTTTCCCCTGCACAGCTAGAGAACACCCACAACACACAAATCCCAAACTTTACAGATATGTGGTATGTTGTTTTTATGTGCATCTTAAATTCAGCTTCTGGTCTAGGTAGGGTAATTCAGTGCAAAAACTTGAGGAAAAAAAATTCTGTATCTAAATCTAGAAAGCACTTTACCTATGTCCACTGCTAAACTGTGTATTTGCCTGGTAACTTAGGAGCAGCAGGCACCAGGTCAAGCTCAGGCTCTGTTTCATCCTGCTCATGGATGCTTTCATCCTGCTTTATGGCTGTGCTGCCATAAAACCCTCCAGAAATTACTCCCTCAGTGCTAGAGTTTCTCCATCCATCAGCTAGTGCTCATGATTTCAGCCCCTTTTGTCTGCCTTAGCTATCTGCACTGTGAGCTCTCAGAGGCAAAATAAAATGTTTTATTATATGTTCATAGGACATTTGATCCTGTGATTTTAGGGAGTGGAGCTATCTGCTCTAAAATAAAAGGTAATTCACTACCTGAGGGCCAGAATTTCTTTAGGAATGATTCAATCCTTCACTCTTTCTCCTCAAATGCTATATATTACTCTAAACAAACTTAGAGGCCACCAGAGGCCTGTCATATACTCTATCACTATTCTTGATGTTTTAAGTAACAGAACATGCAAGGACCAAGTAGCCAGACACTTCACAGTTTGATCCTGCACGTAGCCTCGGCAGGGTCATCTTCCAATATAGATTTTAGGAGTCTGTATTTTTGCTCCCTTTAATTTAATCTCTAAAGATTGTGAAGTGGTATTCTTTATTTCACTGATTTGCTGTATGAGTATAGAGGAGGTTAAATCATTTTTTTGGCTCTTTGCAGAACAACACTAGAATTTGTGTGTGTTGGTTAACACTGCATTTATGAGCCTGAAGAGTAGAAGACTGAAGCAATACCTAAAGGAGAGACAAAGATTGCCTTCTTTGCTGCCCAGAGGCAGCACTGAACTGAATATCTTGAATTAAAATCACAGACATGAGTTTCCATTTCAGACTTTCCAGCCTATTGCATGGTATTATGTTGAGCCTTTGCTTCTACATCTGCAGCCAGGTGAGGAAATGCCAGACGACAACAGGCTCTGGCAGGCAGCGTAGAAGTTGAGCATGGCAACAGTCCTCGTTCGCAGATATCTCCATGTCCAACTGTGAACACAGAGACAGCACTGTAAAATCCACTTTGGAAGCACAGCAGCAAGACAACTCCCTACAATGGGGCACCCCATTTTCTTGCTAGAGTCATCCCAGAGCTTCATGGTATTTTTACTTCAGGGTCAGTAGCCTATGCACAAAGCTGGACAATGGCCCTTCAGCAAATCACCACACCACGGCAGCGAGCTTCTGCAGATGGTGGAAAAGTCTCAGAGCTCTGCCATAGGAATGGAAAGAGGAAGTAGCTCTTTTCTGCTTAGAGAAAGCTCCAGGTGAGCTTTAAGGAGAATTCTGCAAAATTAAAAGTGATACATACAAAATACGTTTCCAAACAAGGTCAATTTTGCCTCAAGGATTATGGCTAGGCTTACTTTCCTTAACTTCTGGCATATGAAAATGTACCTGTGTAATACATTTATCACAGACTAAACAGTGGCAGAAACAGGACACTACCTGGGACCTGGGCACCCAAGGTACAAGGCATGCAGAGCAGAGAAAGCATTCACAAAAAGCTGAAACTAAGTATTCCTCAGGAACTTGTCATTAACTTTGTCTCTATGTGGGTTTTAGCTGTAGCCACAATGGTGACGCTCTGGTGCCAGGGCAATGGGCACCTTCCTACAAATGAGAAAAGACTTCTTAGTCTGAAATGAATGGCTACAAGAGCAGGTGTGGGTCACTAAAGCTGTTGATGTGGGAGAAAATGTTGGTTTTCAGCAGCTGTCCAGGACATCTGCTAATGACTTTCCTTCATTTAAAGGCAACCTTAGCTAATGCTGAGAAACCTAAGCTCACAGAGAAACCACACCCTACACATCCACCCACAGCCAGAAGTGATAGATCTCGTAAGAAAAAAAGACACAGTGTGCTGCCAACAATACATTACCTCTCAACTGAGAGAACGATTAAACACTTTATTGAAAGGGGAATATTTTTCTCTCAGGCCTCAAACCATGAAAGTGCATGTCTTCCCCAGAGCTGCTGCACAGTTGAAATGGGAATAATTCCTTGCCTGCCTGATTATTTTCGAGACAGGGATGAAACTACCTTAGGATAATTTAAAAAATGTTGAAAGTGTACTACAATCAAATGGTTTGAACTTCCACCATGCATCACTTGCAGCTCATAATGCTAATGTTAAATTCTGGAGACATGAGTCTGTCTACAAATTAATGGAAAATGTGAATTAATATTTTCTTCCAGTTAATTGCCCAACTCATATATTGCACAGTGCAGCCAAGCACATTAGATCTTGAAAACTCCGTTGCCAAGTTTTAAACCACTTTTTCTCATTTGCCAAAAAAAAAAAATTTAGAATTACAGGACATATTTAATTGTAAGTCTGGAATACCAGGAAACAGTCAAGTCTCCCCAAAACTGTTAGCTGTATATTCTATGGTTAATTTTTTGAAAAAACATTAGGTTAAAAGTACTGGAAGTTGCTATAGGTCAGTATTAATTGTTTGAGTTGTACATTTCTGAATTTCTTTTTAATAGTGAGAAAAATACAAAGTGATATTTCTACCATTTGAATATTAATAGTGCTAAGAAGATTTTTATGATTCATTCTTAACATGAGAATGGTATCTAATATGCTGAAATTTGTGGTTAAATATGCTTATCAAGGAGCAAGCTATAACAATTTTTAAAAAAGAAATATAACTCCTGTTTCAAAATGCACCATCAGAAAGATGGAAACAGACTGATTCAGTAGCATATGGCAGCAAAAAAAATCTGAAATGAATACTTTGATTTCAGGAAAAAAAAAGAAAATAATTTAATTTTGAGTCCTTTTACTTCCTCTTAGAAATACTGAAAAGTTTGAATTTTATAAAACCATAAGCATTACCAAGGTCTGCAGATTAAAAAATTGCAAGAAATTCACTGTATCAGAAACACTGCTCAGTAAAAGATTCAGTAAAGTAGGTACTTTATTTATTTAATCACTTCCCAGATGGAGACCCCATAGCACACTTCAGTACAGTAACATGCAGAGTCCAACCTAAAATGGCAATTTAAAAGTTCATTACCAGTTTTACCATCCTAAATGTCAAAGCCATGTCTGATCAGAAAGAAAAACTATGTAAAATTACTTGTCTGCTCTCCATCTAGAGCATATAAACCAGATCACATTGCCTCAGCCACTTGCTACACCTTCTTTATTAGTCCAACTAATGTTTGTAACTTGTGTAGTGCTTCAGGATAGTTTGATGATTTTCATATAAATACCCTTCTGGAGAACAGTTTATTATTCCTTTAATAGACACAGTTTTGGCTAACCTAACTATGAAATATAGAAAATACTCAAGCATGCATTACTGACAAGGCTTGTGAACCAAACTTTTGACCTATATAGCCTAAAAAAGAAAAAGAAAAGAAAAAAAAAAAAAAGCAAACCCCAACTCATTTCTAATGAGACTTGGCACTTCCGGGCAAACTTGGAAGTGTGAGGCTTTGAAGCTGTACTGCAACGGAATCAACTCCAGCTATGTCCCTCCGTTTCTATAAAAAATAAAAAAGGTTTAAAACCACATTTTTGCATTTCCTCCTCATTTTACTAACAGAGGGGAAAGAGTAACATTCTCAGAAAAATTTTGAAAACAAACATCTCTGAAAGGCTCTATAGTCACAGAAGAAGCATCATCTCACAACATCCCATATTCTGTGGTGCTGGAGACAGCTACAGCTTCTAGTCAGGTGCAGTTTCCAGGTTCCCCACTGAGGAGCCTGTGGACAAATTCCCAGTTCCACAAGGGGTTGAACAAGGCAGCTCAGCCCCTTACAAAGTAAACAGCCAGCCTGGGAACACAAACTACATATGCAAGGGATGTATCACACCCTCTCACTCTATACTGAATTGACTTAAAAAACCTGGCCCACAGTAAGTCACACAGCTTAGCACAGAATTCTTATTCATTGCTAGGGAAGCAAGATCAGGAATCAGTTATATCAGTGTGGAACACAAAAGTAACTCATTTTACATGGGAAGGCTTCTCATCAATTATTTCCCTGTGGCTCTAAACCCTGAAATTTCATTGTAAGAAATTAGGGGTTCTACTCTACAATAATTCACCTGTATAAAATAAATAGACCTGTAAGAGATTACTATGCTTTAAATCATCTAAGATACAGTTGTAGATATAAATGCAGTTCTTCCATGTCTCCCACTTTATCACCAATAAAGTAGCACAGATTCAATTACGATAATACCTGAAGCTGTGATAATATCTAATCGGATCATTTACAAGCCAGTGAATCGGCACACAAACCATACTATTTCTAACTACAAACTGTGACAGTGACTTGATGTGTCTGTGCTCTGGGTGTTTCCCAGTTTTCTTCTACTAAATAGTAAATTCAATTCACACTCCTATCACCACCTGTACTTTTTTTTTTTTTTTTGAATACTCTTCAAGAAAAGGTGACAGCTAAAATGCAGTTTAACCCACTGCTAGTCCACTCTGAAATGCAGCATTTGAGCATACAGAATTTCACAAAGGTTTGTGGAAACCACTCACACCCTAAAGAGTTGTATGCCTTCTCCTTGGGTTGAAAGGGTTTGAATTCTGACATTAGCAAGGCAGAGACTATTCAAATAACCTCCCTATATGATTACTGAAAAGTACTTTTTAATTTCCTAGTATCTTTCAGTCAATTTTGTTTTTTAATAAAGGGTTTTTTTAAGCTAGCCTAAGTCCTTCTGATATGTGGAGAAAGCATTTAATCAGTATACAACTTCCAAGATCTCTGCTGCTCAAATGCACTTATGCAGAAACAAGTCCATAATAAAGAAAACTTTAATAATTTATAAAAATGTAACATCAGATATACTAAAAAGAACACACATAAGAGGCTATGAAAAAGTAATTTTTGTTCAATTAAGGTAGAACAGATACCCTCAGGTGAACAGAAACCTAATTTAAATTACTTTTGTCTTTCAGTATTTGCAAATTAAATTATACTGAACTGTCCGATTCGGGAAAAATTGGATTTCATTTAATCAGTCTTGTCTTAACTATGACAGTTTCACTTTCTCAAGTCTCTGTAAAAGCATATCCCCTAGGGAAGCTGAACAAGGTTTGATGCCTGAACGGAAGGTAGGAAGGCTTAACAAAAGTAATTCGCTAGGTTTTTTTAACTGGATGACGGACATTGGGCTTTTAAGTGCGCATGGGGCTGAAGACGGATGTAGGACATGGGCACACGACTTCAGCTTGTGAAAGGTTATGTGGTAGGAAAAGTGCTCGTCAGAGAACCTCAGGGCACGGGGGACAACGGGCCCTGAAAAGCCATTACACAGACCGGCGTGCCAGCAGGTAAGAAGTTCTGCACTTGAACGGGTTGGTAGAAAAAACGCGCATACTCATGTCAGGTTACTTCAGCAGCAAAAATCGCCACAGCAGAAGTAGAGCAAAACATTCCCACAGCCTTCCCCCACCGCGGGGTTCCTGGGACGGCGGGAGCTGCCGTGTGTGGGCCCCACGCCGAGCACAGCGCCGGGGGAACGCGCCTTAACAGAAGCCGAGCCTTGACAGCTNAGGCGGCGGGCGGGATCGGCCCTGCCGGGGCAGCGCGCACCGCGCCCGTCCGCGACTCCCTGTGCCCCGAGGTGCTGCTGCCTGCCTTCTGTACGGCCCCATCCTGCTCAGCTCGACAACGTCCCTAGCGGGACTGGTGACTGCTCCTGCCGCCAGCGGGAGGAGACACGGCAGCGAGACAGAGCTGCCGAAAGTGGGACTCGGTCCCGCATGAGTTGCAACCATACTATTCCATGAGTGCTGGAGCTACCTCATAATTTCCTGCCATTAAAAAATAAACAAAACCCAACCAGCTAAGCAAGCAAACACCACCACCTTCCCCTCAACTTGTACTTCTGTGAATATGAACTACTCTTTACGAACTAATGAACGCAAAGGAGTATCTCGAAGGCAGGTGCCAAGAGGATGGTGCCAGGCCTTTTCCAGTGGTGCCAAGTGGCAGGATGAGGAGCAATGACCATAACTAAAACACAAGTTTCATCTCAAGATGAGGAAGAGCTTTATGTTGAGGGTGGCAGTGCACTGGCGCAGGCTGCCCAGGGAAGGGCTGCAGTCTTCCTCTCTGGAGGCATTCAAAACCCACCTGGATGCATTCCAAAATATAAAAGTAATACAAGTAATCCTTTCTTACATCCTTACACACATGTATTGATCTTTGTGTCCTTACGTACATTCACGTGTAAACACACAGTGGTAAACTGTGGGATAAGTAAGTAAATTGTCAAATAGGAACTGAGGCTGTTTATCTCCAAATTTATTTACCTCCTGGTACAGCCAGTAGTAGTTTTTAACTTACCATGTACAAGTTTTATGATTTAGTTAAGAATAGACTCAAAGCCCAAGGCAGATGAGAATGCTGAGCATATTTACCTACATGTGCTTTAGAAAAAGCTCCCAAAAAGTATGAACTTAAAAGTTACACTTCAAGCATTTCTGATTTTAAGGAGCAAATTCCAAGCATTTTCTGATAAAAAAAAGGTGTTGTGATCCTCTTAAATTTTGCTAGTAAACGTGCATCTCTTAATCAGCTGCCGCAGCATGACAGGCAGCTTATATCCAGACTACGCAGCAGTTTAAAGATCAATACAATACCTTACACTGCCTCCAAAAAGTAAAATATTCCACATCTTTTAGCCACATTCTGCATGAACTGACATGTTTCATCATCATTCAGTGAGGGGAGAATGATAAGATTTTCACAGAAATAAACATATAGAAATAAATATAGAGAAAGCATTGCTAAGCTGATCAGTTACACCTTGTGAGCACCATTACCCACTGCTCACTGGTGAGAGCTATGCATACATTTCATTTGCAGGGCCGAAATATGCACGTCTTCACTTTGCTCCTAATTCTACAGCGTAGTATGGTCTTTCAGGAGCATCATTCTGTTCTCTTTTGTATCTTGACAAGGCTTTAGGAATCCAGATGCACAACCACTAGTTCTGTAACATCAGTGTGCAGTGTAAAGCAATCACACATTCTGCTGCTTGGCCTAAGCAACTATATATACACTTGAGTGGGTGTCCTTGTGTGTGCTTAAAGAGAACAGCACACTTCACATGAAAGTATCCATATATGATGAGTAATTAGCCACATTTTCCTCAACTGTCACTAAAGGAGAAAAACAGAGAGCTCTAAGGTAGCCTAGTCTCACCTTTCTTACTTGAGTCAGCGAGTATTTCCTAATCAGCAGAATGAGGCCACTGTTAGAGAAAATGAAGTGAATGCTTGGCTTTTTTGCTGCATCTGTAAGCCCTAAATTCCTTTTTGTAACAGCCTGAAAATTGGTTGATGGCATAAGAAAATGGAGGCAATTCTAGTTATGCTGCTACCACCTTTGTAATTACCTTGTCTTTAAGTGTCAGGCTATTTCACAAATACTTGTAGGTACTGACTAGTGGTTAGATTGGACCAATTATTTTTGCATGCCAGAAAATAAGAGGGGATCAATCAAATTATGATCAATTACGTTTCAAGCAAACTGTGTAATTTTTGCAGTCTCTGGATGCATCTTAATCCTAACAACAGTCATTATTCAGTAGTCTCTAATTTATGCTTAGATGCAAGTTTTCTCCTTTTGCTAAGAAATACAAGTAACAGATATAGTTTTTAGGACCTTTATAGCAGTAAAATGGAGGTGAATATCTCTGAAAAGAGAGACACACCAGATCCTAACACAGCAAACCTGAAAAGATCATACTCCACTGCGTTAAAGTTGTCACCAAAAGCAAATACATCACTTTCTTCTTCATGTGTATAATTGTCATTTGGTTACCATTGACAAATCCCCCTGAAATGTTTAAGATGGACAGTGATGTCTCAAGATGTCCTGAGCGTCAGGTTGAGAGGCAGTTTTGGAGAAATGACTTTTCAGCCCAGGGTTTATTCAACACGTCTGTGTGAAAGACTCTCCTTGAAAAATGTTTCACATCCCATCTCACTTACATTGGTTCTGTGCTGTGAAATCTACCAAGCACTAAATGTAGAATCTCCACTTTATTTCCTCCCAAAATTGGGCAGGCTGATATTAAAATAAGCAAAAGTGTGTTAAAGAAGACATAAAGCTAGGTTTTTATACACAATTTTCAAAGCAGTCTGTAACAGCCTGTATGACAACAGAGTTGTATCTTATGCACGTACAAAATCTTTTATAGAGCAATACAGAAACATGCTTCTAGTTTAAGTATAGAAGCTGAGGTTAGGCTTAGATCTTAACTTCTGAAGTTAGGTTTAGACTTTCCTATCTAAGATTTTCTTAGTTCTACAGCAGCTTTTGCTGATGAGACTGGTGCTGTTTGGGTCCTGCTCTAATCACAAATAGGTGTTCTTTTTTTCAGCACTGATGTTCATCTGATCCAGGGTGAGAGAGTTTGGAGCCCTGAACTTGCCCAGAAATTTCCTACATTAATGATACAAAATATATATAACCAGGTAAAGCTACACTAAATAAAACTTACATTACACCTTGAGGGAAAGAAAAATAACATATTTACAGGTCCCCATCATACTAAATTCATCCAAGGCAAAGATTTACTCTTTTCTATTAAACTATGAAGTTTTAAAACATGAACACCCCATATAGCTCAGAGAAAAGCCTAACTAGAAAAAAGGGAAGCATCTAAAAATAGCAGCTATTGAACATGGAATATCTCCCTTATTGCCCTACCATTTAGAAACAAAAAAGGGATGTCAAGCTTTTCCCATTGATCTAGATTTTCTTTACATTTTATCTCTTCAGCTCAAACTGTGCAACAACCACAAATGGAGCACATACCTCCTGTGTGAGGAATGTTTACAGCATTACTTGTTCTTTATTTACTGAAGAAAGAAGCTAGTGCTACTCTCAGAAAAAAATAGTGCACAGTACTGCTCCTACTATATAGATTTTTTGTACAGGCAAAGAGGGAATTCTGAATCCTCTTCCCTGAAAGCTTTGTCTTCATGGTGAAATTACCTGAGATTCCTCCAGTTTGGGTGGAAGCCTTATATCTGAAATGAGCTTTGAAGAGTTAATGTAGGACATTTTTTCCAACCTTTTCTCTCTGCCTCTGGTCTGGAGAATTAAACATATTTTGAACATGGAAATATGAAAACTGTTAGATTAATGATCCTTTGTACCTAGCTTGTACCATTCTAGATCTAAAAGGAAGCTCAGATACAGTGTGTAATCTTGCAATATGTATTACTGAAGGCTTTAGTGCAAGGAACAAAGAACCTGGTAAGCATGTATTTGAATGAGTAGCTATGAGTAGAAACTGGTAGTTGTATTATTTTTCTTTTTACATTGTAAAAAATATGAGTGATTGGGAGGCAAGCTCATTCCTACAATTTTTCCACCAGTTATAAGCCAGTATGACGGCAGATAGCATGCCCTGCCTGAGCCAAGCTTGCATCTATTTGTATTGCTTTGTGTAATAGCCTTCCATTTTTACTGGCTGCACTAAATTTTTAGCCTCATAATTTCAAATATTGCCATTGGTATGGTTAACTGCCTTTTGCAAATGGAATATTTTAATAGAAAGAACCTAGGGTTAGATTGAAATATTTCTGATCATTGGAGAAAAAAGCTAGCAGTGTAAACCAGTTGAAATTACTGAAAATCATGAATGATAGCATGGGGAAAAATATTTCGATGACTTTAGGCTGTTTTTTTTCAGAAAATTGAAATATCTGCAACACATACTTGCTTATAAGATACAGATGTTAATATTTATTATGCTGTCTTTTTTTTCAAGTCCAAATTATCCTAGCAAGCAATGTTTCACAAAGCAGTAGCATTACAGAATTAATTTTAAATCTGAAAACTGAAACTCCAAGGTTTTATAGATAGGCTTACCAATGTAACAGGTATTTCTAGTTCCAACAGTTTGATACTGAAGAAAGCAGGTCAGAACTGACACTGTGAGGAAAGGTAAAATGGCAAAATATGCAACATAAGATTTTCAAGCTTTCTAGTGTCTGACAGTCATAAAATATGATAAAGGAGAAACATAAAGAACAACAAAGTCTCAGTGAGAGACAAAAAAAGGAATTGAAAAAAAATCTATATAAGCACACACAAATCCTTCATACAGACATTATGGGCTGCTTACCCTCCTGCTGCTATTGCAGAGAGAGACAATAGGTCAGTCTTGAATTGCCTAAACTGCCACATAGCAGCTTTGTGTGCTGGTTCATAGAAGGCAAAGACATTTGCTGCCCAAGACACTCCTTCAGCAACACACAGACCTTTATTCCTCCAACGACAGCAGTTAGTGTCCTTCAAATCCTGCAGATTCTGGTAGTTTGCTTTCTCAGTTCTGAAGCTATAGGTATTCTGTTGTATTTCTTGAGATTATTAGTTGTTGAACAACAAGTTGTCTCCTAGTATCTGCAGTAGGTAACTTTTATGTTTCAAAATACCTGAAAGGGAACAGTTTGACCCAGGTTTCTGAACATAAAACACTTTTCAGAGCTTTATTTACCTCTTAGGACAAAATCTTGTATTAGCACCATTGACAATATCTTTACATTGGAAGAAAACTTGTGTCTGTCAATTGAACTAAATCCACTATTTTACTGAATTTTTTTGAAGTAGATTCACTATTGCCGTGGCTGGATTTTTAAGTGATGGAAGGGCAAACCAGCATCCTGATGCCAGAAACATCTACAAAGAAAAACTTTATAAATATATTCAGAGATCTTATGTACATTCTGAATATTCAAATGTAAAAAACTCTCTAAAATGCTTTATCAGTATGTTGTGCAAAGTTTCACTTGAAATTTGAGTGAAGTGACTAAAGAATCTGGATTTCATCAAAATGCAGAAAAAAGTCACATAAACCTATCATTAATAAGACTATTATTAGTGTTTGCTTTAAGTTTCTGTTAGATAGTAATAGCTGAAAAGAACAATAGTGCTTAAGAAACCTAGAATAAGAGATTAAGTATTTGAACAAAAGTATTTTTAATCCAGGATTACTTTAGCATCATATTGTGCCCAGAATAGGAGAGGGCTCCAATAGCATTCAACTTCAGCTATCCAATTCTCATGCCCCCAACCTAGAGTGAAAGAGCTGCTACTAAGTCTCAGTCTTAATTTGTCAGCTCACAAATCCACACAATTGAACCCCTCCAGTACCTACTTGCAATTCCATACAGACAGCTGTTAGTAGCTCACCGGTCTTCTCAGCACGCAGAAGTCAAACAACACTAGTTGTGTACTACACCACAAAGTATTTGTTTAAATATGGTAGGAGGTCCTTGTTCTTAGTTATGTTAATACAGAAATACAAACATTACACAAAACTTACTAAACTTTTATAAACAGTATTACACTTTTTAATTTCACAATATGACTAACTGAACAGCTGGAGTTGTTGCTGTGTGTACTTCTGAGACAAACATCCTGCAGTTCATTTGTAGGTGAAGTCATCCTGTTGAAAATCATGAACAAAACATCCAGACTGGCAAGCTAGGACTTTGTCCAGCAGCATCCTGAAATGTGGGTATTTAGTCAATTATACCAAAAATGCATAGTCTCTGAAGTGTTAGCTCAAACAGATGCACCCCACAAGCCTACTGAAGGAAACTGGCATGTGCCCCCCAGCAGCGTCAGAAGAGCTGTTGTAGTTTTCTAGCTGTCCAACAGGATTATTGCCTCCTTCTCTTTGCCAAAGGAAAGGATAGTCCAGACAGTTAAGACCACTTCAGGCAAAGTCAGCAGGGCTAGTTTAATTAGCTGATGAAGATTACTTCAGATAATTGGCTTAATTTACTGTAATGGATTAGGGTGTACTCACAAGGTCTTTCCTGGCAGCAGAGCTGCAAAAGCTGTAATCTGCTGCAGGATGGAAGGATTCAGTTTCTAGGCCTCTAGGAAGCAGTTTATTCCTATTTTTCATGCCAAGAAGTTTTGCAGTTCACAGGCACATTCCAACATCTTAGAATGTTCCCAAGACCATACTGGAATATTAAACCACTAAAGGAACTGGAAGCACTAATTCAAACTCTTTCAACCGTGTCAACGTAAAAAAAAAAAATCTGATCTGTTATGAAAAATTGAATCTGCCCTTCTCACTGTGTGAGAGAAGTTTTGCTATTTGTGAATAGCAAAAGGAAATTGTGATTAAGGAAAGCAATTTTGTGCTTTTTGGCTCAGTCATTTTTAAGTCGGCAAACAGCCCATTAGGCAGTGTTTCTTCTTGTCAGTCCTACAGTTTCTTCAATGGCTTAAGCTCAAGGAGTGTTAGTGCAGGCTGCCCCAGAAGTATCCTGGACCTCTACACAGGAACCAAATTTAAGCACAATTCTTCAGCTCAGCTTTCTCACTTCTGACTTATCACCAAGATCTGAACATGTTCAATAAAAAACCAAAACCATCCACAGAAAAAAACCAAACCCCAAGTTCCCCAACTTAACCTTAGCCTTACTATTACTACCAGGAAAATATTGATTAATAGATTTGAATACTACAGTAGATGAAAGATGTACCATACAGCCAAGATACCCTGATCTGGAATTAAAAATTCTAAAAATCATTTAATAGAAAATACAAAAAATCCCACAGATTCAAGACATTTTAAAATTATTTCACTTCCTCCGCATCACATCAGATAGTGGAGAACTGTCAACCTACAAGCTCCAGTTTTGAAAGCTAGACCTGAATCCCATTAGGAACATCAAACATGGTTAATAAATTTCAATGATCCTTACTCAGATTAAATCCTCTAAAGCCTGAACTACCAGAAAAGGTAACAATTTATTCCTTTGAGGGAGGACAGACAGGATATTTATGAACTAACCTCAGGTCTGAGAAGTAATGGATAGCAGAACAGAACCAAGGAACTATACAAAGGCAGTTGCTTCCTGATTTGTTTCTTTCACTAGTAGAAGTGTTTCTAGAGTCCTCACAAGTCTTGGCTGGTTCCCCAGCTGTGAGGTTTCTTCCTGAAAATCAAAAACCTGAAAACTTGGGGGTTTGAAGAAGAATGTGCTTGATCACTTTCAGCAGCAGGATCCACTTTTAGCAAAGGGTAAAGAGTCTATACACAGGAAACACCTGAGAGATCACAGAACCAACCCTGTCACCTGTTCATGACATTAAACTTGCACAGGCCCTACACTGTACAACAGGATCCATGGAGAATAGCCTGAGGAGAATCAAGTTAGGAGAAATTTGAGATTGCTTAGATTTATATATTAACTTGCTATTCAAGTATCTATTAATTCTTGATCAAAACAAAAGGGTAAAAGAAAATTCATACAATTGAAGTAACACTGTATCTGAGAATCTACATTTTTTATTTCATCAAGAAGTGCCCCAAAACCTAAAGTACAACATTTAAAAATCTACAACACAAAAATAGAAAATATTCAAAATGCACAGGAACACAAGTCACCTTTAATGTGATTAAAACGTCACGAGATTTTTTTGCAGTGAAGTGGCAATTAAGGATGTGTTTTACAACACTGTATAGATATCTGCAAGTTTCCTGTACAAGTAGGATCCTCATGCTTGTGCAAGTCGTTCTAGGACTCTTCGGTAATCTGAAACAAGCTGTTGGAAGCTCTCTTCTAACTGTTCACGTTGCAAGTTTAGGTCTATTTGGTTCAACTGATTAGTCATCTCCTCTGGTCTTAGACACCTTCTCATCTTGGCAAGTTCTCTCTGTTTTTTCTAAGCAATCAAACAAACAGTAGTTTGAACACAGCCAGTAATTATCAAGAATATGGTATTTCATTATGGTGTTTCATTAAAATTTATTCTATTTCAATATCTAGTTCTTCAAGATGTCCCTAATCCCAAGAGAAGCAGTAACCATGTTTGATTAGTACTACATTTGTTCTGTTAAAGGCTCATAGTTTCTCTATTGCCCATGAGCTAGAGAAGGGAGGAATTTTGTTCCTTAACCAAACAGATTATATCTAACAGTACACTTACTACTGAAGATGTATGGCACAAAAAACTTGACTGTAGAAATCTGACCAGGATATTTAGTCCTACATTAACATTAATTACAGTGGTGTCCCATTACGTGACTGTTCAGCCAAATAATTTCCCTATAACTGACTATCAAAAATTAATTTTAAGCCTCCAGTAGACAGAAAAAGTTTCACAAACTTACAAGTTATTCAAGTTACCAGGGACTAGCAGTAACAGCACTAAAACACAGTAAGATTATTTATATGCATAAACATATTTGTACAGGAAGATGATGAGTTGCCCTTGCTCTGTCACACGTGATTTTTAGCTGTTTCTTAAAAACACCTCAAAATACTTGTCTATTTTCCTTATCCAGATATACTTTTGTGTAGGTGATACCTATTTCTGAACTATTCAGTTCTTCAGGTACTTTTCATTCTTCAGTCTTCTCTAGCTTTGTAAAACCAGAATATCATTCAACACTTCATTTAAAAAAAAATATTATATATGGCTGGTATCTTACCAATAAATCTTTGCAATACCTAGGGAATCAATGTATCAAAGCAACAAAATTTCACCAAATTATTCTATTTCTAACAGTCTCAAAATCAAAGCCCTTTTGTGCTCTAATTTTACGCTTATCTCTCAAAGGAGTATTTGTTTTCATTCTGTGATTGATGCTGAGAGTCAGGAGGGAGGAGTGGAGACTACAGTAAACTGTAAACTAGTAAGACCAGAAAAACTTTTACAGTTTATCTTTGGAATCCCAAACATTCCACAGATAGGCAAAGTTCAGTTCAGAAAAGGAGGTTCTATACTTAAGTCCTGATGAGGTATTCAAGCACATTTCTGGCCAATAATCAAGAAGCCTTTCCTTGTTGAAAGGATGTGAAAAGCAGCATAGATGTTTAAATTTTAGATTCACATTACCTCTGTGTAGTCAAAATGAGTAAGATACTCAAAACATATGATGAGCTGCCCAAATGAAAATAGAGAGGAGTACCTTCTGGCCAAGCTTCTGTCAGTAGAACAATTAAACTTTATTCTAGAATTAATACAAAGTCTTCCTAATTAACAGGAATGTCTGTTTAGATTATAAACATTAGCTCTGAAAAAAGGGTGCCATCTTTTAAATGCCCACTACATCTCATATTATACCACTAGGCCATCTTTAAGTTCCAGATTCCTGCTAAAGAGCAAACTCTCTTTGCATGTTTCAGATAACCAGTTGTTTCAATATCCATATTCCCCCTCCAAATATACTACAAGCATATCCAGGTACACAAGATTTTGAAAACTGCCATCAGTAACATTTTACCTGGGCAGCTGCAAGAGGATTCTTTGGGAGCAAGTTGTTGGGCTGGGCAGAAAAGCATATTCAAGTAGCAAACAAAGTATTACAACTACAAAAAGCAGTGCAGCAGTGGTATTTACTTCCAAGAGGGATGACATGAAGAACAAAGACATGATCAAGGAGATATGTCTACCAGCACAATCTACTAATAAAATGCAGAGTTTGTCAGAAATGGAGAAGCCACAGTGAAACAAATTTCACAACCTGCTCACCTTTTAAACTACCTTGGAGTGATGCCCTGTTAACTAACATACCAAAGCTTTTCTTTCCTGTATTAGTACTACTTATACAGGGAACAACACACCCTGTTGCATCAGTCATCCCAATCTAGACATGCCACACGCATAAAGGTCTCAGTATCTTCAGCAACCACCTCCTTGATAATGTAATGACTTCAAGGGGAATAGATGTATTACATGTTTTTCCCCTGAGGTTTCTGCATATAGTTTTTTTCACTGCTACTGTTAGCCAGGAAATAATTCTAAGATTGAATACCATTTTTATTAAACTAAGGTAGTATCAACTTAGAATTGTTCTCCATCTGTACAGCACTGTTCAAATGAAGTTGTCAAACAGTTTATGTAATAAAATGACACCAGTATTAGAGTATGCAGTAATATTCCTGATTACATGTTTATAAAATTTGGTTCCCCCCTCAAAATTACCCTCTCTATACTAAAAGTTAGTCTCATTACATTTCTGAAAACTTTTTGAAAATGGCAGTGTAACTAAAATTTATTGGAAATTGTTTAAAATGAGTGTATGAGTAAGCTATTTACTAGGTAGAACTACCATAAACAAGATGACTATTTCAGAACACGAAATTTAAAATCAGGGAAAAAAGGAGTTGGTTGCTTTAAGGATTCTTTTGAATCCACATTGAAATAACAAAAAACTAAAAATGCAATGTTCTAAAGTAGCAATATCGCATATTTAGCGATACAAAATCCATTCATTATCCATGCACTTATTGTGTGCAAAGACTGAAGTGGAAACACCTGCTAGAAACACTAGAATTGAAGCTGCTTATGAAATTTTGCATTTCACCTACGGGATCTCAGTGATGAGTGAGTGAATTGAAACCATGTAATAGTCATGAAAAACAGTTGCTGAAAAATCACCATATTTGTAGTGGACACTGACTGAAATTTAGCAAATGAGATGAGACACTCGTGAAAGAGAGCGTGTTTTGATTAAGGTTCTGGCACTCAGCATGACATGAAGTTAATCACCAGATCAGACAGGTATTTAGTAACACAATGCTGGCCTCTCATTTCTACTAACAGCCCCTGTAAGCCCAACATGATTACAAGCAAAGTTTTGCTGTTTTGGTATAACAGGGTAAATGCTGCTTTAGGAAGGTTTTCAAGCTAATCAAGGTACTCCTCGTGCTCTGTCTACCTTTATATGCAGGATTTTGGTTTGGCAAGTACTTTGCTTGGCAAGTACTTAATTGACAACATTAGCTGACATGTTAGTTACAGCAATAAACCTAGATTTCTTTGTGGCCTTTTTGACTCTTGATACAAAGACTGATGCCATTCAAACTAAGATATAATTTTTAAAATCCATATCTCAAAGGGTCAGTTATGCAACACAGACCAACCACACTGAAAATCCAGGATGCATAAATAATAGGAACTAAGAAAATTACTTGGTACTATGTTTAATACTTGCTTGAATTTTACTGCTGGTATTATTTTATATTCCATCTGCATGGAGTTAGCCCTATGTTGACGTGACTTAATTACTTCTAGCAAACTGTTTTCTTAAGACCTAGCATGCAATTAGAACAGGAATCTAAACTATACCTAGTTTGCAGTGTAAACTTTACCTCTCTACAAATTTCTGGGTTGTCTATTTAAGGAATGTTTTTAACCTCTTCAAGAAATTGACCATTTTCCTCCCTTAAACCTACCTGGGCATAATGCCACTTGTAGCTATATAGCATAAGCTTAATACTAACCTCCTGCTGGAACTGGGCAGGAAACAGTCAGGAGCCAAACACAGGATCTTCAGCGCTGCTACGTACAAATGCTCTCTGCATCTGTATATATGTCAGCTGAACACTGCATAGCTAATAGTAGTTGATTGGCAACATAATTGGCATCAACTACACTTATGGAAATTAAAGTAAAATCAAGTATAATTAGCCTTGAAATAAATATTAAATGATACTTAAGTCATATACACCTTATAGGGCCCAATCAGTCTTCTTTTAACATCCAATCGATAGCTTCTGGACTGTTCTGCATCACCCATATTTGTTGCACGCAATCGGAGAATTTCATAAACTCGTCTTGTGTGTTGCTAATGAACAGAAAGGAGAATAAAAACCACATCTGAATAAAGAGGTTACTCAACAGAACTCCAAGTGCAGAAACACTGAAATATTAGAGTAATTCTTCATCTAATCAGAAGATGGGGCAAGGATAAATCTGTCCTATCTGGTGAGTTCAGTGAATAAACGTTTTTTTTACTTGAAAACCATTTGCTTCCATGCACCCAGTGTCTGATCTCTCAAGTGTTGCACCAGCTGTAGAGGTGCTTCAAGGACTTGCTGTAAGTGAACAGCAGAAAGCCCAGAAGCCAGAGTCCAAAAACACTTCTAAGAACAAGGATAGGAACTAGAGTGACGTGAAGCAATACCAAGCAATATCCACTTTGCTAATTTTAACAATCCAAACATGTATCTACTGTCCTTCACAAGGCTCGCTGAAAGTTATAAATATGAAAATGAAACAACAATATTTAAACTTTTCTGTTTACTGGGGAAGAAAATTAATTAGTAAATAGAAAAATTGAAGTGCTTTTGGTATCAGGATCAGAAAGTACGACATCTTGGGAGAAAATGATGTTCCTACTATATTAGTATTAACTTGCATTTAAGACCAAGTATTTTTTTCTGAACAACACAACAAAAAGTGGTTTGTTTGCTACACTACTACATGTTTATATACTGTTAAAAAACCAAATGAAATTTATTTATTCTTTCAGACCTAAATTACAGAAAGCTGCAGATGTAGTTTCCTTATATAAGCTATACCATTTTCATGAACACATCTGAATATGGCTTCACATTGCCCATCCCTCAAGGTTTAAAGTCTTCAGTACACCACAGTCAAATACATTTTTAATTAAGCAACTCTGCTATTTCACTATCGCACTCAAAAATGAGTTTAATAACTCAAGATTACCAGCAAATTTAATTGTTCAATTTAACTCTTTAGTTCTCCAAGTTTTTAAAGTTGCATTAGTAAGTTGTTTGCCACTTTAGCATTCTGCATTCCCAAAGCAACACTGACTTGCACACTCTTGAAAGAAATCAAAATCATGTCAAATTCTATTACAATAGAATTTGTAGATAAAAAAGGCATTTATCTAAAACCATGAGCCATGTATCTCCTGATACATCCTTAACAAGTATCAAAATAAGCGAGTGTGTAAATTCCATGTCTCTAAGTTTAAACTGTATTGTACTAGCTTGATAAGAATATGTCCAACTACAATGGTACTGATTTAATACCTTATTTATTTTCAATTTTTGTTGAGCTTCCGTCACCATTTCTTGACTGAAACCTTGCATTAACTTTACTGGGGAAAAGCAAAGCAAATCTTGACAGAGCTTTACAAGAACAAAGTCTCTAAGCTTCACATAGTTCTCAGATGGATCTTCAGCTAGAAAGAATAAAAAAAGCTTATCAGCATTATTTGTTTTCTTATCTCTGGTATGTAATTACAAAGAACTGTGCAAAACAAAAGCAGATGCAGTATTCATCAGTATATGAACAACTGTACTTAATTGTAAGCACTGTTATCAAAGGTTTTAATGTTTGATAGTAGTCATCAAACAGGTCACATTAAGAGAAACTTCTGATACTTTGTGTATGCAGTGCTGTACATATTGTACATATGCATTATGAAACAGACTTGTTTAAACGCATTTAACTCCTTGGAAAAAGACTAGCCTTTAAACCTTTTTTCTTTTATCTTTCATCTATTCTACATTTGACAGTAGTAGAACTACTAAAACACAAACAAAAGGGAAAATGTGGGAGAAGATTAGTGAAAATATCCTATTGTATACAAGTAAACTAGCTGAAGACGTGTTGAGCAGGAGTTAGTCTTTGTTAGCAGGGAAGGCAGGAAAAGGTACAAGAAGTCAAAGGACAAGATTATCCAAAATTAAAAGGCTGAAAGGACCTAAGCAAAAGCTGATCATGATTTCAAGTTACTTCCACTTTACTTAAAAAAGAGAGCATTGCTTTCAAAACTCTTGCTATAGAAAAAAACCACTGAAATGGAGAACTAGCCACAGTTAAGATCAACATGAGGCCATATGCAACTATTTAATGCAGAAGGAAAATATGTACAACATTGTGAATATATTTCTTTTTTTCCTTGCTTTAGACAAGCTCACTACAAACAAGTAACAGGGCCATGCTTCCCCTTCAACACTCATTTTTCTGGGAGCTAGCATTGTGGAGTTCGCTGCTAACCAGCTTACATCCCAGCTGTGTTTTCCTTTAGTTTTGAGGTACACTGTAAACAGTTAAAACTTGCAGTTTCAGGATGATTAAAAGCAAAACAAAGCTACCAAGGACTGGGACAGAAGCTTTTGCCACGTGGTGTATGTGGCACTGCACAACTAACAATTTATTTTTCTGGGTTGGGTTAAAATGTATTGTGCATGAGTGGCCTAATCTTGTATGGCAAGCCTTATAGCACTTATTCTGCAAAAAAGATTGGAGAAATGCACTAAAGTAAATTGATTCATTCTTTTGCACTCAGAGTAGTTAAAAGAAGAATGAGGCAGTTTCTGTCCAGTAAGCACTAGCAGCATACATTTTGCTTGTGTCAGGATGACAAGGTATAAGCAGAACAAAATATCTGCTGCAAATGTGAAACTAAGAAGTAATTCTAATTAGTAAATTAGGTTTTTCAAAGTAATTAATTAGATCTGCATTTCCTCTTTACAGAACGGTTAAAGGCTTTATTTCAGAATTTTAGATGGTATGTAACTAAATATCCTGGCCATATTAAGATAGTCCAAGTCCAATGTGCCCCTCAAAAAGGACAATAAATACTTCTCAAAGAGTCTTAACTTTCATAACTTGAGTGCCATGTAGAATATTGCAAGCCTTCTCCTGCTTCATTCCACAAAAAAATGGACCAATGTTTTAGTGCACATTTGCTGTTTGCTACAACCTTGCACTTAAGGCACTGAGCCATGAACGTGTCATAGGATTTATGCAGTAGCATGTTAAGACTTTGCTCATCCTCAATTATAAAAGCTACATAAAGGTTTGTACTATTAAAAGGAAAAATGCATGACGCACACAAGTTCCTGTTGCATGAACTAAATTATACTTTCTTAGGTTCCCACAAACTCGATTGAAATTATGAGGTGGATTATTTTGTTACGATGATCTGGCAACAACGCATTATGAAAGCAAGTGGTCTATTGGGTTTCAATTAGAATGGAGAGTTATTTATAACCAAGATGAGACTACACATAGAATTTGAATGGTAAACGTGTTTGAACTGCATTTCTTCCTATACTAGACTTGAAACCACAGGACTGATGTCATGCCTGTAGCAATTTTCAATGTTAGTTTTGTTATGCACACGGACCCTTTATCTACCATTTCCACAATCTTTTGTTTTGAGGTATTTGTGCACACATATCTAATATCATGGATACCTTCAGCCAGCAATATGTGCTCCTAGAGCACAAGTTCTCTACAAACGCTTACTGTCTGTAAAATTTCAGCTTGCACACTAATATTAAATATGCTATTTTAGTTAGGTGTGTTGTGTCTCCCCTCAAATTTGAGTTTTGGCTAATGGGGGTAAGTTGAACAAGGAATTTGACAAAGCCTGATCTCTTGGCAAACTCAGCTGTGTATCTCACAATAAAATAGTTAATTAGCTGGTAATCCGTTCATGCTAGGGATTGAATTTTCCTGGTGTGCTGTTCTCTGAGTTAAGTATTTAAGAAGCTACACCAGATATACTTCTGTAAACCAGGGTACTATTAATCCTGAACTGAGCAGAAGCTAAATCTTCAAAAGGCTTTAAATTCACACAAATTAACATAAAAGTTAGCTTGTGGGCTGACAACCTGTAAAGCTCCTTATTAAAAATGTAATACAAACCTGTTATATCAAGTACTGTAGGAGAAGACATATAGTATCTATGAACTGTTTCAAGCAGCTGAGCACCATGGCCTTCTCCTTGGAATGGCGGCAAGATCAGCATCTGGCTACAGACAAAGGAATGCATTTTCAGTTCAAATGCAAGGATTTGGAAACATAACGGGAAGTCTTAAAAACAAAACAGTATTTCATTTTAGATTAAGTTATGTGCAATCTTCATGTTAAAACGTAATTTTTAACAGAATCTTAAAATTGTTAAATATTCAAAACTTGTTTGAGATTCCCTCCGCTTCAAGAAGGGAACAATGAAAAAAATCAGTGCATAGACAGCTAATAATGGGGATTTTTTTAAACAAATCAACACTATTATAAACAAGTATTGGGAACTTCAGCAGTTCCCTCTTCTGAAATAAAAGGCGAGGCACGAGTTACATCGCCAATTACCTTACACGTGGCCGGGTTTTGTCTGGGTACACATAGTAATTATAGACTGTCATGTAGCCTACGGTCGCAAAGAGCGTAGCTCCATCCTTATTATACTTCTCAAATCTGCAGATAAAACAGAAAGCCAAGCAGGTCAATTACAGTTGCGCTCCCATGCAGTGTCCATTTTCTTTTCCATTCTCCAACTGAATTTTCAGTGTCAGCAAGCTACTCTGTGAGGGCCCAATGGGTACACCTGCTATGTTCTGAATGTACAATTCACTTAATTGGTGTGCAGCAACTTGGATAAATCAGACCTCTTTACAGCACTTCAGTGCACTTGCCTATTATAAAGATGAATAGGTGGCAAGTAAAAGAAAACACAGGCAAAGCTCATTTTACTGTTTAAGCCTACATTCAGGGCTCTAACGGACAACAGCATTTAATTCAGCTCTATTCTCAAGCTTTCCCAAAGCATAATGGAGGAAAACTCAAGCCTCATAAACAATGTTTTTTCTTTCCTGGGAAAAATATCATTATACTGCTCCAATAATTGGCCAGCCACAATTAAAATGCAGGCTTTGTGGAGGTAATAAGGTCCACTGTTGCTTTAGAACTGTACTTACACTAGAAAGTAGTTCCATCTTTCATCATCTACATCAATAAAGCTAGCAGTTTCAATAAACCACATCAAGAACGTCTGAAGCCTTTCATGATATTCTCGAAAGCCTGGACATGTCATGTCAGCCTAGGGAAAAAGCCAGGAGAAGTCAGGTGAAACCTATCACAGATGCAAGAGGAAAAACTACGAAAAACCTAATTAAATTCTCTGATATAAAAAAGCATGTTAATGATTTACAAATGGGTAAAATTATAGTATTTATACACTACAGTTGAGTCACTACAGAAGGTGGATCTCTGCAAAATAAAACTGAATTTGGTTGCTCAAAAGCAGAAGCTTAATTTTTCATACCTTGTATATCTGATATGTTATATCTTCACCAGCTTCTTCATTATGGATAGAATATGTGTGTAACAGCATTCCAAAGGGCTTGAAGTTGACCTCTTTCTCCAGCAGAGACACAAAGTCATCTGTGTTTGTGCAAAAACCAGGCGGAATGATTTCTCTAATTTTACTTTCCACATCATCTGCCTGAAGATTACAAAAAGGGGAAGGATTGGTGGAAAATTAGAAAAAGACAGCATTGATGTCACTGTTGTGTTTAAGAAATGAATATATGAGACACTATATCTACCAGTAATTAAAAAACCAAAAAGGAAAGAGAAAAAAGAAAAAGCAAGCATTCTTGCTGTTCATTAGTGATTTTCCAGCAAGTAAACGAGCTGCACTCCTGAGATCAGAAATGTCACAATCCAGCCTTTTTAAGCATCAAAAAGCTCTTGGTTATAGCCTAAGTTCATGAACATTTTTCGTTTAGAGATTGTTATATATGTTCAAGCTTGACTACGAGCATTGGTAGCTATACTCTAAGTGCAGCATGTTCAGAAGCCAAGACTTTCTAGACAGCAATTCACCAAGACTATGCTATGCTACACAGCCTTGTAGAACTCAGGCTCCCAAACAAGCAGCTTACAAGAGGTATTAGGTGATGCAGAACTAAGCAGAGAAAAAGGGACAAAGACCAAAAACGGTAGCTCCCAAATAGGAAAGTGACAGCTAGCACACTCCAGCATTCTTACAGCCCCCTGCTTGAAATGCCTGTCTATAGAATCAACTGCAAAACAGTACAAACTCAGACAACCACATCCTCCATTCTAATAAAAGAAAGTTTTGAAAACAAAGTTTGACATAAAATAGTACAGCTTATGAATACTGTCAGCAAATCTGACCTGTAGTCTAACATACTGTGGAAGACAAAATATTCTGACACCAAAATTTAATTCAGAGATTACTCTTTTCAGATAGCCAAAGTTAGAGTCTATCAGCTGAGCAGACTTCATAATCCTTTTCAGACCCCCAAAAGACCACTTGATTGAATACATTTACTACTTCTTTTTAACCATGAATATTTGATGAAGCTTCACAATAACGTATTACTGCTTCTCACCAGGCAATAAAACTTAATGAATTGGTCTCAACTTAACAAAACCATACTCCTCAATACAACCCCTAAAAGCCTGACATTACATTCAACAAAATGAGCTTACATTCAATTCAAACTTTCCTCTGGACAATGAATCCAGGTTTTTACTTAATGGAGTTTGCCGTGAGTTCAGCTGTAATGTTTGTATTGTATCTATTTCCACAAGGGCGGACACAAGAACACTTTGTGTTAACTTACTAAGCAGCTCTTTCACACCGTTTACATGCATGATGGGTATTAGTTCAAAACCAAGACTCTTGCTACTTAGCATTCAAAACAGGGAAATTAAGATGCTTAGAACAAAATACACTACAAAAGGCTAATACAACACGCTACTAAGTCCTGTCCTTTCAACCATGGGCCCTTAAGCAGAAGCAATGCACCTGCAAATGAATAGCACTTTATCATTCAGTTACATTTTTAGCGTAGAGAAAGATAGACTTAGTTCAGCACAAACAAGTTTTATTCTTAATGGTTTGGTACTACCAACATTTATATTTATATTTGGAGAGAGAGCTATTAAGCAGTTAAAATACAGCTCTACAATACTTGGTGCAGGAACTCAGTAAAAACATGGACAGTCTTTACACTCATTTCAAAACAAAGATAATTTGTTGGCGCCTTCGCTATTCTTCATAAACCAGTATTAGCTAAAATACATTTTCTTTACACTTACTGATTTAAGGGGGATTACACAAAACCAGACACTTCTTCCAAATCAATGAATTACATTAAAAAACATTTATATGGAACACAATTTAGAAATGCCTTTTTTAAAATTGTGCAAATGCATTGTTTACAGAGCTCTTATGTCTCCACTACTGACAGAGTTGTAAGAAATCACAACTGAATCTGTAGCAATTTGCATTTTATATAGCTGAAAAAGCATGCAAAAATAATCTAGAATTAAAATAGTATTTCCATGCAACAGTACAATAACTCAGATGACATGTGGATGACATCTAAAAAGGGTGAATATACAGTAGGAAGTACTATATACATAATGTTTAAGTAATTTTGCTTCCCCTCACATTTTTAAGTTTCTTCATTAGTGGTAAGAAGGAAGCCAAACCGTGACTTGCGCAAAGCCTGTGAAGTAGCACATCCATTACTGGCTGCCACCAGAGAAGTCTTGTTTTCAATACAGCAGAAAGAATTAAAATATGCCAGAGGCTTAGCAAATAAAGCACTAGATGATACTTCTTGATTCTATATGACTACAATATAGTTTCACCTCTTGCCTCTTAAAAATTCTCTCCGCTTGGAATGGGGTCTGACACAAGAAAATACAGTCTTCAATTACTTTTAGCGTTAACAGGATCTCTCCTTCTTACAGAGCAAATCCCAAAATCCTCAGTTTGAGCAGTGGCAGAAGTTTAAGCCACGCAATTTTCAGTTAATAAGACCTGAAATACTGGAATCTCAATACATCAACCACATAAAAAATAAATTATTTCATTAAAACCTGTACTTTTAAATGGAAGCATTCATTATTTAGCAGGTCCTTTTCAAACACTTCTCTCTGAGGTGCCCATAATCCAAGGAGCTACCAAAATGTGTTTACTGCCTTCCCTTGTGCATTTCTTTGATACTGGTGAAAGGCTAATTTTTTTTT
The DNA here is from genome assembly GCA_013399945.1 of Ploceus nigricollis. Lineage (NCBI taxonomy): Eukaryota > Metazoa > Chordata > Aves > Passeriformes > Ploceidae > Ploceus > Ploceus nigricollis. The sequence goes on from VXBC01004276.1 coordinate 1,010,212, forward strand.
ATCAGAGCACGACACTCATATATATCTTACCAACTGGAATGTATGCACACAAATTTCTCTTCAGAAAAACAATCCTGTTGACTACTACAGCAACGTTTAACATAGGCAAAGCAACTTAGCAACTTACAATGAAGCATGCAAAAACCTCAATTAAGCCAGCCAAGAGTTGTTAAGCTTATGGTTCATGGAAGTGCTGCCTGTAATATATTACCTTCACAATCAGAATCAAGTAAGGTGATGACAGGAAATTTGGTATGGGCTTGCAACTACACTTGATTTGTAGTAGGACGGCTTAAGTGGGTAATGTCTCTCCGTACATCACATTTGACTCTGGGTAATTTTAATTTAGAAATTATTATTGTACTAATAGGCAGCTATGACATTCACACACCATGTAGATGCTGTTTCAAAGTGACTTATTTTAAATTAATTATAGAAGCATATTTGAGAGTTGAATTTCTCTAAAAATTGTATGCACATATCAGAGGGGATAAATGGAGTGATCAGGAGTATTACATCACAAAAGCACCAAATATTGAAACAATACTTTTTAATTAACTTTTGTATAAAGCAAATGCATACACTAGATGCAAAGCAAGATATAGAGTTTAGTGAAATACTTTACCCCTATTCCATCATAAAATGCAGGAAAAAGGAAGATACTGGAACAGCTGCAAATCTCAAAGCAGCAAGCAATTCAGAGGTCATTGCTATTAATATTTACACTAGAAGAAAGCAGTTTCTCTTCCGTTATTTGAAAGAATTAACTCCATTCAAGGGAAAAATTTTGTCTACTTTCACTAAATGAAGTGCCAGCTTCTGTTCAAAACATGATCATACTTTGCTGAGGCTTCCCCAATAATATAATTTCCTTAAAGATGGACTTAAACCATGTTAAGGTGCATAAATATGACTGGACTTCTGCCTTTTGACATTTCAGGATTGTATCTCCAATGTTGAAAAACATCTTGGAGGAAAAAAAAATAGTGGTTGGGATGACTATTTCTGTCAGTCCCTAGCAGGGATAGCAGCAGCTGCTTTAGCAATAATGAAACCAAACTTAGTATTACAGAATAAAACCACCTGCTGTTGAATGAGCTTGTATGGGTATTTGGGTACAAAATCTTCAGCTGTGAATAACTTTGTGGAGCATTAATACCAACCTGCTTGTAACCAGTTATGGTAAAGGCAGAAACTGCTGTCCTTTCCTAAATGCCATCTATTCACAGCACAAGATTATCTGTCATGTGTGGCAGATAGTCTGCATCTTAGTATAATTATCATCAAGGAGGAGAGATCAGCAAATAGTTAACTTAGAAAAATAAATGTTAATATGCATTCAAATCAACATCCTGCTGTAATGACAGCTTATGTTTTAACCTCTGCAAATGAGTAATCTTAGGCTGGTTAAACTGATGGCAAATACCAATGCAGAAGATTGACTACAGCCATGTATTTTTTTCTACCTATGTTTAGACATAGCAATATAAGCAGCCTATTTGACTGTACAGTACTAGTAACACTAAGGGAAGCACAGGGTAAGCAACCACATTCTTCCCCTTCAGTCAAGGCATGTAAATGCTCTGGAAAGCAAACACAAGTGCTGCTGAAAAAGATATTTTTTGTCCCCATCTCAGTCCCTAAAGGAATTGGAGGAATAATTCAATATAGGAAACAGGCCTTGAAAAAAGCAACCATTTTGATCAATCAAAAAATTGCAGTGTGCATAGGGCAAGACAGACCTTGTTTAGACCTCCAGAGAAGTAAACTGGGTTTGCCAGAAAATAGATAAAGGTGCTACAGGGCAGATTCCTGTTCTATTTTGAAATAATAGCAGTGAAAGATTGGACAATTTGATTTTAATATGTTTACTATTACTCTAGCCTCCAAAGTATTTCAAACATGTCCAGGAACTTAGCCAGTTGAACTAAGTATATTCTAATACACCTTCAAAACAAGGAAGGGCAAAAATAATTTAAAATAATTTTAATTTAAAATAATTTTAATGAAGTCATTCCAATGTATTTCTCCTTTTACAATAGGTCTTTCCTTGAAATTATTTAAATAAACTCCAACTAATTTGAAAGTAGTAACTTATATGCAGTCTGAAGTCACATTTGGAGAACATATAGACAGTAGGAGAGGAAAAAAAAAAGCTATTCTACAAGTACTTTATAAGCTCAGAAAACCTGCAAGAAAAAGAAGAAACAACCAAACAAAAACCCTGCAGGTAATTGTATTATCACATTCCTTTAAGAAAGACGTAAAGCATACATGATATCCATACAGAAGTTTATATTCTCTTTTCTGCCCTACTTGTTCTCCATGTTTAGAGAGACACAGTCAAGCATACTATCTCATGAAGTTCTTACCGAAACCTCCTTTTCCTTCTCACTGATTCTCTCCATCATTAACCCCACCAGTACTAGTCCTCCTCCTGGTCACAGTTAATATGGCTTTGGCATCAACACCTCACATCTGACCGTTCTGTTTGACACAATTTTGATTGTACTGTTTTCAGGGAATGGGAAATGAAGTTCAAAGCTTTTTATTTGCTTAGCAAACGGAAGCTTTGTTTCTTTCCTTTTAATTTGAACCATGTCTAGGTGGGCAATTGCTAAACCTAGAACCAAAGTAAACCTTCTCAACGTTATGTTAAAGACAGAAGCAGACCTGCACTTACCTCCACACAGTCAAACTTTTCATTGACTTTGGATGTGTACTCAACGCGGAAGAATGTTGACAGGTTTCCAGCAATGTAATACAAGAGGATCTTGAGTCCCTTGTAGCCAAAAGCAACTTCACTGAGAAAGGAGAAAATAACAACCAGGAACTTGATACATAACAAAACATTCACATCTTTCCCGGTAAGGTAAAGTAAGCTTCCTAATAGGAAAAGGGAATCAAACTGGATGTGTACTATAGAGACAGAGATAATGCCTTACACTGCTTCTATTATTTCACTCCTCTAGTGGAAATATTCTGAACTCAGTAAGGCAGTGCCTGTGTCCTTACTGTGACAGCTCAGGAGAGAGTATCTGAAACAGCTCATACTGTTTTTATGCTGTTTCAACAGCTTTAACTCATTAACAGTTATTTACATTAATTGGTTGCTAATATTTATTCAAAATTACTTTGCAGTGTAGTATAATATTTTGGAGTAAACTACTTCAATCTATAACGTACAAAGCACAGAAAACCAGGTGTAGCAATTTGCGGAGTTTTTATTTGACAGTTTCTATTTAGTTATCCAATCTAACCAGAAATTAGTACATGCAAAAAGAAGTATAGAATACAAAAGCCTTTTTTTACAGTTTGAAAATACAAGCTCCTGAACACAAACTCTATACTCTTATGAAGAGTAGAGAACTTCTTTTCTGAAAAAAAAGTGCAGAAAATAGCAATGCTTACAAAGAAAGAGGCCAATTTTTTTTTTGTTAAAGCATAGCTAAAACTTTTTTTTTTACTGGGATATTTCCTTTATGGCAGTACATTCATGATTTAAAATTTGAAGCGTAAGTGCCAGAAGAATTGCTTGTTAGCTAAACTAACAGATCAGAGAGTTCTCTGATTACTAAAATTCTAATTACTGTCAATGATACTATTAGTGTACCAAATTTATTACATTTAGTATAGGTAGTTCATTCTAATTGGAGCACTTAGAATGCTTTCAAAAGGAAATTGAAATTAAGAAACACAACTACTTAAAGAAGTCCACAGAAACATGCAGGTGGATTCTCCTTAGGTTTGTTTGGGTTTTTTTGGTTTGTTTGTTTTTTGGTGGGTTTTTTTGTGTTGGGGACAGTCGATTGTTGAATATCACTCTACTGAAAATAATAAATTACACTTCAGCACTGATTAATTCAGCATACTCAAAATAAAAGAAACAATACTTTTACACCTACACTTTAGGAAAGACTTTGATACCAGGATTCTTCTGGAGAAACCAGCTGCTCAGGTGTACTGAATGGCCTGAACAGGTGTACTCTTCACTGTCTGGATGGCCATGCCCAAGGAGTGATGGGGAATGCAGTTAAATGCACCAGACAGCTGCTCCCCTGTGGTGTTCCCCAGGGCTCAGTGTTGGGGACAGTCCCATTTAATGTCTTTATCAGTGATCTGAATGCTCCCTAAGTCAGATTGTAGTCAACACTAGGCTGGACAGGAGTGTTCATCTGGTGGACTTGGGTCACAACAAGTGACAGACTTGGGGAAGAACAGTGGAAAAGGAGCTGGGGGTGCTGGTCAACAATCGACTGAACATAAGTGAGTCATCGTGCCCAGGTGGCCACAAAGGCCAGTGGCATCCTGGCCCGTGTCAGCAAATGTAGCAGCAGCACCAGGGCAGCACTTCTTACCTTGCACTCCATATTAGCAAAAATTTTTGGTTTTTAATGATTTGAAAACAAATTTGCCCTCTGGGACCTATTAGTTTAAGTCTGGAAACTTTGACTTACTCATCTCCAAACACTTGATGGCTGTACTCTGGATTAAATGTTGTGTTCTCATCCTCCAAATCCTCAGGAAAGCGAACTGAGAAAAGAAAAAGCATAGAGGATGACCAAGTCACCACCACAGAAGCCCTGCTAACTGTTCATGCACCTTTCCACTAGAGTCAGACAACTTTAGTTAAGAAACTATGTGAGAGTGGCATACAAATGAAATTAAGGCATCCTATACAATTTAGATGCATGTTACTTGATCTACGAGTATCAAATCAGTAATCAGACTAGAACTGAGAAATTGACACAGATGTATACACATATATATTACATAGGAAGACACTGGAATACTTCAGTATCACTTGTACAATATTTAAAAAGTGGTATTACCTAGCTTCAGCTGAATTGCCTCATTTGTATTACACTTGTATTCAGCCAGCTTCTTCTCCATAGCAGTAAGTCCTGAAAAAAAAGGTTTTTTTTAAGAAGTGTCCAATCTCTCTGTCATTATTACTCAAAAAATATATTAGAAAAAGAGTCATAAATCAAGAAAAAACACACGACACAAAACCACCAAACAAGAAAGATTAAAACAGCTACAATATGCCACAACACATCAATAGAGAGGATAAAGAGATGTATCTCACACACTCTTCTGGAACTAGAAAACATACAAGTATCTCTTTTTAGTTCCTGAGAATTACAGTCATTACTATAAAAATTTTAAGTATTCTAAGTTACTACAAATTAAATACATATTTCACATGTGTTACTTCTAACATATTATACTGAATAAGAATTCGGTATAACATGTTATAAGTAACATGTGTCAGGACACTTCAAGTATTTGCATTAAGTCATTTTCATAAACTGCTGTTAATTAACTACAATGGTATGTACACCACTAGCAATTATTTAGCCAGCACTACTCTTCCAGAACGGATGTGGAAGAAAAATGCATATAAACTGTATTTCATCTGATTTCCAAAGCCTAATGTAGGCCAGAAGACACGTTTCACCTCATGTATGTTCCAAATGCTTCACAAACATAGCCCCCCTTCCTTTCAGAAGTACCATAAGAAAGTTCTTCTACATCTTACTTCAGGCAGCAAACTTTAAGTAAAAACACTTTCGGGTTTTTAATTCCCTGCCCACCGCCAGGAAACTCGTGGCCACAGACACATACTCTGGTCTAACACTACCAGACCGTGGGGGCCATAAGCCCGAAGACACGCAGGAGCAGGACCATGGGAGCCGGGCGGCAGAGAGGCAGCCGGGCTTCCCTCCTTCACACTCTATTCCCCGTCCGCCCGCGCTCGCAGCGGTCCGTCTTCACCCGCATCCCCCAGCCCCGAGCCCCGGTCACGGCGCTACCCCCGGGGCCCCCCTGCCCCTCACGGCGAGGCTGCGACAGCTCCCGCTCNCTCGCTCACGTGCGGAGGCACCGCGCGGGCGGCTCGCGTCGCTGCCCCGGTGCCGCCGGCTTTGTCCGGCCCCGAGTGCGGGACGGATCGAGCGTTCCCCTGGCTCGGCAGCGACCTTCCGAGGGGCCGCCTCCGCTCCTTCTTCACGCACAGACCTCGTTGCTCATTGCTGCAGTTACGCTTTGGCCGAGCAAACAACCGGAGCTTTGTCATTAGTAAAAAAATAAAACGCTCTATGCTGAACCGCTTGCTGCAGCTACTGCGGGAAGGACCGTGGGGATTTCTGCCATTTTCTTTCAAAGGCCTGGCCTTTGATGCCCATTGCTAGTTGCTGTGCTGATTTGGACTGGGGTAGAATTACTTTTCGCAGTGGCTTGTGTGGGGGTGGTGGGTTCGATCTTTGAGGGTCTCTTCCAACTCATTCTGTGATTCTGTGATTTGTGCTGAACGCAGGGTGGATAACAGAGATGTTTTTATTGCTGAGCAGGGCTTACATAGAGCCGAGGCATTTGCTGCTTTTTGTACTGCCGTGCTGGTAAGGATGTTGGGGCTGAATAAAAGGTTGGGAAGAGACACAGCTGGGACAGGTGTCCCCAGGTGACGGAGGGATATTTTTGACCAGATGGCATCATACTCACTATATAAAGTGAGGAGAAGAAGGGAGAGGATGTTTGGGGTGATGATGTTTGTCTTCCCAGGTAACTACTACAGATGATGAAGCTCTGCCCTCCTGCAGATGGCTGAACAGCTTCCTACCCATGGGAAGCAGTGAATTAATTCCTTATTTTGCTTTGCTTGTGTGCCTGGCTTTTGCTTTTCCTATTAAACTGCTTGTATCTCAACCCACGAGTTTTCTACTTTTTACCCTTCCAGTTCTCTCACCAGTCTTGCTGGTGGGGGAACAAGTGAGTGACTGTGTGGGGCTTGGCTGCTGGCTAGGGTTAAACCATGCAGCTAGCATGTACATATATGGATTTGTTGAACAAGATGCTTGGGTAGTCAGATGCTTACCAAATAGGCAGATTTCTAGCAAAACTGTTCCTGCTGTCAGCTGGGACATAGGCATATATGTAGTATATGAACTCTAAGTTATATGTAAAAAGTTTTTGTTGACATGTAACTAAAAAAAGTTGTTTACCAGAGAAAAGTTGTTTTAAGCTTAAGTGAGTCATTGTTTTGTAACCACCATTATAAGCTACCAGTTACTGTATTTAGTTTAATATCTCTCTGTGTTATTTGAAGAGTACCAGAATCTGCCCTTTTCTAGTGGCATCTAATAAAAGACACTTAGTTGGTCCCTTGAAATAGCACAGCAAGACAAAGTACGCAGTATTATTTAAGTCAGGTTTTATAAGCACCGTGATTGAACTGCTGGAATAAAGTATAAACTTTTCCTTTCTTAAGACTTTGGCCTGCATGCTTTTAATTTTGAAGTATAAAGCATATGTGTACTCTGCTGATAAAGGATTCTAAAACGCTGTCAGAAGTTACTGAATTCCAGCCAGATTTTTGGCCTCTAGTCCTGTTTGAAATAGAAAGCTACAACCGATTTACAGCCAGAACATCAGTCTATGAACAGTTTCGGCACTTGAAACCAACAGGTACACACGCCTCTGCTGACCCTCAGGTGCACGGCTGCATCTGTTACGGCATAAACGAGATTCAGCAGCATTTAAAGAGGCTCCGTTTTGCACTGTGGAGGGGCTACCAGCAGCCCGCCGCCGACGACCCGCAGCCGCGCCGCCGCTGCCTTGGCGGGGCAGAGGCGGAGCGGGGCGGGGCAGGGCGGGGCAGGGCAGGGCGCTTACCCCACAGCGCTGCGCTGAGGCGGCGGC
>VXBC01004276.1:1017992-1121519 GCA_013399945.1 Ploceus nigricollis
CAGCGCAGCTCGCGCTGCCTCCGCCCGCCTGGGTGCCCCGGGGGGCGCGGGCCGGGGTCCCCGGGGCGGCGGTGGCGGTGGTGGTCGTCCTGTGGGGCCGTGGCGCCGCGCCGCTCGCAGACAGCCCGGCGCTGAGAGCTGTCACCGGCGCGGAGCCCTGTGCCGTCCCGCGGCAGCGCGGCGCGGTCATGGCTGAGGTTGGGCCTGTGGGTCTGACAAGGGACCCCGTATTGCCGCCTTTGGCCGGCGCGGCGGGCTTTATCTGCGATCTGACAGCAGCCCGGCTAAGCGAAGCATTAATTTGCTTGTGTTTACAGGTGCATTCAACTAAAAGAGCGGATCCTGCTGAACTACGAAATATTTTTTTGCAGGTAAAGAGATGTAATGTTGTTTGAATGCCAGACTTCGGTGTTTTGCCCTTTCAGCAGTTTGCCATGGCATCAAACTCGTGTCGTGCTGGTGGGACACTTAAAAAGTTCACTTTGCAGGCATAGTGTATTGACAGGGTTGTCAGGCGTTGAGGAGAAACTGCTCCTGGCACAAAGTGTAATAACGATTTCCAAATTATAATATTAAATAAGTTCCTGAACTATTTTCTAATTTTCTACAAAGCAAATAATTATAATGAAGTACTGTTTGGTTTTTTTTTAATGCACCTTTGCAGAATCCAAAAAAATTCTTCTTCCATGACTGTATGTTTTGTCCTTGGGATTTATGTGTTTGTACAAATGGTTGGACCACTGGCAGTGTTTTTAGAACTTCAAATTGATTTCTCAAGATTTATATATTTTGCAATATTATCCCTTGCAGGGCCTTAGAATTAGCATATATAAATAATAGTATGAAGGTTTCTCCACTCCATTAGTTTCAGTAAAGCATGATCAGAAAGGAAAATCCAGTCAATCCTAAAACTTTAATGATAAGATTTGAATCAGTCATATGGAATAATAAGAACAAGAACTTGTTTTAGGTCCATAATAGGGCCACCAATATTTCAAAATGACTAAAATATGTTTCTTCCCCTAATGTTGAGTGTTACACAGCATATTCAGGAAGATTTTCTCTATTTAAAAAATTAGGAGTATAAAATTAGAGCTAATACGGTAAATAATAAAGTCTATTATTTAACTATTTATATGTATCTTTTGGTTCTACTGTACCATCTAACAATTTCCATATATGATAAGTAGTCAGAGAGAGCTTTTTGCCTAAGAGAGAGGAGTTATATCCCAGCCATAATTTTGGTGGCCTTTTCTTTTGCATACTGGATTACAGTATGACATTGCTGGAGTGCAAATACTTAGAATGCTGGCATCAAACTGTGGAAACTCAACATTTAGTTTCTAGTAAAAGATACTCCAACACGGGTTCATTTTTGATTGACATGGCATTCAGCTTTTGTAGATAAAGATTACACTAGAGTGTGTTAATAAAATTAGCGACATAAAAATATTATCTTTTAAAATAGATATTTATACAGTATAAAAATGTGATTCTAGAACATCTTTTTCCAACTTTTCACAAAATACTTTCGCACATTTGGATGAAAAAAAGTGAAATGAGGTGTCAAAACATTATTCAGTTGTAAATGTGAACTCTATGATTCTTGACATCCAGTCAAGAAGTTTTTGCTTCTGGAATGAGGCAAATGAAGTTCTCGATAGGGGTCATACAGACAACAGCAGGGAGGAAAAACATTGTACCACTGGCTGTTGAAATTTTCTTCCTGACAGTACATGTTTTATTGACCTAAAAAGCAACCAGTATGTTTAAAAAAAAAAGGCTTTTTGCTCTTCCCCATGTCTGTCTTGTTTTCTTCAAAGAAACATGCAAATGAAGTTGTGGATTGTTTGATACTCTGAGGAATGAAAAATATGAAGCTCTCCTCTCTCTCTTTGAGTATCTGAGATTTTGCAGTAAAAAAAAAGCATAGAAAAAAGAGTTTGTATTTCTTCTGCATTCTGTTGAGTTTGGAATTGTGGGGTTTTTTATGCTTAGAAATCGAACTTAGTTACAGGCTTTAAAACAAAAGAGAATCATTATTTTCAAGACTAAGTTGTAGAAAGTCTTGTTACGAAATATTGCAAGTGTTTAGGGGTCAGTTGTCTTTTACTCCTTGCTGAGAGTGCTGGTCTCTTCTGTGAACTTCATCTAAAGGTCGTGCATTCCTTCCTAAATTTGGCTTCCCTTGGAAATGGTTAGAAGGGAAGATGTGAGCTCTAGGCCTCGTCACCATCTGCCTTAATCATAGAGAGTCTACTTAAATTTCTTTCTGTTCATGCATGTCTTCTAATGGGACACGTGCCCTCTTGCCATGCAGTTTACATTGTATCTTAAAGGATATTTACTATATAACTTTCTCTTCAGAATTTCTGAAGTGTGCTATCTGCTTCTTCTAACTGTTTTCAACTGTTAAAAAGATAAAGTTTGATTTGCATTAAAAAGATGTGCTATTTCTCTTAATCCTGTAATTATGAAATGCAGGCGTTGAAATTTCATGTCTGTGCACCATCAAATAAGTTACTTCTTAGGTGTTTGCTAATCACAGACTTCAGTAACAGCCATAAAAGAACAAATTTTCTAACAAATTATCACAGAAGGATAAAAGAGTTGGGTGGAAAAACTGTTACCAGATTTCTTAGTGAAACTTCATTATTTTTCTTAGACAAGACACAGTCAGCCTTTGGAAAATATTGTTAAATTATTCCCTGCCTGTTGAATTCAAGTGTAACCTGTTCAAGTAAGGTGGAGAAGGAAACAAAAAGAGATTTCCAAAGCATTGTTTCTGAAAGTGTGGTGATAAGCTTGTAAGCTAGAGTAGGGGGTTTGTATGTTTGTCTTATGTGAGGATGTTTTAAAAAAAAGTCCCATGAAAATTCATCCAGTGCTTATCTGAGGCAATCTACAAATGTATACTAAGAAATTCGTGTTATAAAGTAATAGAGTTCAAGACTGAGAAAAACAAAGATTTAATTGATGTGTTATGTTTTATATTCAAATTAGGCTATAATTTAAAATTGCCTATTTTGGGCTAAAAGATTCTTGACTTAAGTTATATGGTGCAAACATAGGACTAATGTATTTCCATGCTTAGCTACTTTGTCAGGCCTTAATTTATTGACTTTCTGCCAAACTCTTCCAAAATGCCATGACCTTCTCATATGGAGCTCAATGTATCTGTCAGTTAATTATTTTTGTCTCAATATTTTTTAACAAGACTTCCCCCAAACAGTTTTTGTTGTGGAAGGTATTACTATAAATTATTATTTGTGATAAACTCTGAGAAATTGGTGTCTGGAGAAGAAAAGATGTTGTTTAGATTTTCACTGTCTTCGATATGTACTCTACTGTCAGCTGACTTCAGTGGTTCTTGAAGATGTGCTCCATACTCTGCGTGTTTGATGGGCCTTCAAATATAACATTTTCTTTGGATTTCATGTCTTGCAGCAGAATTGTGCTTCATAAGGCATTTTTCAGTCACTTGTGTGTATGGCTGAGAAGAGAACCTTTCAGAGTTCATTAAAGGAAGCCACAGTTTCCTTGTGCTGTCATATTGGCAGCAGTGCTCAATTAAGGGGTTCCTATCCACTGCTTTGTGTTCCTGTTTTAGTGGAAATACTCTATTTTAATTCTCCATAGATTCAGTAATCTGGTTTACAGTGCAGTCTTGCAAACAGCTGTCATCACAGCTGTAGGGTGGAAGAGTAAAAGGTGATGAGGTGATGTGAGGGGCTGATATTGTGGAAGAGATACACGAGATGCTGAAGCAAGCACTGTCTATGTGTGTGAATTTTTCCTTAAAAATATTACTTTCAGGATAAAAATGAATCTGAACATTATTTCTCACAAAAAGAGAAAAGAAATAATCTATGTTTTCCAAAATAATTATAGTAAAGATCAGGAACAATTATTCAGAAGGTATCTGCTACTAGAAATTGTAAGAAAATTTATGTGCTGTGTTTTCAGTGTAGCTGCAAATGGAATGCTGTTCCATGGTTGTAATTTTTATAAATTTTTACAATTAGCTGACAGTTTCTGAAATATGTATTTTTCTTTTAGTTAGAAGATACTGGTTCACTGATAATTAGCATCTAAATTGATTAATTTTTGTATGTGTGGCTTTGGTTTTTTATTTTTACTCTAGTATGCAAGTGTTGAGAAAGATGGTGAGCATTACATGACTCCAGAAGATTTTGTGCAGAAATACCTAGGACTTCATACGGATCCGCATCACAATCCTAAAACAGTGCAGCTGTTGGCTGGAGTGGCAGATCAGACTAAGGATGGGTGAGAATTTTGCTTTTCATTTGAAACTTGCATTGTTAACTAGTGCATTGTTAAATGTGTGGGTGCATGAGTTCAATAACTTCATCTTCTAAAATGCATTATTGATTTTATTACACGTTAGGCTTGTTTAAATGAGAAGTTTTTTTCACAAGTGCAATAGACTATAAATTTGTGAAAACTGAGAAAAAATTACGATGCTTAACATGGATTTCTTTTTAAGCTGAGATTTACTTTGATGATATTTTGTTAAATTCTACAAAAGCTGAGGAAGTTGAAGAGCAGGTAAGTGTAGTATGGTTGCCTTAGAAAAGCTCTTTTCTGTATGTCCACATCCATCATCAGGTGCCGTGGAGAGTCTTCAGTACCTGTAATTAAACACGAAACTATGGAAGAGCTTTCTTATTTCTGTAGTGTGCAATTCAAATCCAACCACTGAGGTCTTTCTAAAAGACTGACTATTAGAAAAGAGAGACACTAGTGGCTTTATGAAGAAAGAAGTTGTTTGCCTAATGAAAATCAGGTCACATCACATAAAGCTTTTCCAACTCAGATGCTCCTGCTTGCTTTTAGACAGTTCCCTGAACCAATTTACCTCTGCTGAGGTAGTGCCTCTAACTCATTTGTCCTCCAAGGAGCCTTTTCTTTTGCTGTATGTAGGCTTCTAGTTTTGGCCTTGGATTGTAGTAGGAGGCCTGGACATTGTTAATGTAAAGTGAGAAGGTTAAGATGGATCAGAGAAGAGATCAAGAATGCAGAAGTGAATGGTTGTTTTTTTGAGAAGAAAATGCTGTTAAAATAGTGGACAATACATTTGTAAATATGTAAATATAACTTATTTTAAATTGAAAGCTCCTTCACTTCCTTGGTTACTTAAATTTTGGTTTTGTTTTCCTGGATTCTGCTATAGAACATTTTATTAGTTTGCTTAGTATCCTGAGCAGCTTGCATAGTGTCTGTGCAATGGAAATGAAATTGTATGTGCTGTATGCTTCTTACCCTAAATGACAAATACAAGATTTCCTGTTTGATGTAATGCTATGTGATTTTTCTTTTCATAAGGCTGCAGCACTTTGATAATATATTTGATTATACATATATTTGATACACGTTAGTAATCTGTCTCTGTTTCCAATACATGGCTTCAGTTTGTTGCTTTATTATGGATTGAAAAGGTAATTTTGTATATATCTGTTCAAAATAGTTCAATTGATAAAGTAAACCAACATGCTTAGTATATTGTTTCTCTGAAAGCTGTTATCTTTTGTGGTGTGCATTTCTTCAGAAAATGTCTTATAAAAGGGTCTTTCTTACAGTAGGAAATCAGTTTGTTTTAATGCTACAACAGAACTTTTAGGTATTGCTTTTTGTTACTTTCCCTGTGAATAAGATTTTTTTTGTTGTTTTTGTTTATTGCTTTTTTTCAAAAAATCTGGGTAATATTTGAAGTGAGATAATCAAGTATGGGTAAGTGTGCTTTACCACCTTCTTTATGGGAAGAGTGGAATTTTTATTTTGCACTGCCATATAGTTCAAAGTGTAAAATGTTTATCTGTTTGAATACTTGTCTGAAACTTTTTTCTAAATGTTTTAATTGATATTCAGTCTATATTTCATGTGAAGAATTTGTTACAGCCCCATTTTCAACATCAGGTTTTTTTTACATTCACATTCTTTCATTTGTAATGAGCTGTAATATATCAAAATCCAGACTCTAAGAGCACAAGTAACTATTGTAGTCTTAAACTGAATTCTGGGATGCATTTCATCTTTCTAAGGACTTACTTTATGAAGTCCAAGGACATAGCTGTAGTCCTGTTCTGTATATATACTTTTGCGTTAAATGACAGCCCAATGTCATGCAGCAAGTCATTGAGAAGCTTTGGGTTCTGTTACAAAATTTCATTCCTATATCTGCTATCATATTCTCTTAGCCTTGCTTGAAATTATATAGTCAAGAGTGTTGATGGTTGCTTCCATTGTTAATATTTTTTTATTTCTTTTAGGTTTAAGTTTGGCACTTTACAGAAACAGCACATTTTGGAACTGGCTCTCTGTAGGCATGCGTTTAAAAAAAGTTGTTTGACTTTTTTTCTCATGGTAACTTGATCTTTACTTAACTGTTCCAGAGCACTATTGCTTTCTCCCATTACTGCTATACAAGACTGGTTTGCTTTAGTGGAACTCATTAAGGTAGTTCTTGAAACAGCTGACTGTTCATTTCCAAAATGTTTATTCCTCATTGTTACAAGTGCATGTTCTTAGAAATTTAAGTGATGTCCTCTAAATTAGCATTTGCTTTAAACTTGCCTGGTATCAATTTAGTACAATAGGATTTCACTGATGCTGAAAGCACTCCTGTGTCTCCAGACTGCAGGCACTGGACAGGATAAATACCCTCTCTGAAGAATATACTTACATATATGCCAAAACCAGCTAAAATATTTTGATCCCACTTCAAACCTACAAAATTTCATAGTAATAATTCAAAATTCTTCATTTTAACTGCTTGTTTCTGGGTACTGTTCTTATCAGTATATCATTCTTAAATCTGGAAATGTTTTCTTAAGTGAAGTCCCCAAGAAAAAGTTGATATTTCATCTAATGGGGAGTCACAACAGAGCTATACATAACGTCTGAAAAGCTGTGTTGTATGGGGAAAAATTAGGAAAGACTTGTAGTAGGAAAAAAGGAAAGAGAAGAATTGCAAACACATGGGTTACTTTGTGTGCTTTTGAAGGGTAGCAGTACTGAAGAAATCAGAGGAAAAGAAATTTTTTTAAATGTTACAGATAAAACGCAAGGTGAGTGATTTGATATTGTTATGGACTCTGTTCTGCAATGGGTTCACTGGATAATACTTGAGTAGTGATTGGGTGGGAAGCTTCATCATTCTGTTTAATCCAGCTCCTGTTATCTCTGCCCTAGTGGCTAATGGAGGATCACAGAGGCTATCCCTGCTCTTAGGCATTGCAAGTTGAATTTGTGGGAAGGAAATTGAATGTGCCTATCTCCTTTTGCTGTAGGCACTGTTATAGTGAGACTGCTGAAGACGTCTTCTTTCAGGTTCAGGCTTCTACAAATGCATTCTACAGAGATCAGCACTTGATTTTGTCAGTTATAAAGCTTCCTGGTTAGGAGTTAATTTGTGTGTCAGCTTTATGCATGTATGTGAGATATATTTTGAAATTATAGTATTTACAATTATTTTAAAAGAACATTTGTTTCTTTGATACTAACCCTTTATTTATCAAGATCATCTTTTGGATGAAATTGACTTTGCATGTGAAGAGCTATTCTCATATCTGATTTTTCTGGCTAAAATGTGGTAAATATGATAATTTTGTATTTTCAGTGTCTTAATTATTTTCAAAGTCACTAGGTTTCTTCCTGTCTTTCTTGTGCAGTGCATATATACAAGAATGTTAACATATTTAACCTTTTTAAAGTATCTCAATTCTGCTTCATGTGTACTTAGAGAAAGACTAGATATAGTAATGAATAGTGTGAATATTGTGATTTTTCTTCTCTTTTTTTTCCTATGGGGAACAGACTTTATACTTGTCTCTTTAGCAGTAAGCAGTGATGTTTGAAGTAATCACTATGAGCTAATGATCTCATATGAGTACTAAGTTGAGATCAATAATGTACATTTTCTAGGAAAATTTCTAGGAAACAGTGATATTCTCTGCTTTAACAGCATTTACTGATATATAGTAAATTTTTTGTTAAATATAAAAGATGTAACTGACATTCTTACTTCCATTGATTATTTAATGCTAAAATATATATCCCGTCATTTATGCCATTATTTTCTTGTGCCAACCTTATCCTTTATCTACGCTTAGCTTCAGGTTTATCCTCCTGCAGCAGTTCATACATACAGCATTAGGATGCCTTCTGAAGGGTTTTTTTGTGTTAGTCAGAATAAGCAGAGTTCCTCTAGAAAAGTTACTTATTATTATTCTAATAAGATTTCTGTGTGTACATTCAGGTCTGAGTTTATCTGTGGTGACCACAAGGACTTGGATTTACCCGAGCACCCTGAGTTGTGCCCAGTGACTGTCTTGCATGCGCACCTCAGAATCTTGTGATCTGCTGTTGCACTCAGATCCTTCCCTGCCTGGCTATGTCTGTCCTTGAGCCCAGATATTTTATGTTTGGCCCTGAGTACATGACTTGGCAATTTATGTTTTGGAGTGTAGTATTCTTTCCATATGCATAGTAAAATGTAACTTTTTCTGAACATGTTTGTTTTTTATGAATATTATGTTCTGTTTTAAGACAATGTATGTTTTATAGTGTATTCCTGTACTTGCATTACAGTATCTTTTCTTAGTGGAAATACATATGTAATAATAGAGTGACAGACCTGTAAATTTCATGTTGTTAGGATTTTTGTGGTGTTTTTATGTCTTAATTTTCAGGTGCTGGTTACATTTATAATTAAAAAGTAGTAACTTGTAGGTGTTCAGTGAGAATTCAGTTGCTTCATAGAGGAAGAAACTGAGTTGCATAAATGTTAACTACGTAAATGTAACATACTTTTCAGTCTCTAGAGTGTTAATGATCTTAAATTAGAATTTAATTTAATATTTGGATCACACTGTTTTCTAGAGTATCAAATGTAAATTATCATTGGTATTATGAACAATTAAAAAAATCTTTATAACTTTTCTGTTTTCCTTTCTAGGTTAATTTCCTTCCAAGAATTTTTGGCATTTGAATCTGTTTTGTGTACTCCAGATGCAATATTCATTGTTGCTTTTCAGTTATTTGACAGGAATGGCAATGGAGAAGTAACATTTGGTAAGAACACCTAAAGAAAAACAGTTTTAAGAAACTGATTATAATAGTGTCTGTCATAGTAGTGGTTCATGGCCACAGGTGCATAGAAATGCATTTTGTGCAGTACTGTACTGTTTTCCTAAGACTCTGCACGAGCAGAATTTTTTTTCCTCTGTCAATTCAAGTTTAAGAAGTACACAGAGACAAAATACGTGTTTCTCTGTCTTCTTGAATCAAGGTTTTTTGTTTTCCTGAAGTAGTAAGTACAGTGATGTTCAGTGTCATCCTTAGTACAATTCTGTACCCTGGCCTTCAAACTCCTTCAACCATGAGGGAGTTTTAAGATATGTTCTGGATCTTCACATGTCTTTGAATAATTGTCATTTCATACAGTAAGAGCTCAATATAGAAATTAAAGAGGTCTAATAATTTGATTTCCTGTTCCTTTTCTTGAGGAGCAAATCTTACTTTAATGTTATGAGTGTAACTTACAACTTGATTATATATTTGCAAAATTAGGAAGAAAGTCTGGCCTTTGGTTTTGTTACCTAGTCACATAAGCTAGTCATTAGACCAGAGTCTTGAGGCTAACTGGACTGCTTTGTGATATTGCTAAATAGCTGTTATTAACATTGCAGTTTAGGGAGGACTAGGCTTTATTTTTAAAACTTCATGTTTATGAAAATCAGATAAATCAATGGTAAGAATTTTAATAAAATGGAATGAGAATTAAATGTTATTTCTATCCAAAAGAATAAAGCACTCAATAAAGAAAATACAAACTATGCTTGGATTTGTAACCACTTGCTGTTTGTACTATTTCATTATTATGAAAATTGTTGTAACTTGTTGGGGAAAAAAAAGCAAAGGTCTTTTTATGGAAACAAATTGTTTGACTTATGGTGCCTGTTAAATTATGTTGTTAACTGAAGAGTCAGATACTAAGCAGTTCGGATGCACAACATATTGAAAAGAAAATGTTTTAGAATTTAAATAAAGGTGAAGTCAGTAAATGCAGTCATTAGGAATTGGACAAATTACTACAATCAGTGTGATCATGTTAACGATAGTTTATTTAATAATCTTGCAAAATGGGGGTTTGAACTTAGTAAATCTCATGAGCACACTTGAAATATCTGATTCCATAACTGAGCAATAAGCCATTTCAGATTGTGTACAATTTCCGCAGTTAGACTGAGAATTGTTATTTTTATATAATTAAAGTCTAAAAGAAAACACAAACAAGAGAAATTGTAAAACAGAAAATTGGTGGTTTTTTCTGTACCTTCCTTGCTGATTTTTTTTTAAATCTGATACTTCTTGAAAATGAAATTCTTGAGGGAATTTTAAATTTATTATTGGTTTCTTGGATGTTTTTTACAAAATTAATTATATTGCAATTATTACTATATTTAACATTATGTTAGTAAGATGACATGGTACATATTTTTTGTGCTACAGTTCTCACATCTACTGCTGCTTTTTTGTCTTTGTTTGTTTGCAACATGGGCTACTTACTTTTACTTCATACATGTATCATACATATTAATACAACTGTGAAAAATGTGAATGATGATCTGTGACATCTTCAGAATATGGTAACCCTGCAGTCAATTTCCAAGTCAGTCTTGTGGCTGTTTTATAAATGAGACCTGCACGCTTTCATTTTCATACCACGTAAACAGAAAGGCACAGAGTTTAGTTTCATGTAAAAACAAGACAATATAGAAACATAAGTTTTAAAGTTGAAGGTTTTAGTAAATTACTGGAAATATACTGTAATTAAGTAAGTTCAGCCAATTGGTGTGAGAATCACTATCAGACAAGTCAGGTCTTTTATAGACTGTGTAATGTATCCAGTCTGCAGGTAAGCTGTGTTGGTTATGACAGCAAATACAAGTCAGGATTTTCTAGCTCAGATGAAATGCTCTGTGGATATGATTGCATTGATGCCAAAGCTATCTCAAACCACTAAGTCTTGCCAGAAACAACATGGATTTACTGAGGTTTTTCTGCACTGTGCATCCAAAGCAAGGGCCAGAATCAACTTGGGTCTGTTAGACCAGTTGCTAGAACCAACACTGGCCTTGTGTGAGATAACATGTTCTCAAAAAATACTCTCATCTACTCAAATTTTCAGTTATCTGGGGGAAGTTAAATGTGCTTGTTGAATTTTAGATCTGTCTCTGTTTTTGGAAGCAAGCTGCTCTAGTTGGGTTCGCTTCTGTTTAGGATTTATTTACTGACATGATTTTGAACCATTCTCAAGTACTTCAGCATTTTACAGTCCTCTTGAGGACTTGTCTCTTAAAGTACTTAGCTTCCAACTCTCCAGTGATGAAACTATTAATCGTGTCACAGAAGAACTGTCTTAGAAGAAGACTTTAGAAGCTATTTTGTAGAAATACTTGTATGCTAAGTTAATCAATGTCTTTGTCTGCCATATCATATGTTGAAACATGAAGCCTTCTATCAGTTTAATGTCATCTACTATTTTCTTACTGCTTTGGGGTGCTTTTCCAGGAGCTTTGGACATCCAGAAATCCTGTATGAATGACTGCCATAAATGTGTAGAATTGGTATTCTGCAACATTTGTAAAGTAGATCCATTGCAAGAACAGGGAACTGGACCTACTTTACCTGAGCAAGCTGCACAGCATGCTCAGTACTCTCTACATGTTTCAGCTGCACTGGACTTGCTGTCAGCTTGGTGAATAAAAAGCAGTAAAATGACTGTTTTAGCAACCCATTGATACAGGTGACAGTGTAGTTTAAACAAGTTTTTAATCATGGAGAAATAGAGAAAAAGCATGTATTTCTAACCAAGTGCTCCTACATCTTCATCAGTGCTTCCTAGGTGAATATTTTATGCAAAATGTGTTGCTGCTGAGCCCTTACAATACTACATTATCCATAAAATAATTAAATGCTAACAGCTAAAGCTGATGAAGACAAGTGATTTTTTTCAGGTTGCTGTCTGTAGCCAGAGAAGACTGACAAGTGCTTTGCTCCTTTGATTATGGGATGTATTGACTGTGCTACTTAACATGAGTGAAATATTCAAAAGCACTCCATAAAATTAATACTATTCTACTAAGGAATATTATTTTTATTTCTATTCTGTGCAGATCTTCTGACCTGAATTCAGGTTAAAGCAAACCTGAATATTAAATCTGCTCAAGCTATTTTTTTTTTCTGATGTTGAAGCAGATAATCTTTATTGTGTTTAAAAGGTGAAGTCTGTGATTATATGCGAAACTTCTCTGAAAAATAGGTTGTCTAACTGAAAGTAAAAGGATTCTTTGTAATTTATCTCTCTGGCACACCATAAAATGATCTGGACTGCGTCACTTTTAATTGGAATATACAATTTCAAGGCATTTTCCAGCTGTTCTTCCTTGTTGAGTCACCACAAAGAAAGCCATTCTCTGATAAACTGGAGAGTACCAGAGATGCTTTTTCAGTTAAATACACACATTGGTATGGATAGAAGGATAGAGCTAAAATGTGTTTGTGATTCTTCTGTATTCAGAATTGTTTCGGAGATAATTGGAAAATATTTATGGAACTGAATTTAAGGCTTTTAAAAACATCCTGCACTCAAAATCTAATTACAAATATTTTGCCGAGTATAACAGCATCTTCTTCGAAGGCATTGGGGGGAGGAAGGCAATCAGATGCCTCATAATGCAACTATGTGAAAATAGTACAATATTGGTGACCTGAAATAATAAGCATCAATTTAATAGTTTCAGAATTTGGGTATACAGGAATACAGAAATTGTGCCCAATTTGTTACTTAGACATGTTTTAATCTGAGAAAGTTCAGGTTTCCCTTAATCAGGACATAGAGTTTGAGAACACTGGAAGAAGAGGAGCAAGAGAAAGGAGTTGAATACATGTTCGTGCTTTGCATATGATTATTATTTCTCAGGGACCAGGAATCACTTCTAGTACTCACTCCTTCACCATTTCTAAAAGGGCAGATGGGTTGAAAATGCTAGGATTTGGATTTAAACTTAAAGTTCTGCTTTCAAAAATATTACTGGCAACCATAAAGACTGGAAATATATTTTAAAAATATAAACAGAAAAATACTCATGATCACATGACTACAGACATGAGGATATGAGGGAAAAATCCATGTTTTCATCAAGTGCTATAAACCAGAGCTGCTATTTTTTTTGGCCTCCTTTTGGTTCTACGTTAGTTACCTGTTTTCAAAGTGTGTTTTCCTTAACACATGCAGATAACGTAGGAAACATCACTGTTAGGACTTTTTTCCTTTTTTTTCATGTTGTATGATTTTTTTCGGGCTTAAACTACAGTTTTGAAAGCTTGTGAACAATGCAGAATGGGAATCTTACTAGTACTACTACTAATTTTTTTTTTCAAAACCATGGTCAACAAGAGGGAACAGAAAAGGAGAACGTCATGTTAAAATTATATGTATTGACAACTTTTTATTATGGCTGTCACTCATCTTTCAATAGAATCAGTAATTCTTTTAAAGTAAGAGTAGAAATAAAATGTAACTGTTTCTAGTTAAACTTTCTCACATTGAAGTAATTATTGTATTACATTTTGGTTACTTTTAATAAGCTTCTCTTGCATCAGGTGCTAAAAAGTCTTTCTGCCGTCAACTGTGGTTCCTTATTTTATCCTTCAAAGTGAAAATATGCTGTTAGCAGAAATAGTGAGCAACAGCAACGTAAAAATATTAGAATTTATTATGTACATTATGCATGAAATATGCACAAATTGGACAGTAGATTACTGAGTAGACAGATCTAAAGAAACCCAAAACAACCCTGTTAAACAACAAATCTTTACCATACTTATGCTGCTGCTTAAAACTTACCACTTTTATATTTTTGTGTCCCTAAGAAGTGTGGTTGCTTTTTATCACTGGTACGAGGGAATGGCAAACTCTGTTAACAGGTTGATGGCACTAGAATTGTATGAGCTTTCCACTCTGCTTCTTGGGGAGCTGATAAGTCAAAATAAATAATAGGTACTGCTGCAAGGTTTACTTGGAGTATGGAGCTCATCCCCACAACGGGCCGCCAAAGAGACCGCATAGTGTTTATAATTTAAAGTATTCTTCTTCCTTATATGAAATTGATTATTGCCTAGGATCTTTGGGGGTTTGTATCGTTTTTCTGAGCTTGATAGGTAACAGTGTTTGATGGAAGTTGAGCCAGTCGTGTGTGTGCTGCCTGCAGATAGCTGCTCCAAGCATCTATAATTTGTTTAAAATGATTGGGTGGGGAAATTCTGAAGCAATCTTGTGAGAATGTGTGTCGCCTTGGAGGTAATGTACTGGTACACTAGAGTAGTAGGTTTATTGTTCCTGGGGCTGATGGTAAGTTGAGTATGTCATCAGGCTGCTGACTTGTATGCCTGTCTGAGAGGAAAATGCATTACTGTAAGCCTGGAAAGAAAGTTATCAGCTCAGTAGGAAAGAATTCCACTACAGAACGGTGAGCAGAGAGTAGAAGACATTAGTAAATGAGCAACATGTATTGACAGGGACAATGAATGCATTCTGTAAAATGTCCTACTAAAATGAAAGGCTTGAAAAATAATTTGCTGTTTGCCCCCTGCAGAATAGCTCCGTTGGAAATTTGAAACACTTGTAGTTTATCTTAATTTAGAAGCATTACTAGGTTTTGACTGAGGAAGAAAAAAAAAAAACCAGCAAAGCCAGCATCTGTACATTAATGTTGCCTGTTTTCTTTGTTGTCAGTGCTTTGCTTCTACTGTGGGAAAAAAAAAAAATAAAGAAAATTGGGCATTTGTTGATAATTCAGAGAGGTGAAAGTGTAGGTTATGATCGCATTGTGTGTAATTTCTGCAATGTGATTGGCTGTTTGCTGCCTCTCGTCACACAGGTTGTTAGCTGTGGTGATGGCTAATTCTGTTAATGTAATAAAAGAGCCAACATAATTGCATTATAAAGGTATTGTTGATATGTTGTGAAGAAAGCACCCCTGCTCTTGGGTAGACATAGTCAGTTTTAGCACCTAACAGGAGGTGTTTGAGAATCTCAGGTGGCTTTGGTAAATGTTATTTAATATTTCCATGGGTTTAACTGGGTCAGTTACTTTGCTGTGGGGATTGTGAAGCACTGGCATAGGTTTCCCAGAGAAGTTGTGGATGCCCCATCCCTAGAAGTGCTCAAGGTCAGGTTGGATGGAGTTCTGAGCAACCTGGTCTAGTGGAAGCTGTCCCTGCCTGTGTCAGGGGGGCTGCAACGAGGAGATCTTTAAGGTTCATTCCATCTTAAACCATTCTGTGGCTCAGTGATTTTTCAGAACACGTGCAGTTTTGCCTCTGTACCTCAAGTGTTTCATAAACCAAGCCAACATGGAAGTAATTAAGCATTATATACTAGAGCATATCTTCAAACCCAGACTATTGTAATATAAGCAGAATATACTGAGTGTGAGAGATTGCCTGGAAAAGAGAGATGGGTAAGGCACCTCAGTTTTCAGAGAGGCAGCAAGCTAGTTTGGATACTGTTTATTAAAGATAGTTAGCCATTTCTGGAATTCATCAAGTATCAATGCACTCAAGTATTGAATATAAATTTATTAATTAATTTAACTTATTTTTATATGCTGACAAGTCTTGACTTGAGATATTTTGATGAGTAGTGTAGGAAATTGATTCTTGTTTTTTTAAGTAGTATACAGTTAAATACTTGAGAGTTAGGAAAACACCAGGGGCTTAAGTCTCACTAAAAACAAGTGAAAAATCTGTCTCGGTAAACATGGATGAATAAGAAAATAAAATTTTTAAAGAAAAATGTGAGGCTTTTTTTTACTTTTCTCTAAGGTTAAGAGAAGCAATTATTAGAAACAAGTGAAAATAAGATTTAAATTATCTGGCTGCTTCAGCACGTTCTTTTCTAAGTTTTCATTCGGGGAGCTCAGTGTGTATTAGAAGTCAGGTTTACCTGCACGTAAGTAGTAGCCAGTTGGCACCCTCTTTGTGCATTCGTAGCCGAGTCAGTAGAGCCGTTGAAGCCTGCCTGTCTTCTGCTCTGTTCATGGTTCATTGCCATTTTTCAGGCTCCATAATGAGCTGCACTGACCTGTTTGTGTTTGTAGTACATGGAGACTCTAGCTTGGCCAGAAGCTGCAGTGAATTAGTGGTAAGTGAGGAGTTTAAATGTGCATACCTTGATTCCTTGCTTTGCAAAAATGATGAATAAATCTACTGCAAACAGAATGTTCAGAGGAAGTATGGCAAAATAAAATAGTTTAGCACTATGTATTTAGTGCTTTTTCTCTTTCTTTCTTAACCCTCACCTTGCACATTGATACTGGTGAGTAGGTATGAGTAGACAGTTAGAAATGGTCAGAATAATTTTTTAGGTTTCTTGTTGACCCTAACAAGTCCTTTAGCCTACCTTGTGTTGGAAACTGGTTTAAACTGTAGGGTTTTGACTCTTGTGTTTGACATTTATGTAAGGGTTAATCACGTGCCATAATCTGCCCTGAGAATACGTAATCTCAATCTACCTGTGAAGGAGGTGATCTAGCCAAGGAACTAGCTCTAGAACTAATGGACTACAGAATTGAAACTATGAATGAATCAAGTAGTCCTTTAGCATAGAGAAAGCAATATATTTACTTCAAGTAAATAGGTCTTGATAGAGTTATCAAATGATAATTAAGATTCTTGCATTTTGTCTCTCAAAACTGTTTAAGTGTACAAAAGGTGTGTTATCAGCTAGAACATTTTGTATTTTGTTTTAAATGTTAACTGTGTGCCACATTTTATTTTGTTGTTAACAGATTCTAGTCTGATAAACCATTTCAGGTGCTGTGAGGGAAATTTTGAAAAGTGTTCATGTGTTATGGGTAGATGTCCTGTTACACAGTTCATGTGTTTGATAATCTACACAAAAAGCAGGCTTGTTTGCAGCGTGGCAATGCTGTGTATGAATAATGCATGCTGTTTTTCAGATGAGATTTTTGCCTGAATTCAGATAATATGTTTAGCATTGAGATTTCAGTTGTACAGTATACATGTGGAGAATTCCATCTGAAATGGCAGGTTTTTTCTTTACTTCATTTAAAGGAGGACATCTCTATCTTCACTTATCTTAAAACATTTTAATAACTCAGACTACCAATTATGTTTTATAGGATTTGATTTTTGTGCTAAGGCCTTATCAAAAGCATCTAATAACGTGCTTTCTGCTGAGTTAATGATATGTTTTAGATGTCATTTCTTATACCTATCTTCAATAGCCATATTCAGACAGTGTGATTGTAATAATCAAGTTTCAATCAAACCATACTTAGTATGACAAATATTGCCTGAGATTGTAGTGCAGGTATTTGTGCTCTTGATAAAGGGCTTAATTTGACTCCTGGCAGAGATAGAGAACCACTATTGATTTTTATATCAGAATGCAAAATAGCTTTTATTTGTCATGTATGAGGGAAATTGCTTCTTAATTAAAACTAAATAAAACACTCACTCCGTGGTTTTATGCAATAATACAAAAAGTATCATTTGTGTCTCAAATGTGTTCTTTTACAGGTCTATAAAGGTTTGGTTAGCAATTATTTTTAACAAGCTAAAACACTTCTTAAACAGCTGCTGAAATCATACTTTTTTTGTATTCCTCCTGGAATGTTTGTAGATTTACTGTACCCCAAGGCTCACCTGTTGTTTTTCCCTCCCCAAAGCAAATGTCAAAGAAATATTTGAACAAACTCTTATTCATCTTCAAATCCCGTTCAACTGGGACTGTGAGTTTATTCGACTGCATTTTGGACATAACAGGAAGAAGCATCTTAACTATTCAGAGTTCACTCAGTTTCTTCAGGTCAGTTATTAACCTTGTTCCAAAGTTGGAACTGAAATTCATTTAATAATACGCTAATACCATTATAAATGTTGAGTTTATTCTGGTAGTGATAATCCTTACCTGATACTAATCCTGACGGCTAATGGTGAACTGTTATTTCTCTGTACCAGTTTTGTTAGCAGTGTGTACTCATTGTGCTGTAACTTGAATACTATCCTTTTAAAAGAATGGGACAAAGCATACTGTTCATGAAGTTAACTATTTTACTGATTGTTGTTAAACTGGGTTGAGGGTCTGCTTTTTCTGTCATAGGAATTCAATAGCAAAACTAAACTCTACCAGAGAAAGTTAGCATTCTTAATGTAGCCGGTTATTATTGACCATAAAAACTCCCCTATAGAGGTTTTACCTTCTGTACCATTTCTTTATTTTTATAAACATTCTAATACTTACCACTTTTTTTCTCTCACTGGCATGCATGGCACACAATGGGAGTTTGGTCTTAAATGCAGCCAGCTTGCAGGAGGTAAAATCTGATTTCCTGTGATGTTGCTGAACTACCCTTTAGGGATTGGGCTTTAAAGAATTTCACTTGTTGGACTGCACTTTGTGCTAAGCCAAAAAGGTGCAGTTAAAACATATTATGAATTGAATATTATACTAGAAGGAAGGAAAAGAAAATGTCATCTATAAAGGATGGAGAAAGAGCAAATTAGGAGATATTTACTTTGTAATTCATGGAAAGAAAGTTCACAGAGTTGTTGGTAATTGCACTGAATTCCATAAATTAACATGCAATGACCACCTTGTGATATAACTTAAAATTGCCTGTCTAGTAGATGTGAAGAAAAATAGATTATGCACTTCTAGAGCTACCTTTGATGCAAGAAAAGTTTTGTATGTTTTGTCTTAAGAGTAAGGAGTGATAGATGTGCTTCTACATAATCTGTAATTATTGCCAAAGATAAAAATATCTCATAGGATCACAGAATATTTTGGGTTGTAAGGGATGTTTAAAGGTCATCTAGTCCAATCTCCCTGCAATCTGCAGAGATGTCTTCAACTAGATCAGGTTGCTCAGAGCTCTGTTCCACCTGAGCTGATCTTGAGTGTTTCTAGGGATGAGACATCTACCACCTCCCTGGGCAACCTGTTCCAGTGCTTTACCACCCTTGTTTAGTTTAGAATCATTACCCCTTGTCCTATCACAGCAGGCCCTACTAAAAAGTATGTCACCATCTTTCTGATAAGCCCTCCATAAGTATTGAAAGGCTGCAGTAAGGTCTCCCAGGAGCCTTCTGTTTTCTTTTCCTCTCCAGGCAGAACAGCCCCAGCTCTGAGCCTCTTCTCATAGTGGAGGTGCTCCAGTCCTCTTTCGTTTTTATTATCCTCCTCTGCACCTGCTTCCAAAGTGGTTTGTTGGGAGCTCAGAGCAGAGCAGATAAATGTCTGTTCTGGTTTTATGTTTGTTTTTCCAAGATACTGCTATGTAAGATATAGTAGCCTCTTACTGACATAGTATGATTAAAACCCATAGTAGGGAAGGCTAGTATGGGTTGCAGTAATTTCAGTATGTACACAATTTGGATATTTTTATCCCTTCTTTTTATATAAGATTGTTTTTCTCTTTTGGTCTAACACCATCTTTTGGGGTTTGCGACTTGAATCAGAGCGGGTTTGTTGTACCCTGATCTAGAAAACGTTGTTCATGAGGTTATGAGAGTTGAGAAATTACTGTAAAGGTGATATAAGCTAGATGGTTTGCCCTCTTTTTACTGTCTGTCAGAACGTGGTTATTTTTTAGCGGCTTCTAGAGGTCTGAATGACAGCTGAATGGGCTTTATTGTTTGCTTGAATAGAAGGAAACAACTTTTTCTGGACATAGAATTTACAACTATCATTATTATCTTGAGGTTAGGTTACCACAGTGATCTTTGTGTGAAGGTTTTTACAGTTTGTATAGGAGTTTTAAATTGTCTGAAATGAGTGACCATTTGTGACATTATGGGAGATAACTCTTTGGGGCAATCTAAATCCATATTATATAATTTTCACTGTCCTCCTGTTTATTTTCAAGTACTTTCCAGTGGGTTAGTATATAATAGCCCAGTCATATTTCATCTTGGATATGTAAAAGATCATCTTACTTTTTGTCTTCAAGATCAGTATCAGAAGTTTTTCTAGTACTTAAGTATTTAATTAAGGAATAGATAGCAGGCAGGACATGGGTATGTGAAGTTCATTTCTTAAATCATTTAGTGAAAGTGCATATTTCCTTACAGTTGAACTGAGGCTTTTCTTTGACAGAGGAATGAATCTGTGGATAAAATCAGTATGTAGACTTCTCATTTTAGTTGAGCTGACCTTGAAGTTTAAACTGTAGTTACGCTATTGTCTCTATGTACAGACCTGTTGGAGCATAAGAATATGAAATAAGTGAAAGTTTTGTGAACAGTGGGTTACAGAATCTACTTCTAATCTGCTATCTCTGAATATTCATTCTAGGAGCTGCAGTCAGAACATGCAAGACAAGCCTTTGCATTGAAGGACAAAAATAAAAGTGGTCTGATAACTGGGCTGGACTTCAACGAGATCATGGTTACCATTCGCTCCCATATGCTAACTCCATTTGTGGAAGAAAATTTAGTTTCAGTAAGTGTTAACAAAAAGTGCCTTGAATTCAGTGTTTAATAGTGGTGATGTTTGAAGATGGCACAGCTTCTCTCCCACTTTGTCTTCTACCTGTTTATCACTCACTGCCTTGGTGCTAGAGATTATCAGCTTCATAATAGAGTGGGCAGGGTGAAACATGGCAGCATTCCTTGGCTGCAGTAGTGAAAAGGTTGGCAGTCTGGTTTGCATGTTTAAAGTGCCATTGGAAGCAGTTTGAGTTAGTCTACTATACTTTCCACCAGAGCAGGGCAAACTACTTGGTACAGAAAAAAATCATAGAGTTATAGAACCATATAGGAAAAGACCCTTAAAATCATCAAATCCAGTGGAAGTTATTTAGGACAAAAGCATCCAGTTTTTATATTTGAATATATGACATCTCAGGAGCTGGAGACTACTTACAATTTTGTCCTTTTATATACTCTTGCATTCTTTTCTTTTTCAGATCAGAGTTTGGAAAATCAGTATGTAGATTCTAGAGAGGTAGAATGGTTACTACAGCCTTGATAACTTGGCAAGATCTGTAGGTAAAGTAATAACATACAAGTTATAATCTGAAAGTATGTAGTATGAAAATGACATACGAATGAAATTTATGTAGAAGATAAATTAATAACTTTTATCTTACTATCTTACCTATAAATCTTGCCTTGCCTTACTCATAAGGCATACTGTCTTCTATAAAATTTAGAGTATCTACTAACTTTAGACTTTGAAGTAAATGGTCATTGACGTATGTGATGCAAGAAATCAGTTAGTGCCTTTATCTAAAGGCATTTGCATGCATTTCTCTTTCAGAAGATTGCTTAGTGACACTTTTAATGTGTCTATCAGATAACTTGAACAATAACCTACTTAGATGATTATTTCCTAATTGTTTCCTAGTGTTCAATCTTTACCACAAAAATAGTATCCTGTTTAATAATTCTCCCCTCATGTTTCTATTAAAAAATACCTTAAAATTACAGGAATAGAAAGATATCTTTAATTCTTTCATAATTGCTCAAATGAGTGTGTCTGTAATTGTAATAAGATGTTGTAAAAGTGCCTAAGGAACTTAACTCTTTTCATTTAATTTTTAAAGGTAGCTGGTGGAACTGTATCACATCAGGTCAGCTTCTCCTTTTTCAATGCATTTAATGCCCTTTTGAATAACATGGATCTTGTTAGGAAGATATACAGTAATATAGCAGGTACAAGAAGAGATGTTGAAGTCACAAAAGGTAAGATACATTTCCTACAGTTTATTAATTTTTTAATTCTGTCCATTTTGTAATTGGTGATGCACATGGGTTAAGGTGAGTCAGAAGTCAGTTTATGGGCACTTGGAAAGTATTTTTTTATCTGTGGGTGATTTTCATCCTCACAGGTTAGTAAGTATTTTCAGTTAGCTCATTAAAGAGAAGATTCTGGCAGGAGTTATTGTTTGAATGAGTAGCTGCAAGTCAGTATAATACTGAGGATTTTACAGCTCCTTGAACGAGATGCATTGTTGCTTAGAGATAGGAATTTCCTAGGGAATGTGGTGGAATGGGTTAAGTTTGAAAATCCAAGTGGTTTTATATATAGATTATGCCAGTTAGTACTAACAAATCCCTGTGCATGTGAAAGGTTGCTGTATTTGTCTTGCCACAGACATAAGCAGAGTGCTTTTGTAGCCATTTTATGACAGATTTTATCACCAGTTTTACTACCTGTATGGATGGGACCAGCCAAACCATTATGTGGTCAAAAGCATGCCAAGTTATTTTTGTTCTTTTTATTCTTTTTCTTCTTCTTTGTTTAGCTTATATTCATATGCTCTGCATATTTTTCCCTAAAGGAAAGCATAAAAGGCCTGTTCTCATCCTCCAAATTGTCCTAACAAATTGCCTAGCAATGTGTTTTGGTACAGATGCATAAATACATCTTGCTTGGATTTGTACTGAGAAAAAAGGCTGCTGTGTTTTCACTGCTTGGACTTGTTAACTGCAACTTGCCAATTATGTCATAAACATGTTGTGTAATTTGGCCAGATGAATATCTAAGCTTGGAGTCATTCAGAGCTATGAGAGGAAGAAGTCTGAACACGATAGGAATAGATGAGTCAGTTGCCCTTAAAGCTGTGAATAATGGACTATTTTTCTGTTATGTTCTGTTTTGCAGTCAGAAGCAAGAATCACAAATTGTGGGTGTAGTTTTATTAAGCTTCCTAATTTGAGGATTTTTGTTGTTTTTGGTGAATATTTACCATAAGTCAGAGTTATGGAGTCAGACTTGGTCTGTGTTGGGAAGGCCTGTTTCAGGACAGATGTTCTCCTAAAGATACCTTTTCCTTTTGCATTATGGATTTTGCTTCTTGGTGATAGACTTCAATTTTTTTTTAATTAAAGTTATTTGAAAGGATTCAAAGAGGATATTTGACAAATGACACAAATGTTGTATTTCTCTTTCCCTTTTAAATCCAGAGGAATTTACACACTCTGCAATCCACTTTGGACAAATTACACCACTGGAAATAGATATTCTCTACCAACTTACAGACTTATACAGTGTTACTGGGTAACATAATCATGAATTTTATCATTTTGCAATCATAATTTTTGTGTTTTCTGTGTGACCTCTTATTTTTGTCCTAATTTTAAAAGGTTTTATGTTCTATTTTGTTACAGTAACTTGTTCAATGTAAACTGATTTTGTTGCATCCATGGGTTTTGTAAGTGAATTGTGTATGTCAGGCACAATTATTAATTGTTGTATTACAGATATACATATGAAGTAGCAAAATACAATACTCCCAAAAGGCTACAAATGCACTGGTTGATGTTTTGCTTGGATCTTTAATGCATGCAAAATCTTACGTAGAAATAGCTGGACATGGTTTAATTTGTGTATTATATTCCTTGTTACTAGTAGTGAAGAACTTGCTTCTGAATAATCCATGTTCCCTTCATCTCCAAGCATTCTTTAATGCTGTGTAGCAGACTTCCTAGGTCTGCATTCAGATATGACAAGTGTCTTTTTTTAAACTCAGATGTAGTTTGTGGGGTGTGGCCAGGAATACTGTACTTAATATGTTTGATGCTTTATCTAACCATAATTTGCTTTTCTCTGCCTTGTGTAAAGGCGCTTAACTTTGGCAGATATTGAGAGAATAGCACCACTGGCTGAAGGTGCATTGCCTTATAACCTGGCAGAGCTCCAGAGGCAGGTGGGTAGAAGAAAAAAAAATTGAAATTGAGTGAATGTTAACATGTACTTGCAAATGAAAAATAAGAATACTGCACTTTAAACAGATTCCTGACAAGTGGAACATGCTGTGTGTATTGCTGTAAGGATAGAAATGGAGCAGGCTGTTAGATACTGTGTGTGTCTAGACAAGGTGTGAGGTGTCGGCATGGCCTGTTTAGATATGAGCATGTATGGATACTTGGATTCCTTACTGTGAATCCATTTGTTCACTCCTGAAAAGCCTTTTCACAGGGCACAGCCCTCCATGAACTTCTCCAGTGTGAGTCCTCCCTGTGGAACCCAGTTCTTTACAAACTCCTCCAGAGTGTCCCTTCCACGTGGTGCAGTCTTTCAGGAGTAGATTCACATGGGTCCTCCATGCAGTTGCAGCCTCCTTGGGATGCATCCACCTGTTCCTGTGTGGGGTCCTACAGGGTCTGCAGGGGAATCTCTACTCCAGTGCCTGGAGCACCTCCTCCTGCTCATTCACTGACCTTTGTGACAGTGCAGTTGTTTCTCTCATATGGTCTCACTCCTCTTACCAGCTGCCATTGCACAGGGTTTGTTCCCCCTTCTTAAATACATTGTCCCAGAGGTGACACTGATGTCCCAGATCACTGACACTGATGGACTTGGCCTTGGCCAGCAGTGGCTGTTGGCTCTGTCAGACATGAGGGAAGCTTCTGGCAGCTTCTCACAAAGCCACCCTTGGATCCCCCACCCCCAGCTTTGCCACACAAACTCAATACAGGTAGTAAAAAATTAAATATTAAACATAAAGCTTATAAATGTGTTCTTCGTACTCACCTCTCTGATGGACAGAATACTGACTTACTTCACTTTCCAGAACTACCTTTGTAGCTTGGCACTCTTTCAAAACGAGCTCACTGATAAAAGTTTCCCTCATCACTAGAACAGAATATACTCTTTTCATACTCTTGAAGTAATACATTATATTTTCATCTTATTCTACATTGTGTGTTAAAACCAGACACCAGAAAGCAAAATAATTTCATTTTGTTTAGTTTATAAGGAACAGTCTTTTATTAGACCTTATCCTGAGTGAACAGTAAATTAAGTGTGCTAACAAAATGAAAGATATCAGTTCATGAAGAGCAAATATCATCTCACTGTAGTCCAGCTGTCCCTGGGAAATGAAACCAATTCTGTAATCAGTTTTATATGATTTAAAAATCCCTTTGTAAAGAAAAATCTAAATTTTTACATAAAATCACTCTGTATAGATTTGGTAGAAATGAAAATTAGCCTGCTTTCAACCATGTTTACTTTATTGTCAATTTTTTTCATTGTGTAAGATTTTTTTAAAGCTTAGCAGCTGAATATCCTATGGGGATGACAGCTACAGTAATTTTCTCTTTATAAATATTCATGATTTGAAAGCTATAGCATTAATTACACTCATTTACATATCCATCTGAACAAGTAAACTGAAAACTTTGTGAACACTTATTTAATAATATAAAAGTGACATTTCCTTCAGAAAGAATTTGATTTTTAACATTCAGTGATGCATTCACTAAGATTAATGTCTAAATGGAATGATTGGATTTTGATGAGAACCGTGTGAAGCTTCGAGAAAAAAGAATAATCTTAAACCAGCTGAAAGGCAGCAGGTGTGCTAAGCTAGGAGAAAATTTCAGTGGAATGAAGAACTAGTTCTGCTCCTAAGGCTTTTTGGGTTATTATTATTGACATGAATCAAAAGAAATATATCTGAATTTTATAATTTATTTTCATGGTTATTTTGGTTTTATTATCCTTTGGGGGTTTTGTGTGTGTGTGTTGTGGTTTTTTTTTTTTTGTTTGTTTCGTTTTTTGTTTTTTGTGGTTTTTTTGGTGGTTTTTTTTTTTAATAGGAAAGCATAGTGGTTTTACAATAATGAGGATATTCTTTGGATTTATTGCTTCTATTGCTTGTAAAGGCAGTACATTTGATTTATGCTTTTTTATGCTGGTCTGCATGTGCAGTGTGTAATTTTGGTGCTACCTAGAATTTCTCTATTCTTCTCTGTTAAGCTATATTGTGGGGGAGGAGAATGTCTTGTGAAGGGAGGTGGTTTTAGCTGTACCTTTTTATTCTGTGGAAAAACGGTATCAAATAGAATCCATGGTTTTTCACAGGTAATGATCTGATCTTGACCTCATGGGCTCCTGTCCTGTGTTGTGTGTATGCCGTGTAACACTTTATGCAGTGTGAGCAGGCTTTTGCACATCCAGTGTAACACCAGCCCAGAGTAGCTGGTGCTGAGGCTGTCCTTCTGTGGTGCTTCAGTGAGCAGAGCTACCTTGGCTGGGTAGCTTTGGAGAGAGAGCTGAGAAGTGTGTATGTGGTAATCTTTGTGAAAATTCCTAATAGGCATCAGTCTGGGGTCTGGACATTCCAGCTGTCCTGGAAGAAGCACATCTGCTAACAGTACAGGGTACTTTTAGGAAGAACAGATTTGTGTTTGGAAAGTGGACTTTAGTATCTTCTTTACTGTGGAATTTAACAGTTAATATCTTGGCCCCTTAGATAGCCCAAACAAGTTATACTGCATAATATCAATTCTTCTCTAATTGTCTTATTTATGTTTGGACGAAACTTTGGCCCATCTTACATATTTTATAGTGCAAGTTTGTGAACATGTCTTGTTAATCAGTTCAGTTACCTTGTTTCTAACAGCCATTTAATAACATAGTTATGAGTCTCTGCAGATATTTTCTGTACAGACTGTATTATTTAGAATACTTAATACATTTATAATAGTGTATGTAATTGAAAGGATTGAGGTCAGCATTGCTCTGTAAATTAGCAACTGCATGAAAAAGTCTTGTCTTCTGTTTTGAAGACATGATATCTCATGTTTGTGCTATGCATTAATGGATATGTAATCTTAAAATATGTCCTGTGCTGATAGAGCCTGTCTGTGAGATATTCTGTGAATTCCTTTTGAAATACTGAATTTTATTTGAGTCAAAAGGGAGTTCCATGCCTTACAAATTCAAAGGCAACAGAATAGAAAATAGCAAAGTTGTTTAGAGTTTCTGTCTTCTTTTTCTTGAGCATCATTGTTCTGGTTATACTGGTGTACTTGTTTGGCACAACCAAGAATATGTAAGGAATATTTTCTAGAAGAAGTATTTGGAAAATGTGCTTCATCCGTTAGGCACAATAGACATTATCTAGTAATTACTTTTTCTTCTTCCTCCTGAACATAAAGCTAGTAATTTTTATCAGATTCTTTCTGTACCATTGTAAAAGCAATTCACAGATGCCTTTGTTTTCCTGTGCAGATTTTCAAGCTTTTTTTCATTTCTTTTTCCCTCACACAGCAATCTTTTGGAGAATTAAGCAGACCTATTTGGCTCCAGGTAGCTGAGTCAGCTTACAGGTTCACTTTAGGCTCAGTTGCTGGAGGTGAGTAATATTTCTGCTTTCTGTTTCCAACCTTGGGGTACTTTAACACTGTTTTGCCAGACTACTTGATCTCATTTAGGGTGGATGTCTTGGTTATACATGTGTAAAATTGGATATTGGAACCATTTTGGTTGTGCTATTCCCTTTCTTTCCTTATCACTTGGATTGTAGAACCCCTCCACAGTCCTTTGAAACTACGCCAGTAACAAATTTCTTTAGTGGTAATTCAGATAGGTGTTCTTTGTTCTACACACCTTGTTTTATGTAACAGTGTCATTCATTCTCCTTGAGACTTTTTTCCTAGACCTCCGTTGTTATTCTTTCTTACCTCCAACATACCAGAGGTCTTACCAGCTTATATATTCTTTGTGTTTAAATAAATGCTTTAGAAAATCATCATAATAATTATGTACTACACCAACAATGACGTTGCAGAAATAATACTCCAGATGCTTTCTTACAGCTGTTGGTGCTACTGCAGTGTATCCCATAGACCTGGTGAAAACTCGTATGCAGAATCAGCGCACCACAGGTTCAGTCGTAGGAGAGTTGATGTATAAAAACAGCTTTGACTGCTTTAAAAAGGTTTTGCGTTTTGAAGGCTTTTTTGGTCTTTACAGAGGTAAGTGAATTTTAAAAAAAATAGATATATCAAGTCAGTAATTTTCTGTCCCCTTTTTTTTTATTTTAATACCTCGACAGCTAGTTTCCTAAGGGGAAATCAGAATACTTGATATCATGTCTAATTTTGCTTTCCTTTCTGAGCTGAGTATTTTTCTTTCATTACGCACCCTTCATCATAAATAATTGCTGGGAAAAACTGGGCTTTTTCTTGTTGTTTTTAGTGATTTGCTCCTTGCTGCTTAAGTAACTTAAATATTTTATTTTTGGGGTGTAAGTGTTGAGGATATAATTGTAATCTCACAAATTGAGGATTGCAAGTTTTGGCTGGGGTCAGACATCAGGACCAGATTAGTATCTGGGGAATAAAGATTGGTTTTGCAGCAAATATTTTTTGTTAAGAGACAAAAGACAGTAACTTGGAAATGTATCTGTAAACTGGATGCAAGATCTTATGCTTCATACTTTTGCAGGTAGTCGGACTGGTTTAATAATTTTATCTTGTGAACAGAAGTTGCATTTTGCTGTTGAATTATGTTGCTCTGTTTTACTTTAAAATATCACCAGTGAAACTCAGAAAATTGTAATATTGAAAAAGAATAAAACTCTAAGATACAGGTTAAGAATTCAGCTTTTTATCAATTTGGCTGAGTTTTAATCACATTGGTAAGGTGACTTACATACAGGGTACATGCTTGCCAGCCCTCTGAATAGATACTTAGTTGAATTCTCTATTTTTAATTCTAATTTCCCATAACTTTATGAAGTTCACAGTTTTCATAAGGATCAGCAAGGTATTTGTTAATTGGAACACCTGGTTCTTTAGCTGCAGCAAACTTATGTGATGGCTACAGCGTTTTGTTCTGCTTTGTGATGTGTTCTGGCAGTAAAGACACTGGCCAGTGTCCTTTATGGACAGTATCTAAGAAGTTTTTACATGTGAAAGTCTGTGTGTTCTGGCTAAAGAGTGTTTTGTGGTCTTTCAGGATTTTGCTATGCAAGTAAGTAAGGAAAGGAATATGTTGGTGCAAAGTTAATGAAATAGCTGTAGTCTGTGTAAATTATGTCATACTGGTAAATTGTTTTCTTTTTTCGATGTTAAATCTTTCATAAAAGCAAATACTTGAGTTAGATCTATGAGACTGATGCTTCAGTGCTGTTCTACAGTACTGTTTTCTTTCTCTTGCCCCCCCTTTATTTTTGCAGAGCAGCATTTAAAATAACTTGTTATTTTATTTTTGTTTCTGACCTTACTCAAGCACTTTGAAATCAAGGATGATTCCATTGATGAGTTAAAAGCAATGTTTTACACTTGAAAAAAATGTTCTTCTTTGAAAGAATGTTAGTTTGCTAAACTTTTTAATAGCCTGTTTAATAATTGTTTTTAAGATTGTTTAGGATAAGAAGTTCATGTAGTTGTTTTGACACTGTTACAGTTAATGGTCAGTATACTGCTAATATTTGGACTCAGAGATTTAGATGGTCTGTTGGAAGTATGTTAAACCAAACAGCAGAAACACGGAGTTTACTGTGGGTCTGTTACTGAGTTCTTATATTCCTGAGCTGGATTATCCTAATTACATTGTAATATAACAATACATCTATACCATAATATAATGGTAAAATGTAGTTGTTTCTTGAAGTTCAAAAAATAGAACTGAACACAAACTGGAAATGTTATAATTCTAAATAAAAACATAAGATTTTTGGTCAAGAAAATAAAGACACTTTTGAGTCTTGGCATCCAACTTCAGAATTAATAAAGTTTCGTCTCAGGTCCTTTACTAGACCATGCTGTGTCCCAGATTCTCTGGCACACCAATTGTGTGTGCAAAGTGAGTTCAGCTACATAAAAAAAGGAAGTGGGGGGATTGTCTTGAGGTGTTTTGTGTGGTGGTTTTGTTTTGTTTAAGTATAGGCATTGCAGAACTGGATTGTCTTTTCCTGGTAAATTGGAAATTCAGGCTGGGAGGGCACCATTTCTTTTTGTTACTGTCAGCCTTTCTTTGTGTTTAATAGCTACCTTTCCTCAGCATAGTAAGTCTGTAAATCGCACAGAAAGTACTATGTGCGAAAGAACACACTACCCTGCGTATATTAACTGCTGCTCTTTCTATTAAAGCACCTTTGTTCTGAGCTTCCTTTTATGGAAGTAGTAAAAAAATTCTGCAGAATGAGTACTTCTGTGAATTTTGAACATTTAACATTTTTAGCTATGATTTCCCTGTACTTAACAAATGGTGGAAAGTGGCATCGATGCAGTTTTGTTGCTGTGGGGTTTTTTTATTAGTTAACTGGCAAACACTTTTGACAAAATGATATTCCATAACCATGGAATAACATTAGGAAGTGACCATATCAAATAAAAACAACTTTCTTTTAAGTTTTATGATCTATACCTATGCCAAAATGACTGTGGAGAAAATAGGTTTAAAAATAACAGATGCTGTTATAATGTTATGTTTGGAAGTTAAGACTGCCATCTACTGATTTTTTTCTTAAACCTATTAGTTCCTAGAAAAGTGCATGTGTGTTTTTCAAATGACAGTTCATTTTCATAGTAGATATTTTCCAGGAGCAAGGGCCTTGCCAAAATCAGTTTCTGTCCACTAATCCCTCCTCTTAGTAAGAGTAAAAATGCTCATTAGTTATAAGGCTTAAAGAAGTTCATGCTACCATGTTGAACTGAACAAGAGAAAATCCTTCTTACCCTTTGTTGACTTGAGTCTTCCAAAAACTCAGGTTAGTGAGTCAAGTAGAAGTGAGTTGATAATTTATCATAGTCATGTGTCTATCTCACAATTACTGTCCCATTTTAAAAAGTGATTGCAAGCTTTATGGGAAGATGATGCTAAGGGGCTAAAAAAGTCAAACAGACTCTTATGTAGTAGACATATCCAAGGTATATGTTTGGTCCTTAAACTTTTTTCCTTCTGTACAGCAACAGCATCAGGCTTGACTTAGTCGAGGAAGGCAGATCTGGTCACACATTTCATTATAATTTTCAACAGAAATTGTAATATAAAATTATACTGATATGAATATGCCGTGCTCTAGGCATCCCATACTTAAATGCCATCCACCTCAAAGGATATTCCTTGTGCAGGAAGGCATTTCTGTACAGCACTGATAAAATACTATTTTCTCTATTAGGAAGATAATGTTGCCTTATGATGTCTTTGTTTCTATAGGCTTGTTACCACAGCTGATAGGTGTTGCTCCAGAAAAGGCTATTAAGCTAACTGTACGTATCTTTTTTTTTTTTTTCTTTCCTCCCTGGCATCCTTTTGTTTGTTAACATGCACAGGATTTATTTCCTAAAATGTGTGAGAGATGACCACTTACAAGCATTCTAACATATATGGCTACAGATTTACTTGATATATATTAATAAGGAAGAAAAATAACTTAAAATAGTGTGTAATATATTGTATCTTTATTAGGTTAATGACTTTGTCAGAGACAAATTTACCAAGAAAGATGGTTCCATTCCATTCCCTGCAGAGGTCCTTGCTGGAGGCTGTGTAAGTATCTGTCCTGTATTCCTAGGAAAAATTGATTCTCAGTCATGTCCAGAATAGTTGGAATGACAGTTAATGGGTGTGCTTTGTCAATTTGAGCAGGAGTGCTCTTTTTTCTCCCAGTCACAAGAACTAAAAAAAGTACTTTTTCTGTTTGGAAAGCTTAGCATACTTCTGAATTAAGTTCTCTTGGAACGATGTGCTTAAGCAACTTGTTTTGGCCCAGTTTATAACTTTCAGTTTCAGCAGTGGTTTCATTCATGAAGTCCGAAGAGGAGGGTGCCCTGTTCTCCCTTTCCATATGTTCTACTGGGTTGCCATTCATCATTAGTTTGGGAAGATACAGGTACTCCTTGAGAATGGATTACAGGCATGATTATGTTTCCTTCAGGGGAGGGATGGAGATGTCTAGAATGGTTTAAGGAAATCTAATTCTTGCTGAAGATTTTAAGAAGGAAAAGAAATACACTCTTCAACTTGCTGTATGTGAAATTTTTACTGTTGTAAAAAGATGGAAAAAATGAACAATATAGCCTTACCTTTCATGTAACATGTATAAGTGAATTATCTGTTTAAATGACTTTGTATAAAATGCGGCTATGTTACTCCAGATGCTAATTACATCCCTCATCCAAATACAGTTAAAAAACAAACCATGTTTTTGTTGAAATTGAGGGCTGTAATTCAGTGGATGTTTTAGCAATCTGTAGGTGGTTTGAATTGATATTGATGCTGGATTTCTTTTGGTTTTGCACATGTGCTAATTTCATTTGTGGGATTCCCCGACAGTTGTTAACCCTGTAATATGTTTAAGGCTTGAGTTGGGTTTCTTTTGTAGCAGAGAACACTAATGACTTCCAGTTGAGTAGGCTGACAGGCTGGTATAAAACCTCCTTGGCTTACAACAAAACCTGGGGCAGAAAGGTTGTTG
This sequence comes from Ploceus nigricollis, assembly GCA_013399945.1. NCBI lineage: Eukaryota > Metazoa > Chordata > Aves > Passeriformes > Ploceidae > Ploceus > Ploceus nigricollis. The sequence continues at coordinate 1,050,269 of VXBC01004276.1, forward strand.
ACCTCTGCAAACTTTTAATTCAAAGAAACAGCCCTGAAGGGAGACTGCTTATAGTTCTGCCTGATTGAATTTGGCAGCCTGGTACATGCTTGAGTCTTCACCTGTCAATGTACAAAGTTTATTTTCTGAGAAATGTGAGAAAGCAGCTCTAATGCAGAAGACTAACCTTTTTCTGGAAAGCTCTGTAACACAGAAAGCAAATACAGGTCATCTGTAATGGCAGAGAATATAATTCATTTGTGTTTGTGTTGTGCTTAAATTCATAATTAAAGCCAAACATCTGATAATGAATTTTATTATTTTACATTATTTTGTACTGAAATATATAACACTAAATTCAATCTACATTAGAGCCTTTTTCACTTGCTAGGTACTCCTTTTTCAAAATAACTTCATTGTCTTACTGTAGTGAACGTGCAAAAATTGAGGAGAGATTGAGTTGCAGATAAACTTTCAGAGATTTGGGTGGTTTTTTGAAGAGGAGCAGATTTGTAGTCTGTCCAAACACAACACCTTCTACCTGACTGTCTGAGTTGATATTTTCATCTCCTTTTCCAAGATAATATTAATCTCACTCAATCTGGGAGAATTTGAAACAAAATTATAGAAGTGTTGGTCACAATTTAGCAACCAAAAGGGATGTTTCTTTGAAGCTTCCTCTGGGTCATCTGATATCTTACCAGCTGAAGATTTTTTTGTCTCTGCTCCTGCTTAGTTCAATTTTAGCAATTCCACTTCTTCCTAAATAGCAGAATCTTCGTTAGCAAGCTTATAAAATTAAGAGTCTGAAAGTATCAGTTGGCTAAAACAGGGGCAATTTTATATTAGTCTTTTTTTTTTTTTGTCCTCAGACCTTTTCGTTCTCATTTTGACAGCTCTTTTCTGTGTTGACTTGCTTGGAAATAATGTTGGTCATCACACTTCTGTTGTTATGGTGTTCTGCTTTTGTACAAAATATTATGGGGCGCAACCAACAATTCCATCCAAGGAAGGGCCACAAGTAAGCTTAGTCCACTTCCTTGTAGGGACACAAAAGGCTTTGTGTTTGGGTGATGCTACCTTTCATTTTTCCTTTATTCTCTTCCTTCTATCTCTGTTAGTACAAAATGATGGATTAATTTGGGAATGTTTGGATTTTATATATGCCAAAATTATTTTCAGCATTTAGATTTGGGTAACTCGGGTGTTTGTGGCTTTTTGTTACTGTTTGTTACTTAAAACACTCTTTGCTAATAGTATACTATAAATATAGGCTAAAATAAAACCATACTTTTTTACCTTGTCATAGTATCAGAAGGAATAACATTATGCCCACATGTAGTTCTCAGATATGAATTTACTACTGTTTCTGACCCTCAATTACCTGTGTTTAGTGTTGAACTATCTCCTTGTTAACAGGAATAATGCAGTTTTGGATCATGTCTGGTACGGAACTGTTGGTGGATGAGCAAGATGAGCAAGGCATATTTTCAGCCATTTTACAGAGCTTACAGCAGAGATCTTTCGTACTTTTAAAAGCCTTCCCTCTTGCAAGATATACAAAAGCACATTGTGCATGCCACAGTCCTCAAACAGCAGTCAAAAGAATACTTGTGAGGAAGTGGAGGCAGATTGGGAAAGGTTCCAGCAGACATGGCAAATTCTCCTCTCTGGATGGCAGTGCTGTATCAAAGCTTATGTATGGTGTTACAATCTTCTAAGACCCACACATGAGGACAGGTGAAACCTTTGACATTAAGACAGTGGCGGTTCAGGAGATCCTGTGTAGGCTGGTCAGTATCCTCAGCTCTGGAGTATCTGGAAGCAGTGCTGTACTGTCTAGCGAAGGGGCCACTCACAGGCATGTCTGTCCTCCAGAAATACTGACACTGAGAGACTGAATTGCTTTGGCCAAAATCTTACTTCTCAGGCTCCAATCATTCTCAGCTTCTGTCAGCTTATGGAGTAAAGTCGCATTCGCAGTGAGGAGAAACACTGTCATTCTCACAGCAGTTACCAGGGGCTTCCGCCCAGGCAGTGCCTGTTCATGTGGTCAGCTGCCTGTCTGTTGTCTTTCCTTCCTTACTGCAGGGCAGGGACCTCCCGCAGGCAGCCCGTGCCCTATGCTCCTTTAAACCTTCCTGCTGGCTGCTGGGCAATGTAAATGTCACTGGGAAGTGCAGGGTCTGCTCTGTCAGAGCCCAAATATTCCCAGCTGCTCTCAAGCTGTAGCTGTGTTTGAAAACTGCAGAGCGGCTACATTGGGCAGCTCAGTTACAGCAGTCAGGTCATACCTGTCAATGAAAGGGCTCTTGTCCCTGATGGATGAAACTGATATCCCATCTTCCTACCTGCCTGAAGTATGCTGGTTTGTTAATCATTAACAGCACTATCCATATTTACACATGTTCAGAGCAAACAATTTCTTTCCCTACTGTTACTGAAATTAATTGAATTACGTTCCTTTGTAATTCAGTGATTAACCTCCATTCCTGAAGTTTTCAGCTACCATTAGCTTTGAGTTGCAGGGAGACTGAGTGAGGCTTTGGCAATGCTTTCCTCTATCCCAACAGAGGCCTGGGAAGCAGAGAGCGCATGCCTGATATGGACAGTGCTTCCCAGAGGAGCTTACACACATGGCACATGTGAGTACATCGTGAAGGGCAAGGTGCTCTAGGGAGCTGCTCATCCTCACTTGGGAAGCAGTGTTGAAGTAGACACCTAATGCTGTGTAAATGATTCATGGTTACTGTTGCAGTAGACAAAGATACTGTGATTTTAGGCTGTAATTCCTATGAGGTACAGGGGAATAAATAGATTCTTCCCATCCTGTGCGTAGTGCTTAACATTTTGAATGGATGAATTGTGTTTCATCAGAAAGATGTTTTTGCTTTATGCTGTAGGACGAAAGATGATGTGGGGTGCCAGGCAGAAAGGGTCTTGAGAACCTTTGGAGTTGTAGGCAATGCATCTGATGATAATTAGAGGTTGGGATGTGTGTATGTGTGTTTGTGTTTGTACGTACATACACAGAGAGATTCAAATTTACCACTGATTTTGAAGTTTTGATAAACATTAAATCTAAGATTCAGTCTAAATATTTTTGGTATACTTGTAAGAAATAATTTTCATACATATTTATGCATATATATATATACATACACACAAAAATGCATATAGGTGTATCAGGCAAATAGGAATGTGTCAGATATTTAGTTTGGAAAAAATAATGTAAAATGTTAATGGTTTTGTTTAACAGGAACAAAAATACAGAATTATAGCTATCAGACTGCTTTCCCTCAAAACCCTGAAGATATGTTACTTCTTTTATTATACTTTAAAAAAATAAAGTTAGAAGCAGAATTAAACTTTACTGCTTTATCTTGATTTCTATTGTGGACATTTAAAATCAGGGAGAAAATGATTGTTTAACAAAAGAGACAGTAAGCTCACTCTAGGTTCATGAACCATGTCAGCTTTGCCTAGAGAAAGAAATGCAAGTTCTTTTGATGTTTTTAAACAAGACTGTTTTAAGTAACATCTTATTTTAGCTCCTTCTGTGGGACATAGTTGTGGTCCAGGATGTGGTGGTTTCTAAAAGGAAGGAAGGAAGGGCTTGAAGTAGGCCTCTCCCCTTTGGAGCATATGCCTCTCGGGTGGAATTGGAAAGGGCAAGAGGTCTCATGTTGCAGGGTCATTTGTGTATTTCCTTCAGCCTTTGGCATGTCATGGGGCGTTTGCTGTGGGATCTCAAACTACATCTTTTCTCTCATAACCTTTGCTGTCAGATTTAGTTCCTTTATTTGCTCCTTGTAGAGTTATTTTACATGACATTAAGGTTAAGTAGAAGCTTTTATTACTGGTATTTTTGATGTGTATGAATAACCTCCATTCAGAAACAAATTTGTCAACCTTTTTTAAAGTGTCTGTTGCAATTTATGTGTGAAGCGAGGATTTATGAGAGAGCAATCTAGATTTACTGCACCATCTCCAAAAGCAATTCAGGGAGTGCAATGTATACCTCTGTGTGCATCTACGCGTGCACACGTATTTAACATACAGAGCTGACAGCTGAAGTAAGAGACTTTGAAAAAGAATGATGCTGATTGCTAATGATTTGCACAGGAGCGTGGAGATTTGTACTGCAAACCTACATGCTTCCAGTTCATTTTTATTTGGAGATCCTTTGTGTCATTCTCCTCTACATCCTTTTCCGCAGAGTGCTCTTCTCCTCCCCAAGGCAGCACTTTCCTCTGCCTCACACGTTCTTTGTCACATAGATAGCCACCTTTTACTTAAATAGAAAACACAGACAAACTAAAAAACCACCCTTGCGTTCATTCTTTAAAAAAATACACAGTGAAGATGGGAGTTTTCTTGTGTTACATGTTCTGTATTAACGTCAAAGCTTGTCCTGTCTGTGCTTGTGATCCATTGAGGAACCTGACTCTTATGTGCTACTCCACTGAATGCAGTGCTCCTCTTTGTGTGAATCAAATCACTGCTGGGCAGAAAAGTTTGCCAAGCTCTAAGTAAAACAGCCTAAGTCAAGACTTGGATAGAAGGACATACTGCTAATAGGGACTATTTAACTGGGTATCTAGGTCATTACAGCTCTTTTTGAGAAAGCTGCCTGTTGAGAAGTCTGTCAGCACTGTAAATACTCAATGTTCAAAGTGTTGATGTAATTAAAGAGCTTTTCAACGGGTTTTCTACTGATAATATAAGCGTAGGGTTTTCCTTGTATTTTATTTTGCTTAATAACCTGAGCACCAAATCATCTTCTAATACTGACGGAGTACATAATTCCATATTAACTATATAGAAGTGTTGCTTCTAAATTATTAAAATGTATTGTAGTGTTCAGTGTGTTTTGCTGTCTATCAGAAGAGGGCTATGGCTGATTTTAACAGAAAGGTAGGCAGCTGTGCACCTAGGAGAGGAAAATGTTAATTGCAGGAAGATTGAATTCAGATTAGAAAATAGAAATGTTTACAAATTGGCCTATTTGTGTTTCTGTGGTGGGTGTTAGGCAAATAGGAAGAGTTATTTTGGCTGCTCTGCAGGGTGTGCTAATTTTTAACATTAAAAATAAAAAATAGAATTTCACTTATACATGTAAACAAATAATACATACTTTATAGGCAGGTAGCTGGTATTTGTCTAGAAGGAGTGAATTTCTAGCTTAGTGTTGCAATCTAAAGTTACTTGAATTTTTTTATGTGGTCCATTGTATTATGTAGCCAGAACACACTGCTTAACATTTTATCTACCAAAATTAATTTTTTAAAAGATACAGGGAAATGGTAAACATTTGAAATTGGTTTTATGCTTAATACAATACAAACAAAAAAAAAAGGTTAACAGAATTTGCCAGATGCAAATTTTATAAATTTTATTTAGGTTAGCAAGACAGCCATTTCATCTTGCATGCATATGTGTGTATGAACTGGAAAAGGTGAGATGAGAAGTAAAGAGAGTCTAAAGAATGCCTTTGGACATATGAGTAACAGAATGCAGTAAGTCCAAGGAACATAGAAGATGGGAATCACTTTGACTTGTCTGGGAATTCTTGTGATCTTCCTGATGATTGCAACAAATGTCCACAAAAACATAGGCTTTGATTTGCTTTCAGAGAGGTGAAGAAGTGAGGGAATAAAATTAAGATTAACTGTATAGACTGATTAATTGAGTGGGAAGTGTTAAAGACAGTAATTACTACAATGGAAATAATTAATCAAAAGCAGCGGTTGATCTCCCACTGTTTCAGTCAAGGTGCTTCAGTAAAGCTGTTGCAGTGATTTTCAGTATCAATATTGAGTGAAGTAGTAAACAGGGCTTGCAGTAAAAGGCTGTCAGTCCTCAGTAAAGGCTCAGTGAAGTATGGGATGCTTGGTCAGTGAAGGTGTTGATGCTTCTTGCCCCCAGCCCATAGATACTGCTGGAATGCTGGGTCATTCTCAGTAAGAGCTGACGAGGGTTGCAATTCTCTTTTGTCTCTAGGCTAGAATAATTCAGATTGCCAGCTTCTAACCTGTGCATCAGGGCTAATCTCAAATTTATTCTGCCTGCTGCTGGAGAGAGGAAGATTGTGCTATATGCAGAAAGGATTCGTGTTCATCAGTTGTCAATCAGTTAGCAGAGAACACCATGCAGGCTCTTCAGGAGATGCTGTATCAGACTATTGACTTTACTTCTCCGCACTCCTGTATGCACAGCCCCCTCCCAACCCCCCAGCATCACAAGAAGAGTTTATTGCTTGGGCAATTTAGAAGTGGTAAAAAGTTTTAACTGCACATGTTCTGCATCTGTTTACTTCGCTAAAATTTGATGGGTTGGAGGAATCAATCAGAATTAAGAGGAGCTTTTATATTGTGCAAGAAATGCTTTTTAAAGTTGGCTGTATTCAAGCGGTTATATGCCACAATTTTTAAGGAACTGGGTTTAATTTTTAAATGAAAAAAGATGGCTTAGGAAGAGGGGAGCATAACAAGCTTAGTAAAATATAGCTGGATTGTGATGAACCACAAACTTCTTCAGAAGTGAATGGTAGTACCTACAGCAAACCAGGGAGAAATCTAAACATGTCATTCTAAACAGGTTTAAAAACTCTGAAACAGAACTGTCAGATTGAATCTCTCTCAAACCTGGGACACAGTTCTTTGAAAGTGTTTGGCTAAAGTGCAGAGTCAGAAGCAGCTTTACAACACTACTGCTAGGAAGTTTCCAAGACAGTCCTTCAACACTGCCAACAGAGTATTTTCTGCAAGTGAAATCTATCATGCTCAGCTCACAGATATGACTCCTGTTTCTATCTGGTATCATATTTTGAAATGTTAGTCTTCCTATTTAAATTTTATATTTTGTTTCCACTTAGGACTATTACAGGCTGCTAAACAAAACTCCAAACACCTTTTCTAATAATTTAAAATTACACTGTTAAATGCAAATTTACCTTTTAAACAGCACCACTTCTAAATGCAAATAGCATGTCTACACATTGGTGATGGATTATTATTGAATAAACATAAGGTCTTCTTTAAGTGTATTTGATGTTCTAGTAGCACAAGTGTAATGATTATTTTAGTTTAGTATTTCCTGTAATATCTGATAGACTTTTAAACACAGCCATGACTTCTAGAAAGTGATGTCGAGGAGAAAAGCAGACAAACTGAATTAATTCACCTCAGGGGGCTATAAAAACATATATGTAAAAATATATTTTTACGAACCCATGATTTCTCATCCAGGTCTTTTGACTTCCAGACAGGTGCTTTATTAAATCTCTCTCATATGTTTTTACCTGAGAGTATCAGCCAATACAGTGAGAAGTGAAGGCACTCATCACCTTGCAAAAGTCAATATGTCACCACATGCTCTAGTAATGCAATTTACTTTCTTTTTCCTTGGGTTTGCAGGCAGGAGGTTCCCAGGTCATCTTCACTAATCCTCTGGAAATTGTAAAGATTCGGTTGCAGGTAGCCGGAGAAATTACTACAGGACCCAGAGTCAGTGCCCTCTCTGTTATAAAAGATTTAGGCTTTCTTGGTCTTTATAAGGTATGTACTTCTGCTTTGAGTGCCTTCATCATTTTATGCTAAACTTCTATACTATTCAAACAAAAATTGTTAAAAACAAAGACATCTTTTGAATTTAAAACCAATCTCTTCCTGCAGGGCAGCCCCACAGTGGAAAACTGAAGAAAACTCACTTCTATATTAATGGCAGTGGGATACAAAAAAATACTCCCCCATTCTATCCTTTGGGCTTTTATGCCAAGCTACAGGGAGTCCTGTATTGCAGACCTGCTGGCTTCTGGCACTGCTCATTTCATTTGGTGGGGTTTTGTGAAAAGTTTCTTTAGCTTTCCCTGTGCATTTTTCTTATATTTATTTTGAATCTCTGTATCTCTATTGTTATCTTTGCAGCAGGATATTCTCTTTGTCTTAATAATTTGATGGCAGTGAAACAGTAGTGAAGTTTAGTAGGATTCAGATTTTTAAGAAGTTAAGTGGTGGGATTTGTCAATAAATTCCACTGAAAAAAGCCTGTTCTGTATGGTACTTCAGCAAAATGCCAGTCAACAGATTCCTTCCCTGCAGGTATACTTACTGCCATCATTACAGATCAGGTGTAATGGAGCAGAAGCTATTAGTTTCCTTAAACAAGGAAGAGTGTTTCTTCCTGTATCTTCTGCCAGTGCAAGGGGTAATACGTAAATTCAGCAGTTACATTAGCTGTGCACTTACAAAACATTGCTTTATGTGATTTGCCCATAGACCTGCAATAATACTATAAAAATGTGCACATTTACTTTTAGAGCTGAAGATTTTGTTTTGAATTTGGTGGATGAAATTCATGATCATTGTGTTTCCTTATTAAACTGCACGCAATTTGCAGTGTTTTTTCTCTTTTTGCTAATCTTCCAGTGCAGCTTCTTTGGTCAAACAAACGATGATCAGTGTGAGGTCTTACAGTGCTCACTGGTATTTTAGTAGTGCCTTTGTGTTTGGTGGAATAAAGGCTGGCAGAGACTGGTCTTGCTGCTTCCCTGGCTGTCAGAAAGACATAAAGACTGAACTCTGTCACTTCTTTCATTGCCTTTGGACACATAGTGTGTAAAAAGTATTTATCCTAAGTACTGATGTCAGGATTGATGTCATGTATAACTTACCAAAATTATACATGACCTTAAATCTTCCTCATTCCAGACACTTAGTTTAGATATGCTTTATTCTTATTTTCAAGTTCCCTGTATCATCTGTTTCCTGAGACATTTTATTTTCTGTTGTTTATGTGGTAGATCAAATGAGTTTGTACTTTCAGGGCTCAGGCTGCTTGCTGAATATCAATTTTAGCTTTATTTACAAAATTTATTTGCATTATGTCTCTTTTCTCTGTGTCAGGGTGCCAAAGCATGTTTCCTCAGAGACATTCCCTTTTCTGCAATCTACTTTCCGGTTTACGCTCATAGTAAACTGATGCTTGCTGATGAAAGTGGCCATGTGGGAGGGCTTAATCTCCTTGCAGCTGGAGCCATTGCAGGTAATTTTGCAGAATGTTTCCTAAAAGTAATTTTTTTTGTTTTAGTGACTAATATTTAATATTCATTCAGTAGCCCCATATAAGGGAAGGGTACTGTACCATTGTATCTGATTTAATCTAAATTTGATCACTGTTATCCTTAGTGGGAGGCGATGTAATTTTGATGAGAGCTAATTACATTTGCATAATGTGGATAAACAGCGTAATGCAGCTCAGCAACTTGTAGTCAAATTTGATCTGTCTGTCTCAATGGGGTTTTACTTGTTACTGAGCTCTCAGAGTTGAAGGCTAATTTGAATCTTTGATGAACATAAAATGAGGGATCGTAAGAGCTAAGAAGAAGATGACTTACCCAGGTTTGGATTGTGGAATAACTGAAAAGAAACTTTGCTCTAATGTAATTGCTGAAAATAGGGCATTAGTTTGTAAAGAAGCTGAAGTACCATACTCTGAAATTTAAAATATTTTACAGTATCTCAAACAAGTTTAGTATAAAGACAATATGCAGCTGTGATAAAAATTTGTTTTTACTAAAGGCAAAGTGTATAAAAATAGTACATGTAGGAACTATAGTGGTGGATATTTAAACATGCAGATAGAGATGGCCAGATTCTGCACTGCCAAGGACAAGCTCAGCAGATGAAAACCATTTATCTGCATGCAGCCTGGCAACTGTGAATGATTCAGTGTCAGAATCTGCAGTTCAGAAACACCACTGGGCTGAGCAAGACCCTTTGCTACTTGTTACAGTTGTATGGAATCACTATATAGATCAATTAGGAGTGCCTGTGTGTGATTAGCAGTTTCCCATATTGGACTTGACACATAAGCTTGGCAGCATCTTCTCTGTGCCAGTTGATGTGTTCCTTGTGCCAGAGGGGAAGGGAGACCTCCTAGGAAACATCTAACAGATTTGTAGCCCTATTCATTCTTTAGTATTGCAGAGCTGCCAGAAATGGAAAATTATTTCGCTTATTATACACATACAATACTCATATATAGTATTAATTTGTATCTCCTATAAGACTTCTTTGACTGCAAACTTCACAGTTTCTCTTTGTTTCATTAGTGTTTCTGTGTTGCTCATACTAAGGGATGAACCCTATTAAAAATGTATGTAAATTTCATAGGCCTAGTTTTATAGCATGTATAGGAATCTGCCTCTCTGAATTGCAAATTTCACATTCTCAATTGCTCACTCAGTCCCAGTTACACGTGCGCAGCAGGCAAGAATACAATCTGAAGGGATCTGCCTGTCAGGAGAATGTACATATGATTGCTGTCTGTGTATGCCTGCAGGCTTAACTGCAGTTTTCCTTCAAAACCTCCTGGATTGGTCAGTGACACTTCACAGTTTATCATCACCTGTGCAATCAATTACTTGTTAACATTTTTAATTCAGTGTTAACCAGTTGTTTAACAGAAGTCAAAATTAATTTCATGATTTTAAGTCAGAAGATGGTTCCTCTTTTTAGGAGGATTAAGTTTTTATAGTATCTAGAAGTATTCAGAAATATCTCAGATAACACAGTTATATACTGTGGAGTACATTTCTGAAAACTTTCTCCTTTCCTTTGACTAGAAAGCCGAGAGTGGTGCCTTGGAAGTGGAGATTTGTTCTTCCATCACTGTTGGCTAATATCACGCTGTTGGTACTAAGCAGACTTGTAAAACACCTTCATTGTCCTCAGTCTTTTTATGGCTTGCCTACTGAAGTAAGCAGCATCTATTGTCCTACAGAACAGTCCAAACAGCAGTTTAGACATATTTCTATAGAATAGGGGCTTTAAGCAGTAGTTTTTCTCATCAACACCTTTAACAAACGGAGGCATAGGATTCAATTTCCAAATCAATCATCTATGTAATTAGCAAAATATGTTGTAGAGTATAAACAAATGCAGTAAATTTGCACAACTAATTTTTGTATATTACATATGTATAGCCAATTTTATCTTGTTTCAAACGACTGCTACAGCCAGACCACTAGAAGAGCCTGAGAATGGGTTTTGATAGTTTATTTCCTTTACTACCAGTTTCAGCCTTTAAATTTAGAAGACAGTCAGAATGATTATCTCAGGCACGACAGTTTATATGAGCATCAAGAGTAAGAACCTGCAATTTTTTGTAATGTCTAGCCCTTGTAAAAAATATGAAAGTTTGCACTTGTATTTTTCACTTGTAAGTGTTTCATCTTTTACAAGATCCTTTGTGCAAATTAAATGTGGTTTTCTTCTAAAAGGTGTGCCTGCTGCTTCTTTGGTAACCCCTGCTGATGTCATCAAGACAAGACTGCAAGTGGCAGCTCGCGCTGGTCAGACAACATACAGTGGAGTTATTGACTGCTTCAGAAAGATTCTAAGGGAAGAAGGCCCTTCAGCTTTGTGGAAGGGAGCTGGAGGTGAGAAAAAAATGATTAAGGCTGACCCCAAATCTGCAAATTAGCACTTGCTTTGTTAAGGACTCAAATCAGAGCAGTATTTACAGGGTCTGATTGTGGAAAACGTAACACCTTGTTAAAAATGTTTAGCTTCTCTCCTGAGGAATTGTTTTATTTGTTTAACACTATGATTTGTAATATTTAACAGCTCGTGTGTTCAGATCTTCACCCCAGTTTGGTGTTACTTTGGTCACTTACGAGCTTCTGCAGAGATGGTTGTATGTTGATTTTGGAGGCCTGTAAGTCAAGTATTTGTTATTTAGCTTGCACAAAACAACTGCCAAATTTAAAGAAAAAAACCTCAAACTTTTTCAGGCATAGGACCCATTAAAACTTACTGACTTCGAGCACCTGTACTTAAAACTGCAGCCTGTAAAAAAGTGCCTGTCCTTATAAAATTGAGGGAAACTTGCATGCCAGTTCTAAACAGATGAGGAGATAAATAGCCATTTCATATTTATTTCAGTACACTAATTTGTATTTCCATTGTAGCAAGATAGTTTTGTCCATTTTCCTTGTGACACTGGAAGCTAAAAGAATTCACAAAAATATCCATAAAAATGCAACTTCAGTTTTGGGTTTGACTTAATTAGTGGTCTGACCTCATTCACTTCACCATAGGAGTCAATTAATCAAGGTCAGCTTTAACAGTCATCCATATTCAAACAAAAGACTTAAGTATTTAAGCCTGAATAAGTCTATTTAAAGTCCTTTCTTATGAAATCTAGACTAACAAAATGACCTTTTTTCTTTGTTCAAACAGCAAACCTGCTGGATCAGAATCTACCCCAAAAACACGAATTTCAGATCTTCCTCCTGTTAACCCTGCACATATAGGAGGATACAGACTTGCTACAGCTACGTTTGCTGGTATAGAAAATAAATTTGGTTTATATCTTCCAAAGTTTCGAGCTCCTGCCACCTCAGCTCAAGCACACAGTAGCAGCTGAGTCCTGAAAAGATGTTTCAAATGAACAAAGTGATGCAGTGGAAAGAGTTCACAAGAGTACTGCTGTATTTTTTTCCAGTCAGCTGCATGTGTTCTAGCTGAACTGAGCTTGCAAATCTAATTGCTCCTTTCAAATATTCATACATACCTGCATTTATTTATTTACACACAAGGAACTGATTGAAGCTGTGGTTCTCTGCCTTGTTTTAACCAGTGGCATGAAGCTGTAGCCTAGACTTTGCCTTGCACAGCTTGCATTTAATGTTACTGTACATATTGTACATCTTTGTACAGAGACATCAGGGCATCTATACACGTACATTTATATAATGGGTATTGCAGTTCAAAATAGTTTGAAATGTACAGATGTTTTGAAGGTGTTTTGTTAACAATCGTGACAATAAAATGTTTAAAAACGCTTGCATCAGTTCACTTCTTTGAATTTCTAGGAAATTGTCTGGTATGATTGTTTTTTCCCTCCACAGAGGAAATGTGAAGATCAGATGCACCCATTTAGTGAATGGACAGGACAGAGCTCTGCAGGAATGCCCTTCATTACTAGTTACAGCAAAGGAATTGAAATGCAATGTGCTGGCTTGTAAGTGTTAGAGAACACAGTAATTAGATGAGCACATGCAATATTTTATTTTGCAGCTCTACTTTGTGACAAGGAATTCTCTCAAAATATATGGCAATACTGAATGTGTAATAGATACTACTTCTATGGTAGCATATTCAAAACACAATGAGATATTTGCCAGTTACTAGCACACTCAAGAATTTTTACAGGGTTTATTACTCAGAGTGCCTTTTTTTTCTGAATAGAAAACTTGTTACAAAAAATTGAAAGCATTCTCCTTATTTCTTGATTGTTTTACCATGAGATTAGGTTATTGTGTGGTGGGGGGGAAACCTACTTTTGTATTATTTTTATATGCAAAACTCATTGTTTATATTTACAGGTAAGTGGAAATAGAAGAAGAGACCGTGAAAGGTTGAACTATTTCTGGCTTGGTGTCTGCCAAAAGTTTCCTGGGTATAATACTGAAATGCAAAAATGTCAGAGGAAATAGGAGAGTTGAGATTTCTGCTGTTGTGGAGGAAAATTAGTCACACCAGAGATGTGACTAATTGCGGCCAGAGATGAGATGGATGGTTTCCAGCCTTGCTTACTGAAGTTTTACGTGTTTCTTACATCCAGGGTTAAACATCCTGGAATAGAGCATATCCAAAGGGTATAAACTGATTTCAGATTCTGTTTTCTTACTTAGGTGACAGCAGGCCCATCAGGGATTAAGTCAGTTTATGAAGAAACGGCTTCTTAAGAACTGAACACTACACAGACCAGCCTTTCTCCAGCCCTAGCCTCTAAGGAAGATGAAAATTATTTTGCTGTTGAATAATATTTAGTGAGCCAGAGGTTACAATACACTGACCTTAGAAGTTTGATCACTATTCTGCAATTTGAATATAGATAACCCCATTAGAAGGCTTCCTTCTTTATTTGTTGTATTGTGTTTAAGGAATTTCTTGTTCTGTACTGTTTTCTGGATAGAGACAGGCTTCTGGGAACTCTCTCTTGTATCTATGAATTTTGTCTTGAGCTTTTCTAAATAGAGACAAAAATGGTGGGGACCCACTGCATTTAATCTTAGTCACAGCTTGTTGACTGCCTTGATAAAGGCCTTAGGAGACCTGTCAATGCACAAGAGCATTTGTATTTCTTGCAGCTCCAAAACTGGACAGTTTGACTCCCAGAATCTTCACTTACAGCATCTAGCATCACTTTTCGTCTTAACATTGCAGGTATGGCTTTTGCATTTTTAATCTGTATTCAGTTATTCTGTGAGGGAGGACCACAAGTAAGAATAAAGATAGAGCAGTATTAAATTTAATAATGGAGAATTATTAGAAGGTTGAAACTACACAAAACTAATGCCATATGATCTGCATGTATGCAAAAGAAAGCATTAGCTACTGCACTTTTGAAAATAGAAGAGTGAGGGAAATGTATTATTCAATGAAAAGTAATTTCGAAAAACCCCACAAGAACAACCAACCAAAAACCCAAGCACCCCGTCCCTTCAAAACCATCAAACCAAGAGAACTTCTGCTTGTTAAGAATTCTTCTGCCCGAAGGTACAAACCATCTCATGATGTGCCTCTTCTTACACAGTTCACATACCTCTCAGCTGAACAGAGCTGCTGTTGTAGGGTTGAGAGCACACAGGATAAATGTCTGCAAACTGAGCAGCATGGCTGTGTTGAAAAGGGAGGGACATACACTCTTGAAATGCTAACACCAATGGAAGGCTAAACACATTTCACTTCCAGACCCACCAAAAAAGAAAACTTTCTGAAGACAGAATTGCTGTTACTGCTGTGTCTCCACAAGCTGCTCATAATAACAGAACTAAGACAAGGAGAAAGAGAAAAAAAACCCAAAACTAAACAGAAAAGTTAAACAATGAAGAAACAATGACAATACTCCTGTACATGAAACTGATTGAAGAATATAAACCTATTTCCTATCTTTAAACATATAAAACCAGCTCTTCCGGCAAAACAATAAGCTTGTAACAGATTAAGAACTAATGCAGGGTCCTGAGTTAAAGGCTACAAAACTGATTTAGTGTCTAATTAGTAAAACTCACGGTATTTATTAAAAAAAAAAACAACCCACCCAAAAGAAACAGCCCCCCTGCAACCCATCTTGATAGAAAACTTCATAATGTGCTAAAAAAAGAAAAAAAAAGTAACCTTTAACAGAAATTACAACCATTCTGTTTCAAGCCATTAAGAAGTCTTGTTTCAATAAAAATGTTAAAAATCAATAATAATAATAAAAATCTTGAACTTAGTACAGAAAATTAGTAGCAAGTCTGTAGTTAACAGAATGAAAATCATCATGCTAGAAATTAAGTCTAGTTCCTTATCCTTTGGAAAAAAAAATTGATAACAGGAGCCTTTTTGCTATTGGCCAATTGCCATTGCAGTAAGGGATGGTTGCGGGTAGAAAACAAGCCTGTGATGTGTGTAGTAAAACAAAAGGATCAGCTCCCAGAAACTTTAAACTACTGCAAGGACACAGATTAGAGGTCAGGGCAGCTGACAAGTGCTCGTATAGTATTTATTTATGAATCAGTCTCACCTTTTAATGCACCAATTCAAACAAAAGGAAATTAGTATTAAATATGGATTTCATTAATTCAGGTCTGATTATCACGTAAGTTTGTAACTACAGACAGTTTTTTATTCACATATATTACCCACTACCAGAGTCTGAGGCTTATCTATATATAAACAATGAAACTTGGAACATATGCATGCATATCATGAATAATTTGAAGAGTTCAAAGTAAAGAATGCTTCAGGGATTTACTACCTAATGAAGGTTAGTCTGTAATACAGAAAGTTTTAGGAGTAGAACTTTTACTTTTCAGAAAGATACTGTTTCAGATTGGACTTTACAGAAGCCAAGTAGCAAATTTATACCAGGTTAGTGTTTCAGCAAAAGAAGATCCCTGCAAAGTCAAGGTTAACAGTATTAAAAGTTACACAAATCCAAGAATGTGCTTGTAATTTATATATAAAACAAAACAATGCAAGATCTGATTTTCAGTGATCTTAATACATTTCAAAGTCCATTGTTGAATCTGTATATTCCTCCCCTACACTGTGATTAGAACTGACACTCTAGGACTTGCATCCAGTCATTCCCAGTGTAGCTCTGCAGGCTGCCTGGAGGCTCTACGCTGGGATGCGGGTCGCAGCCTCCTCCTCTGCATCAGCTCTGTTGGCGTTGATCTCTGCCAGCGTTCGGCCAAAGCGAGTCCACTCGTCCCCGCGAGGAACGGCGATTTGCTGTGACACAGAGAGTGTTACTGAAACCTCCTGATAAATCAAGCTGAGCTCATTCTGAATGGCAGAGCCCTTAAATAATGTTCAGAAAAGGTTCCTGTTCCAGATTAGCTTACCTTTATTTTAGCGTAAGCATCAAAAGCTCTAACTAATAAAGAAGCAGAATTTGAGACTCCTGCACTGAAGTATAAAATTATATTATTATAAGCTTGTGCTATGCATCTCCACCTGAGAGACTGCCTTCAAAGGGAATACTGATGCTATATCCTCATCCCATCAATTAGTCATGTACTACTGTAGTACACATACTTGCGAGAGCAACCGCTTTCCCTGTAAGAATAAAATCAAGGCTGCTCCACTGCAAAATTTTCGTTTGGTACTTCTCAAGCTAGAATCAGAATTCATATGTGCCACAGTTACATAGAAGATAACATTTCTATTAAAAAAAAAATTGATTCTTATTTCACCAGCATTACAGTAAAGCTTTTTCTTTTTGACTGGATGACAGCAAGCTAAAAAGTTATGCTAGAACACCTTAAATAAAACACTACTAGGAAATATTAATTCAAAAATACAAATTAAACCTAATTATTCTTCCTCTAATGACAGGAGAAAAAAATTAAAGGCAAGCTGCTAAATAAAGAAACCTAAGTGTGTGCAATATACTTTGCACAATGCATGACATACATACCTCTCCCACGTCATATATAACTATTTGTCCCTCTGAATCACCTACAGCAATCTCTCTCCCAGAATGCGTCCATCTCACACGGTTCAGAGCAGGATTGCCCTCCACGGTGATGCTTGCAGTGGGCACCTGCACCAATTTGAAACACATTGCTAAAAATGCATCAGGTATCCATAAGCTAAAGATAACAGAACACACCTAGGCCATCTGTGCTGCATCAAAAGAAGTGCCCAACACTTCAATCGGTGCATGGTATGCAGATCAAAGACACTGCTCACAATACAAAGACCTCAGTGGCCTTAAGCTATCACCAGTGACATGACCAAAACAACACATTTGTCCCTCGGCCAAAGTACAAACATCTGCTATCAAAAGGCACATCTGCACTTTTCTTGTGGGACAGGAGGCACAGACACGTTTTCAGGCAGTGACAAGGCACCCTGGGATCTCAGGAAGATTATGACAGAGGACAGGGATGAAATCAGGTGTTTCGGCAGGTCAAGCCCTGTCCAAAAGGCTAGAACAGGTAATTCCAATTTAAAGACACAGGCTGGCATATGGTCCTACAACTTTCTTCTACATGTACTTTTCACATGGTGAAATTTAAGTACTAAGTATCTGTCAGGTTTCTCCTCTGATCTACCTCCAGCAAATCTTGGAAAAGGTTTCTCCTATAATGAAGTTTATAACCCACACCAGAAAAGCAAACACTCAATTCACTAAGTTAGAAACAAATGGCGCTTTCACTGCAGTATTACTGTGGCAATAGGAACAGCGGTGGTGTGTGGTAACAGGTTTGTTCACACTGTTAAGCTGTAGGCTGACAAGGCCTCAGGGTGGGAGGTCTATAATCACTTTCACAACATGGATCAGAGTTACATCAACAGATGTTTCGCTCTCTTGTTATAGGTAAAACAATTTTATTACTGCTGCTATTCGTTACGAGGAGTCATTTGTAACCCTGTAATCAAAGAATGCTATCTACTACACAGAAACTACTGGAACTACAGAATATTTAAAAACAACAACAAAAAACCAAGCTATGGTAAAAAGCACCCCACAAACTATGGTAAACACCCAACTTTTTTTTAAGAGTACAAACAATTTTATAGCTGCATTTGATAGTTAACCTGATTTCTCACCTCAGTATCATTGTTGAGATTCCACAGGTCAAGCCTGCCCATCCCATCCACACAGGCAAACAAGGCAGGGTGAGTTGGAGACCACATCACATCATAAACATAATCCGAATTGTCTTCAAAGGAGTAGAGAGGTTTGTTGTTCTGAAAAGCAGCAAAGATAACAATGCGATACCCAAACCCTACAT
Source organism: Ploceus nigricollis (assembly GCA_013399945.1). Taxonomy (NCBI): domain Eukaryota; kingdom Metazoa; phylum Chordata; class Aves; order Passeriformes; family Ploceidae; genus Ploceus; species Ploceus nigricollis. The sequence goes on from VXBC01004276.1 coordinate 1,068,555, forward strand.
TTCAAAATTATAAAACTAACAGGTAAAGCAAAATACAGAACTTCAACAGTATTACCAGCAATAAGCAAGAAGTGATTTGCATTTTGACTTGCTTTAAAAAAATGCCACTGCAAAGATCAGCCACAACCTAATGTTTTTTATTATTAAAGGTATGCTTTCCAAAGCATGCAGCTTTGGAAAATTTTGCTGGCTGCTTCTATAAAACAATCAATAGCAAGTCAATTGTGAATTGCAAACTTAATGCTTTAAGAATCTTGCAAATCAAGCCAAAGATAATTCAGTGACTATTACTCAGAGATTTTAACTCTGCTCCCTCTGCTTTGCGTTCCTCAGGGCATCAGGCTAACAGAGAAAGAAGTAATTCTGGCAATGGAAATGACAGATATTTCAATTGTGAGCCTCATCAAGTTTAATTGACATTAGTTTTGGTGCTGTCCCTTACTCCTCCACAAAATTGTAGCAAAACATTTACCTTATGAATATATGAGGTAACTGACTTTACAACATGATTTACATTTGATTACACTGTAATCATTGTTGATAACGAAGGGCAAAAGGTTGAAAAGAATGGATCAGAAATACACAAATGATGTACAAGCTGAAAGCGAAGTTTTATGCTGTTAATCTTAGTTCTGCTCATCAGCTGTCTCCTCTTTGCAGGACTGCAGCTAAGAACCTCAGAACTTCACACAATTTGACTTCAGGTTCATGAACTTCCTTAAGTAGCTTACATTATAGCACCACCTTGTGTCAAGGGCTATGAAGAAAACCACTGAACTATCTAAGTTACCTTCGTTGTCCAAAGCTTTACTGTCCAGTCAAAAGAAGAGGTGACAAAAAGATGTGAGAAGTCTACAGGTCCAACTGCTGCATGGCAGTTGATACCTGTGATTGGTCCCTGGTGTCCTTCAAACATCTCACTGATTCCAGCTTTGCTGTTTCAGAATATACAACCAAGGTTAATTGATTTGGAAACCAAACATCTGCAGACAGAGAGAGCACTGAAATGCAATTTAAATACAGCCACAGGAAGATTTTGAGGAAGATTTTGCTGCCTTATATGGATGTTACCTCACTGCCAAAGGCTTCACCACAGTAGGATCACAGAAGACCAGGCTTGAAAAACAGACCTTAAGTTCAACATGTATTTTCTACTAATTGTAAGTGCCAAAATATATCCTAAGGACAGGAGACTCATTCAGGTACCAGTCCACACATTTACCAGTCCACTATGTTGCCCTCCAAGCAGTGGCTACAACTTCAGTTCATACAAAGAATAAAATAAGCATGAAACTCCCATTAAATTAAGAGAAGTTGCATATACTTTAAGGGCTCAAGGTTCAGACATAAACCGGTAACAATATATCCCTAATAGCCTCCTATCAGGGGTGATGAAAAAGGAGGGAAACAGATGGAAAGGATGTTACACAAAAGTGATACAATTTTGGGTATTTTGGAACCAAAAAAGCTGTGCAGCAAGGTGATGTGTATTTGAGATGAAACCTGGACACTCAATTGTATTTAAGAAAGCAATTGATAAGATACAGTCAGACAATTTCAAAATAGATTGAACAGCAGGAGAACAGCTAGCCAATTTAAGATTTGTGCGTGATGTTACTGTACAATTATCTACAAAACTGATACAAAGTTTGGAATGTTCTGCTACAATTCAAATGAATAAAACCACAGTGACCTATGCTGTCCTCATCAACACCAACAACTCGCAACACCAATTCAATATTCCAACCATTTCTGGTTTTAATGAAGCTTTTACTCAGGAAAAAGTGCACTGGAATTCAGACAGAGATACTCTGAACTTCTTCAGTGCTAAGGAGAAAGTAGGAACTTTAAAAAATTTTGAGTGTAAAGCATGCAGGAACTCATCCTTTCACTATTTTTATTTCCTTTGAAGAATTAAAGTTTGTATTCACCTGCCATGACGGCATGCAGTGTACACTGAGCCTTCTTCACTGCCAACAACAAAGTTGTTGACATCTCCAACAGGGAAAGACATGCAGGTAACAGCCACAGCCTTGGACTGTTTGTGAACCAGCTCCATGCTATCCTGTAGTGAAAATATCAGCAACTTACTTCATAAAAAGAAATATCAACACCTAAAACATCTTTTAGATTTCACAATAGAAGGCTTTTCTTTTTATTTTACTTAGCTAGATTGGGCAGGAATAAGGAAGTTTTCTTACTACATTTGTGTTTACCACTAACACAAGTATGCCAAAACGATACAAAAGAAACAACAGAAAACATTTGATTCCACAGGTGGGAAAATATTTTATCAAATATCAAGCTACCTGTGTTGGGAAAATGTTGATTAATGTTTATTAGATCAACTGAATTTGTAAGAAAATATTAATCTAGAATAGACACTATATATATACACGTATATTTATTATATATATGTATATTTATCAGAAGTTATCTTACCTGTGGTTGGGAAAGCATATCCAAACTCCAAGAGCATATTTTCCCATCAGTTGAGATACTAATCAAATTATGAGCATTCTGGGTCCCAACAACATTTACACAGTACACTGGGTGCTAAGAAACAAAATATTATCAGAAAAGAATTTAGAAGTAATAACCAGTTCTGGTATAATTATTGTACAGTAAAATGTACGACTTCACCATTTAACAAAGCACAAAAGATTGATGCCAATCAAAAGTACAAATGATACTCCCCTATAAAACTGATACTTGTTTTTTCTGACACTCTGATTTTTATGAATAGCCTGGTTCCTAAATGTCAAAATATGGACATAAGCATTTAAGCATTGCCAATCAAGTGCACTGGACAGAATTTCCTAGACATTAAACACATCTCAACAGGGCACAGTCCTTGAAGACATTTCACCTCCTACCGTGTGAGCAGCAGCTGAAAGTGGAGTTCTCTGCACTGGGGTTCTCTTATTGCTGCGATTATCCCACAGCACTATCTGGCCCGAGTATGTGCCACCAACAACCAGATTGGGATGAAATTTTGCAAATGTAGCTGACATCACTGCAGACTGAAAGGAAGAAAAACAAACAACAAAATCCACAAACTATCATTCAGTGACACTATGTCTAAAACTGAAGGAAATGAGGCCAAATATCAGAACAACTTGACTAAATTTATTCAGTACATTATTTCACTACCCAATTACTTAAGGATTCTCCCACCCTTTGTAACCCCTCAGCAGTCTTTTTGTTTCAATTTATAATTATAAAATGAAGTCTTCCTCCTCTTTTCTTTCACATGCACACATCTGTATTCCTCCTAGCATAGTTTACTAGCAAAGGAAGGCCCAGTAACACCCAAGATTTTAATAATGTTTTGCCACTTTCTGTAATCATTACTTCTTAGAGAACGTAGAAATACACTTTGATATAACAGAGTTACTTCTGCAATCTTTGACAGTAATGTGACAATGCGGTTAAATTTTGATTCAATTGTGTAATTTTCCAAAATGATAGGAAAAACATGGATATCTTTGGCTTGGCATAATGGAAGAGATTTGCATGTTTTTATCTTTCAGAAAACTACTAGAAAACCTCCATCTGCTTTTTTCTTGATGCATGTTTCTAGTTTTCATCCTTGTTCCATTTCCTCAGGCTGTCTTCATTTTATTCAGTAAACTAAGCTGTAGCATACAATCCCACTCAAGCCCCTTACATACAAACCTTTGTGGTTCAACCATTACACAAGAAAATTTCCCTCTTTTTTAAACAAAAAAAGAAAAGGAGTTCTCAAACAAGACTGAATTCTAATGATGTCAAAAATTCTGGAACAGAATAACATTTCTCAGCTGAAGTCTCTAGCTATTAACATCTGTTGGCAAATAAATGTGGTTAAAGCGAATGCCAGCCCAATGAAATTATTATATGGACAAGCATAAGGAAGGTACTTGTCCAAATTCATCAACATAAAATCCCTCCCAAGACAGAATCATACCTGGCAGTGAAAGACATACTCTGGGGTAGTTTTCTTGTACTTCATATTCCATACAAGGGCCACCCCATCAGGCTCGTGAGGTGCATCCTCATTGTTGTTGTAAGAGGCTACAAGTAATTCTGGATACTGCATGGTAAGTGAAAAAGACTCAAAGTAAGCAAGATGACTGGCTGATGGTCCAGGTAATCCTAGAATCTTTGTTTTCTTTTGCCAAAACAGAGGTTAAAAAACCACCTGGCATTATAAAGGCGTGAAAAATTGTCAGTTAAAACTGCAATTCAGCTCTGATACCAGCATTAACATACACATTAATCTTGTTCTCTCATCATAACTTTCTTTTAACTCTAAAACCCATTACTTTTAAGTGAGCTTTCTTTTTAGTGAAGCTGAGTTACCTCTACAAAGCAGTTCAATAACCAAAACCAACTTTCTTCACAATACGAACCTTTTGCTACCTTTCACAAAAGATTAACAGCTCTGTCTACTTTTTGCAAACCATGGAGCACCTAAGGAACACATTTAGAAATACAGCCTTTATCAACTGTGCTTTTATGGGAATCAAATGCACAGAACCACAACAATTTACAAAGTCAACTGTTTACTTTAAGCATTATTTTTTACCTGAGATGACCAGTCCAGACAACTGACAACACGATGCTTTGACCAACGTTCATCAAAAAACTGCCTATTTAAGGACAGTTTTGCTCCCGCTTGAATCTCTCTATAAAGACAATTAGGAGATACTAATCTTAGATAACTTTTTCAATTAAAAGTATTGGAAATTCAAAGAAAACTATTTAACATTCACATTACCCTTCTTTGTCCTCTAAGTCTCTTCCACTGTAGTCAAAGAAAATGTTGATTTGCTCAGAAAGGGCTCTTTCAACAATCCTTGTGGAGTGGTCAAAAAAACTTAAAAATTCTTCAGAATGCAAAATTTGTTGCTTTTCCTCCTCTGTGAGTTCATGAGGGGCAGCTGAAAAAAATTTATACAGACATTTTCTGGACTGCACACTTTCACCAATTCTTTTCAAGAAAGAAAAACAGTATTTATCATGATTTTTAATATTTTTTGCATTTTATGTTTTGCTGGCTAATTAGTATTTAACAACAAAATTAATTTTAAATTAATACAACAAAAAGTTTTAAAATGTATTGATGACTTTCTTTACAGCACTCAGAATGTCTTGAGATGAACTGTACCTTCTTCCTCCTCCTCTTTTTTTAATGTTTTTTCTTCTTCAGGTTCAACTAATGGTTTTGGCGCAACCACATCATCTTCCTCCTCCTCATCTAAGGAGAAACATTATGGTGAGACCATCAGTGTTTCTAAAGGGGAACAGTAACATTCTATATGAATCTCAAATAAGCTGATGTAAAATGGTATCATGTAGCATAAAATGGTTGCATTTGTAAAATGCAGTCCCAAGGATAACATTATCACAAACCAAAATATCATTGGAACACTGTCTCCACCTGGGTATCAGTTGCACTGAGTTATGTAGTTGCATAAACTGAAATAAGAAATGCATGAAATTGTAAAGAATCCAAAGTGGAAATCTATCTTACAAGCATTTATGATTCCACACAGAACCATGCGGTGGATGCATGTTCTGTGTAACACACTGACACATTAATGCTGCAGAATAAAGAAAAATCAAATGTCTAAAATAGTCTACAGAGCAGCTGCTTACTTTTGATCTGAAAGCATCAGTGTAATGGGTCTGCACATGGCATGAAGATGGCTTACATTAGCTTTCAGGTTGCTATTCTGAGAGGCAAATTTTGCTAAAGATAATAGTGGAGAGATTACATTTTTTCTGTCAGTCTAGATGCAAGTCTCATTATCTGTATCATGTTTGGCAATGAAAACTTTACAGGAAAATGTGTTTTCCCTAATTGCAATGAATAACATAAAATGTTAATGTTCAGGAATACTGACAAGGCTTACATCACTTTCTGCATTTCTACATTTTATTCTTCGAATACTGTAAACCAGAAAATACCTTTAAATTACTTAGAATTGTGGGATATACTGGCTTTTCTTCATCCACTTTCTAGAATAAGCTTCTGAAAAGACTTGTTTTTATTGGTTAAACAGCTACGTCATCTGCTTATAAGGCAATGGCAGCAGTAAACTGCTGCATGCCTCATCACAAGTAATGAGACAGTATTCAACAGGGACTAGGCTTGTTTGTTGCAGCCATCTTCCTGACTCATGTTCAAAGTTATCTAACACAAAAAGTAAAAAAAACCCAAAATCCACATGCATGCACACAAAAAGAGTAAAAAAAAAAAGGGGTGGTCAAGGGATGGGAACCAGCTGCCAAGCCATGGTCCCAGCAGCCAGGCCAGCTGACTAGATAGCAACAACCAGATGGTACTGCAAGGATTGTCTCTCTGCTATGAGGTGGCAATGGGATGGCACAACATTTTTCTGCCTGACTGCTTCCAATCATGTCTTTCTCCAATGGCAAGCCTGTGCAATTACCAGCACTCCAGGAGGTCTACAGACAAGCCTTTACCCTGCAAACAAAATACAGCTTGTAGGCCATACCAGCTGCCAAACCACACACATAGTGATAGGTTTAAAGAGGTCTGAAAATCTTTCTAACTCCATAGTATAGGCAATAAAAATATAACTGTACCTGCAGGAAAGAAAGCTTTAAATGACACTGTATAATGCACACAATAATACAAACTCCAACTTAATCAAAATGATAATGACGTGTGCCAATCCTACATTACTTGAAATTGAGCGATTTTTATGTTCTGACAAGTTTACAGAACTAGGATAAATGGCATGAATGATTTCAATATATGCTCATACTTTTGAACCAAATGGTGAAGGTTAAAATCTTTCCTTTCAAGGGCCTCAATCAGCCACAAAGGAAAACAGTAATCACTGTCTTTTCAGCCAGCCCAACCGCATTTGTCAGCCCTTTCTCCGTCAATGCAGCCAGAGCAATCAACCTGCCAAACATTCAGAATGGAAAAACAATCTGAAAATACAGGGTATAATGCACCTGCCAGTGAAAATGGCCATTTCAAGAAAAGCTAGTGATCTCAGTGACCCTGCTGAGGAGGCGGTGGTGCAAAGGGGAAAGAACCCGTAAAAGAATTCCTAGTGATCTCCACTCTCTTGCACATTGACACTTCCTTACAAAGCATGCCAATTACAGCTTTTGTGCTACTTAAAAAAAAATGAAAGCTTTTTTGGGCAAAATAATCACGCAAAGAAACAGAAAGACACTGCTCCTTTTTCGATGGATTCACATGCACAGTGGACTTGTAACCTGAAAACTGTGTAACTTGGGGCCATTTTAAAGACGGGAATTCTTAATGTCAAATAACTACAGGTGTGAACAATGATTAATTAAAAAATGCAATATGAGTTAACACACATGACTTTTGAGAACAACACATACAGGACCATGTATTCAAATTATGGCCACTTGGATAAAAATCCCCCTCTTTTTTGCCCTGCCAATCAATCTTGCAGAATTAAACAACGCCTTCAAATTTAGAAATTTGGTTTTGGGTCACCCTGTATACATTATTCTAGCTTTGAAAGTCTCAAATTAGAAATTTCAGCCCAACCCCCCATTAGTCATACTACACTGATTCTAAGTACCATTTTCAGTGACAGGAGTCAAATTCTTGTCAAACGTAGATGGTCAACCCCTTAGTGCTATATGACCTTCTAATCTACATATTTTATTCAAAAGATCATATAGTTGATTGCTCCTGCCTTTTAATGTTTGAAACATAAATGGCATATATTATACAGAGCTCTAAATTCCTTCACAGTACTTTCACTGCATGCAACCAGCTGATACTACTGCATTTAAATGCAGGATACGGCATTTATTTTAATATTCTCAAAGTATCAATCTTGAAACTGAACATGTCATCTCACTGATTTATCTGTAACTGCATAAATCTAAAACCTTCTCTCTAAAGAAGAGTCACACGCAAACTTTCTTATTAAGGGATCTGGAGAAAAAACCCCAAAATTTAAAAAAAAATTCCCACATATACAAGAATATATATATATTCTTGACTTCATTATCCAAAACTAGAATGCTTTCTATTCCAAACCCAGGAAGCTTTCTCACAGTTCACAAGAAAAGGCACCATTAAGCTGCTGGACTAAAAAAATTAGGTAAGAAATGTTTGTTTTAATTACTTTTCCTGTCTCTCTTTCATCTTGAATTTATTTAATAGCAGGCCAGATGCCAGAATTTGCAAGGAATTAGCGTAACAATAATACACTACCCAGAAAACACTGAAACACTGGATATACTATTTCTAAAAAAGTTCCAGTCTAGTAAATCAAGAACCCACGATACCATCATGCACTGAATTTATCTCAAGTCAGCTACCTAAATTTGAAACCCTAAGGGCACTCCATAACTGCATCCACCTTATTCATTATTGACTGTATCTACTGGCATTTTAAGCCACTTCAATTGTCAGTGTACCAAATATGATTTCAGATTAAAAAAAGGCTGCAAAGACTTGGAAAAGTCACAGGGCCACGAAGACAGGAAATGGGACTCTATGTCACATCAACATAAGGATGAATATTCATTATAATATGCAAATTCCATGTTGTTTCTGACAGGCAATCAGGAGATCTAAGGTTACAAACTGAGCAGTAAAATAGCTGCTATTTTTATGCAATCTTTAATAGCAACAAACGTCTTGCCAATGAATGCTAAAAACAGATTTAATGAACCACTGAATTTTTACTTTGAGTTAACATCAAAATTGTGATGTATTTTGGCAAGACAGAAAGAAAAGCAGTGCTGTAAATTAGGCTGCACCTAGCAATAACACTGTAGAGTGTAGTTGCAGTTGTCTGAGTAATCTGTTGCTTCGGAGTAGGTTAATCAAAGTTAAATCACCTGTGAAATGGGTGGCTTTTGTTAAGCTGAATGTCTTCACATCAGGTTTTCCTATCTGTATTTCTGTACATTTAAGGCATGTACTAGATAATACAGAAACACAGAATATTCTGAGTTGGAAGGGACCCACAAGGATCATAGATGAATATACAATGGTCTGATATTTCTTTGAAAAATATTAAAATGCATACATCCTGCATTCACTGTACCAGCATCCAAGAAGCAAATCCTATGCATCATATTTTTATTACTCTGCTTAATATTTTAATTCTGTGTCCTGGTGATGTTAGCAGACAATTATTCCTCAAAGAGTGGAGTTAATGCAATAATACTGTCTGCAGCCAGCTGTGATTGCACATGCACAGTATTGTACAGCAGCACTAAGCAGCAAGTACCCAGTTAGTCCTGGAAAGCCTTAATTGTGACAGCTGAATAAAATCATATTCCCCTATACACCCATCTTTCTTCAGATTAACTGATTTCTAGGAGAGATCTCAATTTTATTGTTTTATAATACATAAGAATCAATTTTCAGTTTAAATTTTTTTTTATACTTTGAGGTCATAATAAATCAATATATTAGTACTGCAATAAAATAATGGAAGTTGTGAGAACTGTTAGAACACTAAATGCCTTCATCTCCTAAGGAAGCTGCCACATTTCAAAATTAATTTAACTGTTACGTGAATCCAAAACAGGCATTTCCAAATGCCTAGTTTTATTTGAGGACATGAAGTCTCTCCTATTTAACTCACTTGGTATGTGTTGCCACAAATATTTTCAGAACAACTAGGAATGGTTTTAATCTAAAACTAGTTTACTTCTACTTCCTATCTGTCCCACCAGGCAGACTGGCTGTAGTTTGAATGTTTCTTAATTTAGCTTACAATGTAACTACATAACCACTGTAGCACACAGAACTGGAACAAAGAGAACTATATAGTTTGGTGTTTTGCTGTGGGTTTGCTGGTTTTATTTTATGTGCTCTCCTCCCCCACCAAATCAGGTGTTTGCACAAGTGGACCTAAACAAGCAGAATGACAGCAGAGCATATCTAATAAAAAACTGCTTCTATTTCCCTTTTTCAAAAGCAGAGCTCCAACAGCACTTTAAAATCTCAAAATATATTATGAAGGGTCCAGTTCACTTCACTTTATAAGAAGCTGTGAACACTGAGCTAACCTAGCTCAGATGGAACTTGCTGCTAGATAAGGGAGCTACTGCAGGTGTAAGTTCAGTTGCAAGCTCTACTTTCAAGTGTACTTCACCAGGTCATTTTTGTTTACAGTACATGCACCCAGATAAGCAAAACTCAGACTGTGAGAAGAAATAAGAATCAATAAGATATTTTACAGAATTTAAATTTATCTAATTGCACCCTGTAAATTCAGCATATTGCTTTTGTCAATTGTTTTAAAGAGTTTAAATTTTTTTTTTTACCAAGAAAAATGTCTTACCTAGTGACTCCTTTTTAGTATGCAGCATGATTTATTTTTTTTTTTTTTTTAAACCTATGTCCTATTTCAGATATCATTGTAAAATGGGAACATAGAGCTTTGTTATTAATGTATTCAGGCGGTCTAAGATAAATCTTAAAAAGATCTTCAACACTGAGATGATGAAAAGACACCTGTGAATTTTGTGAAACACATGAAATAAATATATTTTTTAAAATTATGATGGCCCTCAAGAAATCAGTGCTTGTAAGGTGGAATGGATCAGGAGACAATACATGCATTGAGACCGCTTTCTGGTAAATGCAGAAATGGAGATGTGACCACTGTTCCACTCCACTACAGCAAACCTCAACTACAGCCTATCTACTGTGAAACTCAGATCATACAATCCCAAGCAATTTCTACTGTCAGCAGGCAGCAGAACTCTTCAAGTACCTAAACTGTGACCTAAGTCTTCAGATTCCATGAACCTGACAGAGGGGAGGAAAAAAGACCCAAGGGATTAGAGAAAGGAAATGTTGAGGGCATGGGAGAAATGAAAGCAGGAAAACCCCAAACACCTACCTGTGCAGGGATACAGATAAAATGAAGAACAGAAAAGAAACACAGTTAAGAGAAAAATCTCATCCTCTGGCTTACTCAATAATGAAGTTTGAAAGATATATCCTTGCATAAACACCAAAGAGCAGCAAAATGTAAAATTATAAATGTAGAAGTAGGTCCTAAAATTGCTAACATAGACACATACTCAAAGTCAGTCATATTAAACAACCAAGAGATTTTGTTGTAGAACTACACACAAGCTAGGTCAACACTAATACTTTCATTTGCAGATAAATTCAAGTGTTTCAGCATTGAAAAGCAAATCTGCTAGCCAACCATATTTTCTTCAGAAAAATTTATTTTTTGAAAAGCAAACAAGTCATGACTGAAAGAAAGCCTGTGTTCAATTGCTGAAAACAGAAACTGCGTAAGTTATAAATAAATTAGTTCCTTCTTTTAAAACTCAAAGTAGAAGCTTCAGGTATAAAAATTTAAATTCTTAAGAAGTAGGGGGGTTAATTCCTAAGTTTGTTGTAGGATACACAGCCTTCAAGTAAGTTTATAGAATGTTAGGGGTTAGAAGATGATCTTTAAAGATGGTCTAATTCCAACCCCCATCCCATGGGCAGGGATACCTTCCACTAGATCAGACTGCTCCAAAGCCCCGTCCAACCTGGCCTTGAACACATGCAGGGATCGGGCAACCACAGCTTTTCTGGGCAACCTTTTTCAGTGCCTCACCACCCACAAAGCAAAGAATTTCCTCCTGATATCTAGTCTAATCTCTTCCAGTTTAAAGCCATTGCCCCTTGTTCAGTCATCACATGTCCCGGGCAAGGTCCCTCTCCAGAGCTGGATGCAGCACTCCAGGAGCAGAGGAGAGGGGCAGGATCACCTGCTGGCCATGCTGCTGAGGATGCAGCCCAGGATATGTTTGGCTTTCTTTTGGGCCACTTCTTGAGCTTGTCCAGATCCCTCTGGGTGGCATCCCATCCTTCAGGCATGTTAACTACCCCACTCAGCTTGGTGTCACCTGCAGGTGTGCTGAGGGTGCACTTGATCCCTCTGTATGTCAGTGATGAAGATAATAAATAACACTGGTCCCATATGGACCCCTCAGGGACACCACTTGTCACTGATTGTACACCAGGACTCTGAGCTGTTGACCTCTGGATGCAACCATTCAACCAATTCCTTATCCTAACAGTCCACACATCAAATTCATCTCTGTCCAATTTAGAGAGAAGGATGTTGGGGGGGATCATGTCAAAGGCCTTAGAGAAATCCAAACAGATGTTGTACACTTCCCTTGTCCACTGATGTAGTCACTCCATTGTAGAAGGCCACTAGGTTGGTCAGGCAGGAGTTGCCCTCATAAAAGCCATGCCAGTTGCCTCAAATCACCTCCCTGTCCTCCATGTGCCAAGTTATGTGTGGATTCTTAAACATCATAAATGCAAAATATATCCCATTTATTTATCTGATGTTAGCTAATTAAGCAACTTCGTGTTTAATGTGAACATATACTAGGAGTTTGAAAGTACCACATATTAGAAGCAAGAGTGATGTTAAAAGAGATGCAGAATGACAGTAACAGTTAAGGAAAACCTACGAAACTTTAGTAATAGAATTCATATAAATTATCTCATATCAACCTTCATTTACCTTATTAAGTTTCTGGATCACAAGTGTTAGTTCTAGCCAGTCATCATTATTATATTAAAAGAAACCAAAAATAACAATAGTAATAAATTAACCATTCACCTTCTTTGGGCTGAGTCATGACAGGTGTTTGCGTCTCCTTTGTGTAGGTAACAATTTCTCGAGGAGGAAAGTCAACTTGTGTAATTTTGGCCATTCCAAGTTTAACAGGTCCACGTCTAAATAAAATTATTTTAAAATCAGAAAAAAAATTTCATTTTATTATCTCACATTTTGCTTAGAATAGTACCCAAGTCATTTTGTCACAGCATAGCTTAATCAAACTTAAATCCAGTGGAAGCTTCGAACAAGTCACACAATTATGACTACTATTTTATCATTATTATTTAAAATCAGCGATTATTTATACATCTGTGACAAAAAGGAACATGTGCACATATAAATATCTGAACATTAGGATATAATTTAATATTTTTGCTCTTTGTGCTTGACCAGAATACTGCCACATATATGATACATCTGTATTATTGGGGTACAGATCTACTCACAAGTCATGCTTGTACAGCAACAGTTCTAGGATTATAAAGCTTGAAAACCAACTTAGTTATACTGAAGGAAAAAGCATTTCCTAGTCTTTTAACTTTGCTGCCCTTTTTTGTCCACCTCTAAGATACTATCTAGAATGCAGAACTGCCAGGCTGACCTGGAACTCACACTGTCAAATAATTTATCCATAATACATCGTTTCAGAGCACAATACTGCAAACCTCTGAGGTTTCTGACTTTAATGAAGGTAGATATAGCTAGCATCATACAACACATAATATATTCCAAAACCTGCACAACATTAATTCAGGCATTGTAGCCTTCTGTAAAACCGAACTGCAGTATGTACTGTAATAATACTGCAATGATCCAACAATTTACCTATATCAGATTTAGTTTCTTATTATCCACTCCTCATCCAAGATAAAAGCAGAAGAGTAACTTCTTTTGAAAGGTTCTGGTGGGCAGAATCATAATTCTTAGCACACAATACAGGTTTTAGTTAGTACTTATAATGAGCTACAGCTTTTGTAAACATACTTTTAAGAAAATATGGGAGTTGTTCTGTTTTTAAATAGAGTCACGCTAACCTTTTTATTTTAAATAAATTACTTCTTAAAGTTTATATTTTGTCAGACTCCAAGAAAACAAAACCTGTGCTTGTTAGAAATAAGCATCTAATGTGTATTGAATTATATAAAAATTTCCCATTGCAAGCAAACCATGCTAAGTCTAGGGACAGCGAATTTCTATTACTTACAAAACAGTTTCTTAACAACAACTACAAGTCTTAAAGGAAAAAATGCTCATACTTATTATCCATAAGCACATTAAAATGGGAATATAAGAAATCTATGCAATACCCCAGATCGGAATCAGAGTGGAGCTGAAGAACTGATGGATCAGTATCCCAATGCAGCGTCCTGGTACCCCAGGTTGAACAATCATGCAGCATTAGCAAAAAAGGCCAGAGATTAGTGAAGCAAATATACACTATGAAATTCTAGAGTTACAGCAAGCTTATAGTTATTTCATTGTTCACAAGAAACAAGGCAATGCAACACCAGTTAAGGGAAATTCAGCAAACATTCAGTGCAATAACACATGCAGTAAATACAAAAGTTAAGAAGCAAACAGAATTCAGAGCTATTAGCAAAGAATTAAATTGTTTTAAAGGTTGAAAATTAAAGGTCTGCAAACAAATGTTGCCTAAATAAAAGGCAAATAAAAGTATTTAAAATACTGATAAGAACCACTAAAAACTTGAAATTTCTTTTAGAATATGTTCAGATTTGTTCAAGTAATATGTAGACAGATTTGTTAACATAACGTAAACTTGCCCAGAGCAGTAAATATGTGGAGGAAACTGTCATATTGGTAAAGGAAATGAGTCAACACATAAGCCTTTTGGTAGTGGGGCAAAAAAAGCATTTCCACTGGGATAAAGAACTGCTAGAGTTTCCAAGATGTGACATTGCAGTAATTATGGGTTAAGCACTGCCTTGGGCTTGTAAGTGTCATCTGAGTTAGAGCCAACTCCATCTAAGACACTTAAAATCTCTTATAAATTGTGGGCTTTATATTAATAATATGTTTCAAAGTCACGTGGAATAACAAACAGAATGGATCCATTTCAAGTTGTACTAGAAGAAATAGCAAGGGGGAAATCAATATTCCCTCTACCTTCATTTCTAGCCTTCATCCCTTCTTCAGAAATTTTCATGTAGTCTATTGGCTACCAGGCTTAGGCAGAATTTTAGAAACACACTTGTAAGAGATTAGCAGATTAACCTGCATGTTTTTTTCTGACATTCTCATATGTTATCTGCATTTTTTAAAGTAATGTTTCTGAATAAAAAACTAAAGAATATGCAATATTTTACTATGATAAGTCAATAAAAGACAATTTTACGTTTTCATCCCATACATGGTAATTTTCTATTAACTAGGTGCAGAATTCCTAAAGTTAAAGTTCATCTGAAAAATAGACACGCAATGCCATAAAAGCTCATAAATATGGGTGTGCTATGCACTACCCTGTTCTAGTGGAAAGTGTGTATTAGGACTATTAATTATAATTTAATTAGGAATTACAAATCCACCATCTTCATATATAGCCAGTCAACTGCATCCACAGCAATAGCTTAATTCCCAAATCTCTAAAACCTTTTCATATCTTTTGTGCATTAGAGAATACATCATTTTAGCCTAAAGTTAATTACTTTGAGCATACTTATTAGTTAGATCCCTGCTATATTTCTTGACCAAAGAGATTTAAGCTTAAGGGTAGAGATTTAAGCTTAAGGGTTTAACTTGGTCTCTGAGCCTTGAAGCTGGATATTGCTTATATGTTGTTCAACCATAAGCAAAACCAAACCACCATTCCAACCTTCATGTTGCAAAGAATACCTTAGCTGCATCACCACAATACCTGTCAAATATCTTCTCAACTTTTTCAATTGTGTTTGAGAGGAACTTGGCGAAAAGGCTATAAACAGAAAATGCTCCAACTTCTGCACCTGTTTAAGATCTAGCCCTTAATGAGGTAGCTTTCCTGCTTTCAAAGCATTATTTTCATTTTCAAAAGCTGCTTCAGTGGGACCAGGGACAGTCCTTTAAAATAATTGAAGCTAACAACTAGTAACAGTTAAATATTTCTCAGAGATATTCTTTTAAAATAAAGGTAACATTCTAAAATAAAATTCACTTATTATATATGTACCAAAATGATGCAAAATACTGATTTTGTTTTCCAGTTTGTTTTGCCTTCAGTCAAATGAATTTATCCACAAGCTTCAGTGAACAAATTTCCTGTTCTTCCATATATGTCCAGATTTCTCTGTATTCAGGCACTTTCCTAACAATTCCTATATATCTAAAAATATTTTCTGTTTTTAAACTAATTCTGTGAAGCATCCACCAGCTTAAAAGTAAACCAGCTGTATTCTTTTTGAGTGTAGGACTTACACTCTTGACGGAGGAAAAAAAGAGAAAGAACCAGGATCAAACTAGGAAACAAAACTCTTTACTAATGAAAATAAAGCAAGACAGATGGAAGTAACAGCAGGAGCACAGTCTGAACACTGCTCTACTACATAGTAAAAGAGTTACAAGATCCAGCATCACTGAGGAGGCTTTATAATATATCTCATATCGGTAGGAGTCCCCTATGAAATGCCACGTGTAACACCAAGGGATATCATACAGTCCAACTTTCATGTTCAAAATGCATGAACTTGTACTAATAAACCAGGATGTAGACACTCATTTATTGGGGGAGGGGAAGAATCCACTGGTGGGAGAACAAGCAAGGGGACTCCAACAGGGACTCCATAATGCCTTCAATTTAGCTGTATATTCATACCTCCATGCCTTAAAGATCAAAATCCTGAGACAGATTTAAAGTTTGAAAATGCATGAAGCTTTAGAGACTCAGGATATGGGTTTTCTCAAGGCTTCATAAGAAACTGCATGCATACAACATTGCATTACTATGTTTGAGAACACACAATCAGAGTGCAGTGCACGGATGAGGCGGAAATAAATGCAGTACACAACATGGCATTCCATTCCAGCTATGTGGCCTATGCACACGGTTTCATACTGAATTTAAATTAGGTGTGAATGGAAAGAAAATATTTTCTTTTAAAAAGTCATCATCAAATATTTCTTGGTTTTTTTTCTTCTAGTGAACATAAATACATATATAAATATATTTTAAAAAGACAATTTAATAAGCAATAAACAACAATTTAAAATAATTAAAATTTGCTTGCCACTCAATTAAGGAACAATTATATTGGTTAATTAAGACAACAGGCAAACAAGATCATACCTGAGCACTCTTTAACAAAAAGTCTGGGTTCACATCTGCTGTCTGATGTATTCTCTGTTTTAACTTAATGATTTCTACTTAGAAATAGGCACCACGTAACTTTTGTTCAGGTCAGGTTAGTCTCTTGAATATTTTCACATTAAGATGCATATAGTTATGCATGCATAATCCACATGCATACAAGATGTTACTGCAGTCTTTTTATAACATGTTTCAAAGCAGTCTAACCTTTGACTCCTTTTCCAAAACAACTACTCATACAACAACAGTAACTGATAACTGCTGCAGTTACTGTGCTTTAACTAAACTTCATCCACAGTGTATACGTACTAAATTTAAAGTACATAAACTTCACTTGCTGAGAATGTCCTACCAATATTAATAGGCAGCTACTGCTCTTATTTGTGCATGGGAAACAGCAGAAATACCCTTTGGAAGTGGTGTTTTCCTGCCTTATCACCCATATATCACCACTTGAAATATTTACCAGAAATATTTATCTGACTCTTCTTTAGAGCAGCATGTCCCAAACCATCATGCTCAAAGAAATGGTCAAACAAATGTGACAAGTATTGGCACTGAAAAAAGACCAAAACAACAGTGGCTGTACTAAGACAGAGTTATGTTTTGACAAAATAAAAGATTGCAAGTGCTGTAGTTGTGCTACACAGATGAAGTAAAATAACGAGAAATACGGGTCTGAGTAAGGGAAAAATAAAATCAGAAGTAATGCAAAGTTTGTAGACAGTACCTTTTATTAGATCAACTAGGTATGGGAAAAAGCAAATAGCCTATCATCCATACCCATCCTCCTTTAGAAAAAGCTGGGAAGAGCGCACAAGTTAGACTTTTTGAGTTTGTTATTGTCCCAAGACACTCATTTTACTTCAAACTTGCAAGTTTAAAAAACTCCACATTAATGCTGGCAACTTCAAATCAGGAAGTACAGGTGCATTCCAAATTCTAAAGTAAAGTATTTCTGCAAAACAGTCACTTTTGACAGATTCAACACTGTAACCTCATATTATTATAATCAAATAATTAACCTTGATTTCTTCTAAAGCTTAATTATTCAGAACACAAGTATTAAGCAAAGGAACACGACAAGGAAAGTGACATACCTCGATCCAACAGCACCATCCCCAGAGTCCTGGCTCCCAGCCTCGCTTGGCGTACTCACGGATTTGGAAGACGGAGAGGTAGGAGGAGGGACTAAATAGTGAAACAGACAGGTATCCGCTGTTACTACTCGCAGAGGTTGCACAGCTTAGGATGTTCGCAAATTAATTAAAAATGAAGTATCAAAAAAAAAGTGATGGCAAACAAAAAATACATGAATGAAAATGAACAGTAGAAAGAGAGGGGAAAAGACAATGTTAACAATTCATGCTGGATTTTCATGCAATTGTTTGGCATTTATGCATCTGGAGCATACAAAAAGACATGGAGGGGAAGACATTTAAAAGAAAATGAATTGAAAAAAATATTTTTAAACTGAACTTCTGGCAAATGATGACACTGATTTTCAAAGGGTAATTTCCACTGACTCATGTTGCTTAAACATAGAAAAGACAGTTGTTAATACAGCTCTGACATTAGTCTTTCTTAAAGATTAGACAATGAATTATTAGACTGGCAATGTTATTTCAAAATATATAATCACCAAACTGTGGACCAAAAAAGCGGCTGTGTCATACAGCATCCTGTTATTTTTGTTCTAGTTTGAATCAAATCAAAATAAATCCTGTATATTACAAAGTTTCTAGTATTAGGTCTTGAGAATGACTTTTCTTTTTACTTGACAGTAAACAGTCTAGTACCACTGTATTTAAACTTCTTAAGTGTCAGTTCATTTCCTGCTAGTAGATGAAGACTGCACTTACCATTTGAAAAGTAACATGCTTTCTGGAAGTGATATATAGTGAATGATATCATGCAATCTGATACAAACACAAAGCTATTTTGGTATTTCTTTCAACTTCTCTTTTTAGAAATGGTCATTTTTAAATGAAACGTACGGTTTAAACACAAGAATCAAGGGGTGTTTTGAAGCAATATGTAAAGCGCTCACTGCTTAGTAACCCTTAAAAACCCTTTAATCAACTGAACACGAATTATTTAAACTGCTGCCTACTCTGTCAACGGTTAAGCATGGGGGAACTCTGAATTTAGGTCTGCAAGATTTCTACCAAATTTTTAGAAATCACAAGTATATTGTGAATTCTAAAGAATTTTCTACCTCGTCTCAAAACAGGGACATGGTTCTGATTGACAAAAATTCTCCCTTAATTTTACCAAAGTAACAGTGAATTCTTCAATTTATTAAAATTTCATTCCTCCTAGGGGAGAGACCTTTTTTATAGGACCTGAGCTGTATTTCATAAATTCAAACATACACACATTTAGACTTTATACTTATATAACTGGGGGCATGTAAGAATATATAAATTCTTCAACTCATCCTCGCCAGGTACTGGCTAATCTATAGCAAAGGAGCTGCCCGCAGCCCTTTGCTTTGCCATCTGTGTGCATTTTCAGGACATGGTGAGTCGCGGCCCCAGCGCCACTCGCAGGGCCCCATGATGGTGCTGCAGCGCTCTCTTGTGGGGAAAGCGATTCTCGGGAAACCCTGCCCAAAACTGAGGTGAGTCCCACTGAAAGACCAACAGTCTTACGAAAAGACCTGATGGAATTTCACCTACCCCAGAGGATTAAACTATAAAATCTTTTTGAAAATAATTCCCGTTCACTAACTTAAGGCTTCTTATAAAGTAAGTATGGTAGATATCAAAACATACTAACACTGATACCATCCCTTCTCCTGTAACAGAGCTCTCTCTCTCTAGCAGTTAACAGCACAGGAATTGCCTTAAGAATTAACACCATTTTCTAGGAAAGAATCTAATGTCAAGCAACTCCCCTCCACTGTCAGTGTGAGCACAAGCTACCTCAGCTGCACATCAATCAGCTCAGCCACAAGTTAACATCAGTTCAGGCATACAATCACTGTACTTGCTGGCATCCAGCCCGCAGAAAAGGAGCTTGAGCCTTAGGCATGCTAACTGCAGGCAGCAAGTAGGATATTTTAACTTGATTAAGGATCAATATCAGACCTGGTTATCTCGAAAGGAAACAGACTGAATTCCCTGAGTATACTGAAGGGTGTGATTAAGTAGCAGCTCAGTGGAATTAAACACAACATGTAGGGGTGTTGCCCCACTCTGAGTTTTTAATGAACACTTACTCTAAGCATACCCATTAACTTGCTTTGAGGACTGACTATTCTCTGCCAGATGTGAAAAAAAACCAACCACATACATTCCTACAAAAATTTCATCAACTGCCTTAGCACAGCATCATGCAAGGGAAGTGTTCAACTGATAGTCTAGCAATGAAAATCTGTAGCAGGTCAGAAATTATTTCTTAAACAGCTGCACACTGGTGCTAACACAGCCAAATGGAGTCTCTTGACTATTAAAACAGTTTGAATTACCAAAAATGACTGCTAGGGCCGTTGGAATCGGAGCAGCTATAACGCTGTTCACTTTTGAACACTTGAGGATTACACAAAAGCAATTATGAAAATACAATCGCAGCTATATCTGTAAGAAATTATTACTATTTTATTTACAAACCCAGTTGAATAGAGCCCCACCAAGAAGCCAAACTGATAAGCTTTAAACCCCTTGGATTTCAGAGTTGGATACAAAAAGCAGAGTTGCATTCTCATGTTCCTTGCTTTCATCTTCCATAGGGGTGTGCCTAAGTAAAGGCAAAAAGCAAGAGCCAATATGCTAACATATCCAAGAGCTGCACAGATACCAATCAGCACTCTTGGAAGCTAATTTTTATACTTAGTGTTGCTATTGCTCCATCAAAGTCAGTCAGGTATTTGAGAGAAGAAAAACTAGGGTGTAAAAGATGCGGAAAGAAACAAGCCAACTCCATACAAGAATATCAGCATTAAAATTTGGCATTGTGGAAAAGAGTAAGGAAAAAAATACAGGAGAATAATGAGCATGAAAAATAGGAGGGGAAAAGAAAATCCATACATGATATTTTAACTAATATACTTCAAATAATCCACTAAGTGTAAATGGTGTTATTTTATAAAATAAGGTTATGTAATGTGTACTGAAGCACATAATTTGACATTTATAACAGATCATGAAGGACAAAAGAGTATAAAACCCAGACATGTATAACCACCAAAAAAGTGGCCAGAGAATTATGTTAGTTATATAAATACCGCAATCCAAACAAAAAAAACCCCAAATCACTACCACAAAAAAAAAAAAAAAACCAAAAAAAAACCAAAAAAAAACCCAAAAAAACCCACACCTAAACCCAACACAAAGCCCCAAAAAATACTTCACCCAAAAAAAGACTAAACAAAAATCTCCCAAACATTTATTTCAAACAAATAGTAACATTCCTACCAACAGGAGACTCAGGTGTCAACCCCATGCTCTGAAGTAATGCTTCCGCTTCTCTTCTCTTCTTTTCAAGATCAGATTCTTCTTGTACTGGAAGAACTTCTTTCTTCTGGTCGGTCTAAAAATTATTTAATCATTAAGTTAGAGCCTTTAACCTTTCATTTATTTTGAGACCCCACTGGGTTTTTGTAATACTGAAACCTATCAAGTATATTAAATATTCAATTTCAGTAATTCTGATGGTTCTTTTTTGTAGATAAAGTAAACAGACAGGAATAACAATATTCCAAAGCTTTGGTACTGTCTTTAAAGGACATATATAAACCCGCAAAAAGTGTCTGTGTATTTGCCAAAATTACTAACACTTCATAAGATTAAGAGTACCTTTTTTTACACTAATCCTAAGCACTGTAAAATGCAAATAATGACAAAAACATTGTGTACCTGGGTGTAAAAGTATTTTAGAGATAGTCATGTGGTTCCTATTTTAAAAGTACAATAACTGTGTCAAAGAAAAGTAGTTTTCTTTGTGTTATCTGCTAGATATAAAAAAATACACCCCCACCCTCTTTCATTTAGAAATAGTGCAAGCCCTATTGCAAAAGATGCTGAACACTCTGTATCTTTCTACTCTTAGTTAGCTGCTTTTTAAAAAAGCAATTCTGGCAATACACTGCTACAAGGTCATTAGGACATAATTTGAGCTATTTCTTTCTCCTTTTTGTCTGAATCATGTAGCTGGCAGCTGCCCAGTGTTCAGTCATATGCTGATTTAGAACACCAGCTAGATCATAATCCAAACACAGAGAAGTAATGAAGAAGTACCCAAAACATATCAGTAAAAGTTTCTTTTATGAGATACAATTTGCACTCAGGAGAAACAGTAATCTATCACTGATTGTCACATACTTGAGCAGCTAGAAATCCAGAAGACTGTTAACAAACTAAATGTAACACACAAGCACCATATACATCCTGAGTGTTGCTCTGATTTTAAAATTCAGCCTACAGGTAAGTCAAAGAGTAGAAGAACACAGCACATGGTTTGTACAATGATAACACTGACAGTCAGATAATTTCTACAGACATCCTCAGAACCGTACTTCAGAAATGAGTTCTTTAGAAAACACCTACCACAACTCATTAAGCAGAGCTTTCATGCAATAGATCAGAGTGATTTGATTAATGATGTCACATGCACAGAGACAGTTCTAGAAATCTGAACTTTATGCTAGTGTAAGATACTAATTTTTAATTTTTTTTTTAAATCCAGCTTATCACACAGACAGTTGAAAAGAAAACAGTAGGTGTTTATATTATTAGAAAACGAAAGTGCTGCATTTATATTAGCACCAACCATTAAACTGACACTCCCTGAAAAGGACACAGAAAATGACTGATAGATTATATGAACCTACTCTTAAATTTTGGACAAGTTACATATGCAAGCCAAAGTGAAAATTATTTCTTACTTCTTTCTTCTTTCTTTCTTCCTCCTTCCTCTTCTTCTCCTCTCTGATTTGAGCTAATCGTTGCTTCTTGCGCTCCAACTCCGCCTTCAGCTCACTTTTGTCAGACATGGCTGAAACACTGATCAACAGAAATCATGTCACTGTTTGGCTTTTGTTTTGTTTGGGTGGTTGTGTTTTTTTTTTTTTTTAGATAGCAGCTTTTCTTTCCAGAAGCTATCTGCAAAGAAATTATCCTAGCTTACCAAAACCAGCTCACCAGAAGCCTGAGTCAACAATAATTGAAAAAACCCACATTCCTATTTCTATTTTTCTCTCACTTAACACATTTTCAATACTAAAGTGATTGATTTAAAACAAAAAGATAGAACCATGATATGATGACAGTATCCATTTCTAAGGTAGGTCTGATGCTCTTTGAAGGAACTACTTTGAAAGAAACCTTAGACACTGAAGATGTGAGTATCTGATCTTGCCATAAGATTTTTGGAGCTACAAAACCACTTGCAAGACTGAAAACAGAAAAAAAACCAGCAAGACAATATTTCTCTTTAGTTTTTCACTTCAACAGCTAAATATTGGCATGCTATAACTTAACTGTATGTAAGCTATATATCCTTCTACAGACCATTTTATGATACAAAGTAAAGATTTATTAAAACATTTAGTAGGATTACTATAAATGATAAGGCAATGTAAATACAAGTGTGTGGTCAAAGAAAACTGTAAAACACATGCATTATAATTTTTTTCAAAACTGTTACACTGCTAATAAATTGGTGGATCATTTAAAGACAAAAATGCTACAAAAAGTTTTGCTACGTAACTAACTCAAATACAAACAAGAAAGTCAACAACAAAAGATGGAAACCCTGTAAATTTAGAATTTCACAAAGATTTAGAACACAGGTAAGAAAAACTGGGTGAAAGGGCTAGGTGAAGAAGAACTTAATTTTACTGCTTTTAAGCAAAGTCAAGTCATCAAAGAAAATGCACAAGTGGCCCTACAATAAATGAGACAACTATAAATGCTTTTACAGTGAGCTTGACAATAAGGATACAAGATTAAGCGTTAATAATGTGACCACGTGCTAATTCAAAATAAAGAATACTTGCAAGTGCTTGCATAGTGCAGCTAAGCACAGAAGGGGATGCAAAATGTTGCAAGCCTCATACGTCTAACCCCCCATCTTAGTAATACGTATACCGGCGTCAATGTGTGCATTCCTTCATGTCGTCTGTTAGCACTAAAATGCTAATAAATAAATAACCGACAGTCAGCATTTTCAAATGGCGTTCCCGTGTCCCTTTAAAACAGCACTAGCAAAGCGCGTTGTCACACCACGGATTGCCGCCCGTTCATTGCCGGCCCGGGGAGGCGAAGCAGCACAAACCGAGCGAACCCGAGGGGAGGGGAGCCCACCCCATCCCGCCTGGAGATGACCGCGGTACGAACCTGGTGCCGCCAGAACCAAAGTCCCCACCCAAATCCCACAGGGGCCTTTCCGGGGAGAGCGCCCGGCAGCCCGGACAGGGTGGCACCACGCCCCGCGGCCCAGGAGAAGGCAGCACTCCCAGCCGCTCCCACTCAGCGAGCCCCGGCGCGGGCCGGCCACGGCCCCCCCCGGCTGCCACAGCCCTCGCTGCACAGGGCGAGGCCGAAGGAAGGCGCGTTCCCACCGGGCAGCCCCACCGGGCGGCAGCAGCGCTGGGCGCGGCTCGGCCCCCTGCGCACCTGTCCGCGGCTCCTGCCCTGCGCCCGCCGCCCTCGGCCCCGCGCCCTTCCGCCGCCGCACAAAGGCGCCGACAGCTGGCAGGCGGCTGCCGACGGCAGACGCCGAGGCTCAAACCAGCTCCGAAGGCGTTGCGGAATGCGCGGAAATCTACGGGCACTGCGGAAGGACACTGAGATCTGTGTAGTAAAACACCCAATGCACCACTTGTCCGCACCGTCGGGGCCGGTAATCGGAAAGGAATTAACACGGCGAACGAGCGCGAAGCGACGCGGGAACGGGGCGGTTCCCGAAGCCCAGCGCCACACCCCTCCCGCTGGGCGCTGGCTGGCGAAGCCGCTTGGAGAACAACGACACCCAGCATGCAGCGCGCACCGCTGGATGGGCCTCGTCGCCGACGCTACCCGGGCGTGAGCGCGGCGCCGCTGCGCGTTGCATGATGGGAGCCGTAGTCTTCCGGACACGCTAGCAGCCCGCGCTTGGCGCCCGCAGGGCGCGGGGAGCGAGCGCCACCTCCTGCCGTGGAGTGCGTGCGCGCATGCGCGCCGTTCCCGAGTTCGCTGATGCCGGGGGCGCGCGGCGGGCTCCCCTCACGGGCGTCTCGGCAGAGGCCCCGGGCAGGGCAGAGCAGAGCGGCCCGAGGCGGGGCTCCTGTGTGGGACAGCGCCTTCGCCTCTGCTTTGGCTTCCGGGCAGTGAGGGACGATCCACGTTAGGCCCCTCCCGCAGCCGAGCGTGAAAACCAGTCGTGTCAGTGCGGACGCTGATAGAACTGAATGGTTTTAACCGCGGGGCCCACGTGCGGCCGGTAGCCATAATCCCTCCAGTGACCTGGCGGTAACGACTATAAAAGCCTGATTCGGTGTGAGCGTCAGGTCGGTGACAAAAGGGCCACCGCAGATGGTGCTCTGTGCGTGGCAGCCGGTGGCGTTGGGCTGCCCTGGCGGCATGGCGATTCCCATCATGAGCGTCGTGCAGGAGTGAACCTACACAGCTCATTTGATACAGCTCAAACTGATAGCAAATGACTTTGCTGTTTCCCGCTCGTCCTAAATAAATAAATAAGTATATTGTCATTTGTATCCTGTGGAAACCTATATTGAAATCCTGTGACTGCTGGGCTAGTGCTACTGACTTCTGTCTCAGTGAAGTGCAGGGTCCCCCAGCCTGCCGATCTGCCAGAACTATGCTTACCAAAGCAGAATTATAGGGAAGATTGTTGTAGTTCAAGTGGAGCATGGGTTCACAACACCCTATGAAACGAAGGTTTTAGAGGCAGTAACTCCAGAGCAGGTTAATTTTTCTGCTATTACAGAATTGGAATAATTTATTTGCAATGACTGGATCTACAAATAGTTATGCCTGGTGAGTGTATTTATGAAACTTGTCCTGACAAACGCTGGATAAAGGCTTAATTTGCAGTCTGG
Organism: Ploceus nigricollis; assembly: GCA_013399945.1. Taxonomy (NCBI): domain Eukaryota; kingdom Metazoa; phylum Chordata; class Aves; order Passeriformes; family Ploceidae; genus Ploceus; species Ploceus nigricollis. The sequence continues at coordinate 1,094,521 of VXBC01004276.1, forward strand.
TTTTGTAGCATTCCTGTTAGGTATAATAAACTGAACAGGTTGGTTGGTACTTTGCTGGGATAGCTGCTAGGAAAACTTCAATTGCTGCAGGAATCAGTGTTGATTATTTACTCCACTGTAGCGTTCCACGTGAGTCAGGGTTTATACTGTACCTCAAAAAGTTTAGAAAAACCCTCTGTTGTTTAGATGGCTTCTGATAATTTAATAACCTTCATACATTTTGTAAGAGTTTTTCCCCTCTTTCCTGTTCTTGCTAGATGGACATACTTCTTTTCTGTTGTGTCAGAATAAGGTGATGATAAATGATGGGTCCTTCCTGGGATGAGAACCCTTTTGCAGTCTGGTAACCTTTAGCACAAAATATACATTAGTGAATGGTCCAGCACTTGAGAATGATTCCCTGCCAAGCACTATAGAAAATAGGTTTACCAGCTGAAAAATTCCAAGTTCTCCTTCCTCAGTGTGGACTGATATGGTACTCTCAATTTTTTCTATTATGTGGTTAAGGCAGAAGATAATGAGAGCTTCTTAATGGATACTGTAATTCACCAAAACCTGCACTAGTTCAAGTGGTTTTATGAGAGAATATGAGAATTGCCAGGAGATCAGCCCAAAGGAGCTATTTTCAGATGTATTGTATGCTAGGCTATATTCTGCCCTCAGTTTGTGCACCTGTCTCCCACTTGACCTTATGGAAGTTTGTGTACTCATCAAAAGAGGAGAATACATTTGAATATTTGTTAAGATGATAACAGATTCCCTTTGTATGGATTTGTTAGCATTACTAGCCAAAAAGATCAGAGGGTAAATAAGGACACAGAAAGTGTGGACTTTTTTTTCTATTGTAACTGTTAGCTCTAACAGTTAAATTTTAGTATTTTCACGTTGTTATGAGCTTAGTTGAGTCACTGATTCACAGCATCAGTCAGATCTATTCAATAAAGACTGGGGCCATGGAGTCATTTTACTGAAAATGGAAGTAGAATTTGTTCCTTTTCTGGTTCTTTCATAAGAAACTTGCCAATGTGTTGGAAGAAGCCTTGGAAAATTACATACATTCAGAGTGCAGCTAAACTATGAAACAAAGACATAAGCGTCAATTTTTCACATAAAATTTTTCTCACTATATTTCCTACTTCTTAGCTTAAATCTTTACTTTTAACATAAGTTGCAAGGCAGAAGATAGTTGAAAATGCATTTCTTACTAGCAGAAGCCAAGCTCCATATTTACAAAGCACTTGAGCAGAAAGGAGATGGCAAGGTTTGACTCAATGGAAAGATGAACACTAACATCTATCGAGACCTGTGGTGATGACACCTATGGTTAAAAGCATTTATTGAAGAAAAATTTGGATTTCTTGACTCTCAAAACCATGTGTCATGGGAAACATGGACACTTACCTAGGTCTATATACAAGTTCACACACATATATATACATATATTCTTCTGGAACAAATCTACACATATAATTTGGTAGTTTTTGTTCTGTGTTACATATGCAAGGCACGGTCTAATCTGTTTAATTTTTTAGAGCAATATGGCAAGAAATAAACAGCATTATTTTTGTTACTATTGTGTATGCCTCTAATGCTAGCAAGCTCCAACACATTTACAGGCATGTTTGTAGGAGCAAAATGTATTTGTGGTTGGTTTTGAAGTCAGTGGAAGTGTGTGATATTCAAGCAATACTGTCATTAATCACAAAAATTATTTTTAATTTCACTGTAGTTATAGAGAATTCTCACTATTAGTTATACTAAAGATGGCTGCAGTTCAGGAGTGATGCAAAACATCTGCTCTATATGCTTAATTCATAGTATATGTCCACAGACAGGTACTGATCACTGTTGTGATATATATATGACAACAATTAAGAGTCCAAGAGAAAGTAAAAAATTCATATCCATGAGATTTTATAATTGTCTGGGTTTAATTTTTATGTTTAGTAATAAATCTAGCATTTTGTAGCATTTCTTTCTCTGAGCCAAAAAAGCTTGTTTCTAGTACATAAAAAAATTCATCTTAAAAGGAACATTTCTCCAGCTCTTGTCCTTGCTCTGGAATTGTGGGGTCAAGTGACTTAAATCTTGTCCTTTTCACCTTGATATCACAGGAGGAAAAGCAGTGTTTTGCCCTGGGTAGTTTGTGTCACTGGTTACCAGGTTACAAACATATCTTTATTTTCTCTTAGTCTTAGTTACTTAATGTAAGTGTCCTGATTTCAATAGCAATATTCCTTACTGCTAAAGCTATGTGATTTGATATTTGAAAGGAAGCCTTTTGAGTGGAAGGCACCATATATAATTTGGAGTGTTATTAAAATTATGTCTGCTGGGAATAGTTCATACTTTCTTCCTAACAAGGAAATCAACTGAATCATACCTATGTGGTTTCTGAGCTTTTCTTCCTGCCACATTTCAGAAGCTGACAGAGTTATCCTTGTGACACAGGTGTGAAGTAAAGGTGACAAATACTATACAGAGTTTTACAGGAGTTAAGATCAGTTGTAGATATTCAATTGATGGTTAAAAATTGCCCTTCCTTCTCTTAGTCCCATGATCAATTCAGAAGAAACAAGTTTTCTTAAATATCAAACAGTATTTAGAAGTAAGCATTTTAAGTGAAGGCAAGCTCTAAATTTGTGAAGTTAAAATGTGACCTCGATAGTGTGGAAATTTTTATGGGCCGTTGTTTGAACTCCTGATATACGCTAAAGGAAATTTCATATTTATTTCCATGGGGAAGGCAAACTACTTTTCATAGAAAAGGATCAAAAGCATCAGAGTGGATATGCTATGTTAATAATAGGAGGTGGGACAGTGAGGGTAGAAGAACTGATGGGACACTTACGGTTCAAAGAATTCAGCACTTTTCATTTATGCTGGAAAAAATGTAAATTATGTCACCCTTGCCTCCTAGTGCAAAGTTATCAGACAGACAATCACTAAGTGATACCACTGACATTAAAATGGCTGGAATGTTATTCTATTTATTTCTTTTGGAAATCTTACAATATCTTATTGCAAATGAAACAAAACTCCACATATAACGGTGTAAGAAACAAAGGTTTGTCTGTAGTTTCAATGCTAGATTATTGTTCTATCTCAAAGCTAATTGAAATCCAAGATGTTTGTATCAAAGCTGTAATGAGACACTGACAAATACCTTTCTGCCCCAGTGGAAATGTAATCTTTCTATTGAACATTTTGTCCTGGTAAATTCCATCTGCAATAGGCACAGGCATTTTGCATTTGAATCAAGAAGGTCACTCCTTTGGATCAGATGATATAGTGTACACTCCACTTGCCTTTAGATGAAATTGATCCTTTACTGCATTGAACATAAGACTGTGCATTTTTTACACCTAATTATCTTATTGTTTCATCTAAATGAATTTGGAAAGCTAACTCTACCACCCCTTTTTGATCTTTGCATGTATCAGTGAAACAATTCTCTGAAAAGCCTTATTCCTTAGACAGGAATACTTTAAAAATATTCTTTATATACTATATACATTTTACATATATACATAAATATTCTTTATATACTTTAAAAACATTTCTTTGCTAAATAAACCAGAATAAAATCAGTGTTTCATTTATTGATAGAATTGAATATTTCATAATATTTCCCTCACTTTTGCAGCAGTAACACAATAGTTCTAATTATAATTACTCAAACTTGTTTGAGTAATCTTCTTAATACCTAGTAACTAAACTACATATTCAACATTTTGGTTGTTTTACTCATAAATAATGCCATTGACTTCAGTGAAGAGAGACACCATAAAACTGAATGGCAGTTGCACTGTGTTCACTCTTCAGTGTTAAAACTTTCATTACCTTTGGAAATGCGACTTTTTTTGTTTTTTAATACAAAGTAAATTGTACTGAGTGTATGTACAAAAGCGTGTAGATTATTTTTACAAAAACAAAGGGAAGAAATCTCTAGCTATGGAGGGGCTACTGTGCAATGCATAAATAGCAGCTAGGTCTCTGCAGGTTTGAACCTGTTCTTATTTAAATCAATGGAAATTTCACTGCTGACAGCAGTAAATGCTGCATCAAGACCCCCAAAAATCAATTAAATGCGTTCTTAATAAGCTTTCATGCCTTTGAAAATTTTTCTCTAAATTACAGATGGAAACCAATCAGTTAGGCCTTAGAGTTAATTTTATTAAAATAAATCCCACAATATTGTGCAAAATTAAATATAATGCTTAAATTTACTGGCTTTTATTGGTGCAGAAAGATTAAGCAATATCTGTGATTGTCAAACCACCTTGTTTTATTTGCTAGAACATGTAGGACTCAGCAGAATGCTGATGTGACTCTGTGTGTTTTGGATTGTTTCTGCACTGTGAAGAACAGTGCTGGTACTAGGAAGTTGAGTAATGAGAAATTCCTCTGTCAGGACATGGACTAAAATTAATTTTAAATAGACTTTTTATGTGATATCGTAGCAACTGGAAATTCTGATTTAGTGTCTGCTAAGAAAATGTTGAAAATGTTTTTAGAATTTTCTTAACCAACTAAAGTTCACTAATAGTGGATACCAAAAATATAATTATTAAGGAAGATTAAACAGTATTTAGTGTAAAAAGACTGTGGCTTGTTCTGATTTGTATTTATTTTGAATCTTTCATTGTTCACAGGAGATCCAGTGATGGCTGAGAAGTACATGACACAAGCTGGCAGGTGGTACAGCGTAAGATTTGCATAAAGCTAATTTCTCCATTTCTGCTGTCTTCATCTGCTGTTGTTCAGGTGCCATAACCTGTTTCCTTAAACTATATTATTGTGAAGTGTATATTTATCTGTATCACCATGAGGTCATAACATGTTGTGTGCTTCACTGTGCTCTATTTACCTAGAACATATTCCTTTGAAATCTTAGCTAGTTATACTGCTTTTATAGATTTAATATTACAGCATTAACATCTATTTTGTGTTTTGTAATTTGTAATTAAGCTGTATTTTACCTAGATATGAGACAGCATATTTATTATTACAATTATTATATAAACTAAAATTATGTAATGTAGTAATACTTCATATAGTATGCATGTTGCCTTATGCATAGTTCTTACAGTTCAAGGATAGTGAGGTTGTCATTCATTTTATTTAATAAATTCAGATACTGAGTCAAGACAAAAGGTGCTCTAAATACCTTAAAGCTGTTAGGAAAGCAGAGAGAAGATAAACTTCAGGAGGAATTTCAAAACAAAAAAAAATTAAAGTGGTGTGTTTGAGGGGCTATTATAATTAAGAGAGGAAAGATTTAAAAAAGAATAAAAATAAGGAGCTACTGCATTTGGTAAGTATTTAATGAAACCAACTGTATCTGTAAATACTTGAAAGTCTGCTCCTCACAAACTACTGAGTGGTTCTCTTCAAACTAAAAACAAGAAAATGTGACAGCGTGAGAACGAGCATGATAAGTATTGGTCTAGAGATAACTTCTTTGAAAAGTTATTTTAAGCTTATGAGAAGCTCATAAAAGAAAAGTGCCATTTCAACCAAATAATTGTAATAAGATCAGCTAATGCGGAAACACATTCTGGGAAGAAAAAATAAGCATTGCAAAGCCTGGAATGGCCAGTATGGAATACAGAAATGTGTCCAAGTGAGTAAGCATCAAATGAAGGATTATCCCTACTTGTGGAGAATCCATTTCAGCAAGTAATTGAACCATGGACTACTGCATCTCAAATTCGTAGGACTCCCAGAGAGCTAAAAGGGACTCTGCAGATTCTGTCATCAGTATGCCAGAGATCTGTGCTCTGTACTATAGTGCTCAAAAGTAAGTGTTCCCCAGATTTCCATTTTTAAAGGACTTCATTCAGAATACTGATCAAACCTTGGTGTTCTGAGTTTTTAAAGGTACAGTGATGTTCTCTTTGCTATTGTTTTGCATGTGAATGCAAGAAAGAAGTTCTGATTAAGGTTCTAAAATTAGAGCAAAAATGTTGTTATGTTCTGAAATAGCTTGAAAGGTAAGCAGAATGCTACCAAATGTGCAGGCTAACCACAGAAAAAGAGAGAGGATAAGTGTTTAAAGAGAAATATTGTATTCTGTACTTAGCTTGAATTGAAAAGAGACTGTGCCAAGCAAATAACAGAAAGACACCTAGGTGTGCAAAACTAGGTGGCAGGACACTGGGGAAGTGTGCAGGATGAAGCTTCTGAGACTGCTGAATAAAGATGTTAGGTACAAATTAGAACTGGTTTTGTACTGAAGGGTCTGCCAAAACCATGATGCTAGAATATATTGATGCAGGAATATCCTATGTATATTGCATATATCTCAAACAACTTCTAGAACGTCGTGCTAGACCACACAACTGTCTTTTACTAGGAGGCCTGTTTTGTTTGGAAGAGGGTAGCGTATGAGATTCTGTCTCTGAACTTGAGAGGTAATGTGATCTGTAGAATCAATACTACAAAAGACTTCACAATTTTACTGGATTTTTTTAACTTTGTGTTTTGTATTTTTCCTGCCACATGTTCAGATGGAAGGCTTACTACAGTGTGTAAGACTTCTCATACCATCAGGAAACCTGTGACACATTTTAAAATTTATTTTAGAAACTCAGTTCTCTCTTAAACACTGTTCACTGATTCATTCTGTAAGCTTTCTTAACTTGATTTTGATTTGATCCTGTGTACAGCTGCATAAACATAGTGGATGAGGGTTTATCATACACAAAACTATTCTGAAGAGTGAAGAGATTTTAGCAGAATCTGCCAGCAACCAGAACTGTGCAGCCAAGTCCAGTTAAGATATGGTTAAATACTTTTTGCCAACCTTGAATAAAAAATATTGTTGTAAAACTGACAACAGCTAAGAAACATAAGCATATATTTAAGTCAATGAAAACTAATTGGATGAGCTCTCTGTCATCAAATTCAGTGTGATTTGGTTGTATATCCGGAAAGGAAGCTTCATGTTTATGAAAGCTAGATTTCAAGTGACACTGCAATGAATTGAAGCACATGTCTGCCAGTGCTTCTTGACCTAGTGAAATGTAAAAGATTTTTCATTTTGTTTATTCTGTAATAAATGGCTGCATGTGTGTGATAGCACTGTATAAACCGTATTGACTTGTGGAATGTTAAACACACTTTCTAGAGAAGATTTTTTCCTTATTTCAAGCAACAAAGAAGTATTCATAATTTTATCTTTGGGTGGATTTACAGTCACTTCTACTGCAGAAAGGTGGGCTTGATCCCCTTAGACCTTCAGTGATAGAAGTCAGTTGAAGTCAATTTATGTAAGCACATCTATTCCAAAGAAATCCTAAAGCTATCTTTATCATGTATAGGGTAGTTTTATATTGTATTCTGTAGGAATAAATGTGAACTTGCTCTGTCTCTGCATTGAGCCTGCTGGACCCCGTTGGAACACAATGAACATGGTAACAGTTTGAGCTAGCAGTGGCAAGCCCAAGGCTGGGCTATTAAGGTTGGTTATAGCCCCGTGGAAGGGTGTACAGTGATGTTCTGTGTAGTCAATTTTGTGAGGTAGGTTCTTTCATTTTGGGCAGAAAAATGAGCAGTCTATCTGCCTCATGTGCAGACTCCACATTTAGCTTCATAAAAAAGATAATGAGTCATAATTATGACTATCTAGATAGAAGGAAAACAGCTAGGAGTAGAGGATCCTTTAGTTATTAGATAAAAGTATAAAATCCAATGATCAAAAACGGAAGGTAGATTAATATCTTAATTATGTACTCCAAAAGTTGTATTAATTATAGTTTGGAACAATATATCTAGGGTAAGAGGAATATTCTATCTGTTCTATCTAAATTCTTTAATTGACATTTTTTTCTGTATGCTTATGCACAGTTTCTGAACTGATATAGGAGTTATTGACTAAGACCTATGACTATTGATTTGAAGCAGATCAGAATCGTTCACAGAGGCTGCACTTTACACTCTCTGATCTTCCTGGCAAGACTTCTTGCTCTGAATTTCATCATTAGAAATCTCATTAGCCAACCATGGGAAACAGGGAGAGGAGAAATAAGACATTTCTTGTTCCCTCCTCATGTAAGAGAAATTAAAGTCAAATGTGACATAGTGGGAGATAGTAAAAGAAATTTGGAGGCTTTGGAACAAGGAAACTCTATGTCAACACTCCACTCTAAAAGCAGGGGAGCAAAATGTAAAACCCCAAACCAAGTCTCAATTTGCCATGATTTGCAAAGAAAAGAAATTCTTCTCGAAGGTAGATAAGTGATAATGAGTATACCATAGCCCTCATGGTAATATTATAGTTATGAATCAGGTTATTAGGTTAATCTTCAAATTAATTCTGTATTCAGGGGAGTCTCAATAGAGACTCCCTAGTCTCAGGGGTTCACTGAGACTTTGGGTGCTCAAATAAAACTATAAACTCCAGGAAGCTTGTCCATATACCCTAAATCTGAGGCTTTACTAAAATTTCTATTCAAGAGACACTGATATTAGAGGCAATCTTTAGCAAATGCAAAAATACTGAGCAATTATTATTACTAGCCCTAAGATGACACTATTTCAAGAAATGCCATTTGCAGATTTGCAGATTATAACTGAATATCTCAAATATGCTATTTTCTAGCAGCAAAGGCAGCATTGCAACAGGCATGACTTAATTTATAGGATCAGTTATTGTTAATAATTGAATTTCATGAGATAATAATAAATTTGTAATCAAAAAAATACAAGACCATAAAATCAGTTGTTGTAGTTAGAAAATCTGATTTAAATGTCAGAATAAACTGTTGTTTATGTAACAAACTGAAGGAAAAGGGAACAAAATTAATTCTTACCTATTTTTCTATTAAATACATCTAGTTCAGGAACTCCAGAATATTTACATCAGTAATATGATACTATCTTCCAGTTATTGAATTTAAACTTTTGGACTAAGTAGATAATATTTGGTTTTCGTTCAATTATGGTATTAAATTTTATTTATTAGGTGTATATTATTTAATTAGAAAAATTACTGAAATAAATTAAATTACCTGTTAATAATTACATTTGAAAACCTACACCCTCTCTGTGCCAAAATCCCTCTAATGCCTTCTGCCCTCAGTATTTATTGTGTGCTTACTATGGAGTCTTGTCTTGCTTGGGAAGTTCTCTGCATTTTGATGCAAACTTTTTCTCGTATCTCAAAAAATTGCATTTTCCATGGGCACTGTGGGTTAACAGAAGACAACTGTCTGCCAACTGGATGTAAATGATTTCAAGTTGCACAAGTCTGTCTTATAAGCAAAAATCTTTACCCATTTAAATGTCTAGAGAAAGTAATTAAAAACTGTAGAATGTGCAAAACACTGTATAGACAATGAATTGCTAAAATAATTGTAATGATGCACAGTTCTATGGTCACCCTTTTCTCTCTGCTGAAGGACACTGTGTAGAAAACAAATCTCTGCCTGACAGATTCTGATGAGAGTTTTTGTTAATTACACTTACATTACAAGGGGCACTGTGTCACTTCTATATAAAAACAGTACATTGCTTCCATTATATTGGACATTTGCATGAAACCACAGTTTCCTTGCTTATCTGTGTTCCTGGCTTGAGACCAGTAGCTTTCTTGCCTTTTATTAGTTGCAGCATAATCTGAAATAGAGGATGAATAAAATAATTGACCAAGTATATAGCTTCAGATATTATTGTCTAGTGCCCCACTCTGTCTTTCCCTTTTCTGCCTCTCCCTAGGGGAAAAGCAGTTATCTTCCTTATGCTAAATCCAGTTCCTATCCACAGCAATCGTAAATCTTGGCATCAGTCTCACAGCAGAATAAAAAGTCAGATCAGCAGGAAGCTTCCACATAAGAGCAACAGGCATCTCCAGGAGGAGGAAAAAAAAACCTACAAGAAAAAAATCTTTTCAAACTCTTCCATTTATTTTCTTTCAAAAATAAAGGGTTCTACTCATTAGAAACCCTCCGGTTTTCTTGTATTTTTAAAGATAATATGCCTTCAAAGAATGACAACTCATTATTCAGCCAGCCTTTCAAAGCCCTTTATTTCAAAGCTTCTTTCTGAATAAACAAATCTATAAAGAGAACAAATTGAAGTTTCTGCTTTTCCTAGTGTTTTACATAAAGGCTACACAAGCTGTCTTCTCTCAAAATGAGTCAGATCTGAAATTACAAAGTAACCAAAAATTGTTGGATGTAGCTGGTGGAATTAATTTTATGTATTTTATCTACAGACTGACTCTAAAGCCACAAAAATATTTTTAATTGAAAATTCAAAATTTTAGATCAAAACCCCAAGGTATTTTTTATTACTGTTATTATTTGCTTAGGGATGTTTAAAATGTTTAGAGATAGGCAAAGGAACACTAAGTATAATAAAAACAACTATCATAAACATGGCAACAACGTGATAAAACTGAAAGTCGGGTTTGCGATATAATTTGAATTTGTACTTATTGGGCTGATATACAAAATGTCTTTGTAACCATTTATTCCACAAGAGTTTACTTCAGAGTTTACTTCAGAGTGAATTAGTCCTTTAAGGGATTAGGAGGAACTGTCCTACTCAGACTAAAGTGAGCTACCCTCTCCAGGATGAGAAATTGATTATGTTTTAAACCAGAGAAAATATACTGAGAAATATAAAGATTTTGTTGCTAGAGCAGAGATTCAGGGAATACAAAGATAGGAATAAAATGTCCTCAGAAGAACTGGAGAAAAGAGTTTGGAATAAGAAGGAAATGTTAATTAGTGAATGGAGCACATGTACCTCAGTGGCTTGGAAAGCATAATATTAGAAAGTGCAAAATAATACAATTTGTAGGAAAATTTGCAGAAATGTCTGAACTCTCACTGGATTGTAATCACTTCTTCACTTAGGAAGACCAAGGCATTGCTGTGACGAACTCAAACCATGTGTAGATTCCTTGATAGAGTTTCCTATAGTTAGTACCTGAATTACAATTGAAAATAAAAAAGAGGTTCAGAGTACACAAGACTCCATGATGGCTGACATAGCCTTACAAAGGAAGAAATCAAAAGAAGCACTCCGTGTGATTCTGTGCCAGAATATTTGACTTCATATTAAAAGCAGGTACAAATGGAGTACAAGTGCAGTCAGAGACTGGAGTAACAGGGACTCTCCTGTCCCTGAAGTCAGCTAAAAACTCTGGAAGCAATTCTTACTTAAAGATACCTTTTTTTTTTTTCAAAGTGAAGTAATTCTGTGGAGGAGTTTTGAACAGGTGTTGTATGTGGGAATTGCTGACTGCCTGTGTTGCCTATGAATTCTCTTTCATTTATTTGAGCAGGAGAGCAGTGCTTAGGTCCATATGCAAACTCGTTTACTCAAATAGTGCTTGTGGTTATACAGTTGCAGTCTCATGGATAGACAAATTCTTCCCAGGCTTTTGCAGTGCCATCACCAGGTTTCTGCTGCTTGGTAGCAGAGAAGAGTTCATCCAAATCCATGTGTAACAGTGCCTTCTTTTCAGAGCTGCAGACTTTTTTTCCAGTCACCAGCTGCATAATTGTCAGTACAGACCAAAGAGCTAAGAAAACTTCTACTGCAGCATTTTGAGATCTGCTGTAGTTGTGTTTCGCTAGGCTCTTGCAACTTCTGCTTACAGTATGTTATAAAGTGAGGACAAGATTTATCTGATTTATCTGATTTCAGATTTATTGCTGCAGATTTTTAAAAAAGCATACTTTTCTACATGGAAATGGATGTTTTGTGCTGCTACTCTTGTCAGGTATGGAGACCTGTGAAATGATGGTATCATTCAGTATAATTGGAAATGCAGAAGAAAAAGGTGTTTTATTGTTGTTGAGCAAACATCTTTGTTCACTCCATGCATCTCATCCATTATTTGTCGATTACAACTAAAATGTAATTTTAAGGCTTTTTAAGCAAAGTATTTCTATAAAATAATATGAAGAGAAGAAATAGTTATAAATGGGGAAGCCACTGTCTGTCTACAGCAAATACTTCATGAAGACTGATCTACCCAGTTCACAGTACAGGCTGAACATGCAAGAAGATTGCTGGCGGGGTGCAATGAGAAATGGCTGGCAGCAGGGCAGGCACGAATTGCAGGAAATGGCAAGCAGGTTCAGCTGCTGGAGCAGGTTGACAGTTATGCTGGAAAGTCAATCCACAGGTCATAACACGACCCACTGAGGGTCAGAGTCCTGTGGTCACTAGGCAGGTGCAGGGTGATGGGACCAGGCAGAAATCAGGCCAGGAAGTCAGGTCCAAGGGGATGCAGACAAGCACTGGAACACCCATGTGGAGCAGGATTAAAGGCCCTGGACTCATGAGCAGGAGTGTGGGGGTTGAGGCTCCCACGTGAGGCTGGTAAGGGCCATTAAGACTTATTGTGTTCAGGGTCGTTATTATCCATTGGCAGTCTTGCATTTGAGACAGACTAAAATCATTACAGAGGCTGTGCCTTACTGAAGTTTTGTTCAAATTTCTCATTACAAATGCAGTAATCACAGCAATGAACAGTCATGTAAATTTTCTTGTACTTTTAACCTCCTTCTCTACATCTGATCAGAAACAGGAGCCAGACAATATTAGTGCTCCCATTGCCACAGTGATGTATGAGCTATTCCTTAACTGCAACAGCAATTGCTGTTTTTAACAAAAAGATCAAGCATTCAAGCTGAATTGCTAGGGTATTTTAAACTAATATTTCTTCTAGATCCAACAGTCGTAACAATAACGAGAGCAATGTCCTGGAGAATCAGAATTAGATTAATTTTGCCACTTTATTGACCTAAACATGAATAGCAAGGCTTGTGAAAAACCATGGTGCCTTGGCTACATCAGTGCTAGTTAGCCATAGGAGCCACAATAACTTCCAGTGTACACTGAGAGAATGGGTAAGCAGGTAAGATCAAGCAATAGCACTAGCATACCATGTAAAAAATAGCTTTCAGTAGTAATGAAACTAGTCTGTTCAGTGGAATAGATCAGAAAACATCATCAGAAAGCAAGCCAGTATCCACAAAGAGATTAAATTAAGAACAGAAGCTGTTAGCATGTGTCTGATGGCAGAATGTACTTTTTAGTTATTTGAAATTGGCANAATTTTTTTTTTTTTTTTTTTTACGACTGCAAGGTCAAATGGTAGAAGTACTGGAAGTTCCTGGTTTTTTCTTATTCTTGCTACTTTCATATCTTGTATGAATGTATGTATGAGCTTATCCCTAAACTTTTATGCTTTTCTGATTTTGTCGTTGAGTCTTTTAACTAAGCTTGTATTTGCACAAAAGTTACAAACAGAAGTTTAAGAGCTCTGAGGTGGAGCACAATAAAGAACAATTTCCAACACCAGGGATGAAGAAATACTCTATTCTGAGTGGGCCCTTTAAAAGAAAAGAAAAGCAAATATATAAATTCTGACATGACTGTGTGTTTGACTACTAACCTTGTGCTTTTGTTTTGAGGCAGACGACTCATCATACTCTATCACCTGGCTGGTCTTGCATCTGCCAAAGCACTACCGTTTTGGTAGTGCTTGCCACCTAGTGGATTACTGCTTGTATACACATATGAGCAGGATCACCTGCCACAGAAATAGACCATCACATTATTAATCACACTAATATTTGATTATGTCCTGCAGAATTTGAGTACTGCTCAATGGATTTTTTTATTTTGTTGGAATGAAAAGCTTGTGAAAATTGAACTACAAATTGCAAACATTTTCAAAACTTTTATCTGACAGCTGTATTTGCAACTATGACATGACTTGGTGACCAGCAAAATATGGAATTTGAGAGCCAATGAATAGTCAGTGTAAGTGGCCATGGACTCAGCTGTAAACTCAAGTCCCATGCTAACATATGTTGGCTGAGGCTCTATGATGAGTACATTTGGTGAACATAACTGAGCTTGTTGAAATTTATACCCATTGTTTCTGCTTCTTCTGTAAGAGTTTGCTGGGGCCCTGTCATTTTTTTAGATTTCTGGTTTGTATATAGTAGTAACTGGATTTTCTCAATATTACCTCTTCTCTTGCCTTAGCTGAATTGCCTGGAATAGTTGTCATCTGCTTGAATTTCTACCTGATTAATAGTTTACTCCTCATTACTGCCCACTAGTCTTACAGAGATCACAGGTGTTGCTCATACCACGACACAATGCAAATATCTGTATTGTAAGTTACAAGGGTTCCATCCACTACTTAAAAAAAACATTTTTCCACACAAATGTAGTCCTCCTGCCAAAATTTGATTCCCCTCTTTCAATTTTAAATACAATTGAGCTTTTACTGAATTTTTTAATAATCACCATATTTTAAAAACATGGACTATTTTACCAGAATTTTCCCCAACACATCCAGCCTACAGGCAACAGTTAAGGGAAGTTCTCAGCAACAGGGAATTGTCAGGTTTGAATGCAACAGGTTTTCTGCTACACTGATGTTTGTAACAGTATTTTTTATTATTCCATGATGATGAAAATGTTGGAAAATTTTAGCCAACAGCTATATGGTATTCGCAAATAATTTATGCTCTATACTTTCAGGAGAATTTCCAATTAAACTTACTAAACTCAAGAATACCTTAATTCTTAATTGTTACCAATATGTTCATATAGATTATTTTACTTTTATAGCATTTTATGATCATTAACCTATTTATGAGTAACTTGATATGCAGATGTTGAATTGGGTAAGATTCCATGGAGTCTGTGCTTAGTCTGGCTGTTACTTATCTGAGGGTATTTCAGTTTTACAGTGCATTATGTTACCATTATATATCAGAATCCTTGATCTTCCCATATTTGCAATTGCATTCTCTTGACAGGATAGTTTTGGTTTGTTTTTTACCTCCCTCTAACAACTGCTGTGAGAAACTTCTGTTATGATCAGAAGATGAAATATGAATTGTTTATACAGTGAATTCTTTCACTTTCCGTTACATACTATGTTCCTAAGACTACAAAGTACATAAATTTCATCATAACGATCATCATAAATAGTTGAAATTAAGACATATTTAAGAAACTTTGTACAACTGTCCTCCTGTTTTCAAAAAGTAATTTATGAATAATTTGATCTTTATCCAAATTTAGCAAGTTATATTTTAGTACCATAATAAAAATCTGTACTCAGTAGTATCACAAGCTCAAAAAATCACTTTTATTAATATATAAAAAAAGAATAAGAAAAACAGACATTATAATTAAATATTTGCTCTCATCTACAAATAAGTACTTTGGATAATAAAATAAGTTTTTCAGTTCTTGTGAACAGTTAAAAACAGAGGAAAGACTTTTCTGAAATAAAAGCAAAAGTAAGAGACTTCTGAAATAGAAAATATTTGGCAATATCTCTTAGTCACTCACTAAAATATCCATGTAAACAAATAATCCATATTTACATTATCATAAGCAATATTCTTGGTTACATGTAGTAAGAAGTACACATGTAATTACATTCAATTTTAGAATCGAATTTGCACCATCATTTCTCAGTTCCTTAATGTTGGAAAAAACACTAGTCTGTGCATAGTACTGCATGACAGCATGTAAATATAGTATTTTTTTCCCAGGCATCTTAAGAATTTAGCACTTTCAGTGTTAGGTTTTGTAACTTCCTGGTTTTTTATAGGAATCCAAACCTGGAATGTAAGCTCTACAATAATTTTCCTGTAAAAACAACCATGTAGATGATTTCCAAACATGCGGAAAAATACCCACGAAAAAGCTAGAGTTCTACCTTCCATTTGTATCTCTGAAAATACACTTTTTTCATTTCCTATGTTGGTACTGTATTTATGTTACTCATAAATACAGGTAACAAAATTTGCATGAAAGGAAAGTTAATTGAAGGCCACTTTGAGGAGCAGGTTTAGGACTATTACTCTGCAAACACCTGTGCATGTTTATTTAGCATTGAACTAACCTCATTTTTTTGCAAGGATACTTAGAGGCCTTTTTAATCACTTTAGAATTAAGCCAGAAGTCTGTAGTATGTTTTGTCAGTTTTAAATTGCACACACCGAGGTCGATCAAGTTTAGGAGCTCATAGCTACTGCATCTCATGGGGACCTTCCAAAGATCAGCAGCCAGAATCCCACAGTTCATGCACATGAGATATCACTGATTATAAATTCCCCAAATGGAATCTTCCAGCTTCTGCTGAGTTTTTACTATCATGTTTAACATCTAAGTTGAAAACCAAAATTATGTTCTAGGAGGCTCCCCTCAAAAGGTTTCTAATCCTTGATTTTCAGTTAGTTTTATATCACAGAATTGGAAGGGACCCAGAAGGATCATTGAGTCCAACCCTTAAGCAAATAGCCCATATGGGGTTTGAACCCACAACCTTGGTGTTACTTGTATTTTTCACTTCATGAGAATAGAGAAGTAAAGAAACGCCACCATTCTTTTTTCAAGTAGCATTTCCCTTGAACAGTACATGGAGTACAATGGAAACCAGAATGCATGCTGGTTATTTAACAGCATATAGTACCAACCACCTAAAAGCTGTTCATTTCAATACATTCAACTCAGTGCTGTAACAAAAGAAGTCATAGATTCTGTGTTTTTTCCAGTACACTGTACAGTTACTTTCTTCCAGAACAATTCCTAGGCAACTGACTACCTTCCATACAAACATATGCTTTTATTATGTGACCTAGTACTATGCAAGGACTGAGTGAGCTCATTTTCACAGGTGGATGAGACACAGTAACAGGCCAATACATAACAATTTAAAATGCTGTTGCCTGTGTGAGTGCAGTATAGAAAGCTGCATAGTAAATTACTGCAAGTGAGCTCGTTTATTCACTTCCTCTGTCATGCTTCACTGTTTGATTCATTGCACATAGTGGGACTGGAGGAGTGCTCACACATTAGCTTAGCAGTTTAGGTTAGTGTTCATTCTGTCGTACCTGAATTGTACATTAAAAGCAGGTATTTTCTACAGTGGAAAAATACACCAATGTGAGGTTGGTCCCAGTCATCCACAAATGTATCAGTGAAAAGATAGAACTTCAAGACATAGTCCTTGAGTACCAAATGGTACAGCAGAAAAGTTTTAAAAATATTTTATTATGCCAGCTTTCTATACTGCATTCACCAAATAATAAAATATTATTACAAATCAAACAACAGGACCTGAGGTACTTCTTGTCAGAGAAGACCCAAAATAATTCATGTCCAAAATAGTTTGTACTAACACACACCGAACTACAAAAATGGTGCATTTGTTGAAGGGTAATGTATTAAAATGCTTTTAAAAGCTGGAGCAGATAAAAATTTATGTAGTATTTAAAAAATAGGAAACTATTTGCTGTCTGAAACTATCTATATTTCAACATGAACAGTGGTAAATTTGTATTTGTAGTGGGCTCTGCAGCTTTTACAAGAGATAATAGAATGGCTCATCATTTTGGACATGTGCAGTCCAAATAAGCTACTATAATTATCCTTCCATAGTAGTAAAAGTATAAATGTTGTTTGTATTGTGAAATTAATGAATGAGTATAATACATTAATACTTCAATTACTAGAAAGAGCTGTAAAAGTAAAGTGCCAGTAGGGACTCTTCATTATTTAGAGAAAATTGCATTATTTAAAACTGTAATTTCAAATTAAAAAGTCATAGAGTTTGTATAGATTGCTTACAGACTAAAGCATGTCTTCATGCCTATGATAATAATGCTTTTGATGTCAGTGTGGAGATACTCAAATTGGCTTCCAGTTAACAAGTAGCATTTTATTAAAAGAGCAAAGCTCACCTGTGTGTTGGAGAAAGTATTTCTCACTTGAAGCTAATTTTTTTTCTGTGAGACTGATAGCAGATTTTTCTGGTTTCTAACCTCCTAATTTCTAGTCTAGTACCATAAATCAATAGAACTGTGCAATCAAATAAAGATACTAAAATGCTGCCTTCTGGGATAAAAGGAAGACTTAGTTTAAGTGATACATTTTTCTAAGTGGGTTTCTGTAGCTTTTCAAATAAGAAAAATTCTGCATTTGGATGTCTTAACATTTCTTAGATTACACTAATAATTGCACATAATTTAAAGCCAAATATTATCTGTATACAATATATTTAGTAGAATTTGTTGAAAGGCCAACAGATACATTCTGATTTAAAAAAAACAAGACCAAAACCCCCCATAAGTTTCTAAAGGAAAGATAACATTTTATCAAGATACCTAGCAAACTTTTCTTTTTTGTTAATTAAAAATTTTAGAATAACATTTTTATGAAGCAACTCCGTAAAGTGCAGAATGACCTCAAATCCCATAGAACATAGCAGCTGGTGAGGGGGTTAATCAGCTAGAGAAATCAGAGCTTTAAAAAAGTGAACATTACCAGAAAATTTATGTGTGACAAACTAAATTATTCTGTATGGTATACTTCATGACTGATTCATAACCTGCAAAAGCACTCAAGAGCAAAATTTAGTCTGAATCTTGTTAAATTTTTCATGACTATAAGAGATATAAGCATTAAATTAAGAAGTGATATGGAAGATGGTTTCCAATTATGTGATTTCCCCATTATGTGATGTCATTCATGCTCTTGTTTTTTTAAACAAGGCATGGACTAGTCATGGATCAATAAAATATGTTTGGGACTTAAGAGGAATTTAAATCCATATGCAGAAAACTTGAGTGTGTTTCAGCAGGCCATACTAAAAATGAACCCCCAACCTACTTACATATCAATATAACTACATTAGAAGGACCCTCACCAGGGGGAATTTGGAGGTGTATTTGGTATATTTTCTTTACATAGTTGATCTTTGTCCTGCTTCATCAAATTTGATGTTTTGTTTTCTGGCTGCTTCAGTATTGCTCCTCAGATCAGATTTATCTGCGTTACTACTGTTTGTCAGTGTGGATTCTACTTCTGTGCCTTCTGGAGTTGCTCCAATGGGCCTCAGAATTTTAGCATTCTCTGCTGGGGGCCGCTTCCAGTGGGGCCTGCTTGCCATCCACAAAATAAGTGAATCAAATATGACAAGCAAAAGACCAAGACAGTTGACCAGAGTTGCTTCTGGTGGGGATGCACTGTATGCAGGACTTTTCCTTTGAAAGGGGAAAAAGAAAGATGAGGTCAGAAAAAATTGTTTTAAAGACAATCCCGGTCTAAAAACAGCAGTCTCCTGCTAGGTAGGTCAAAACAAAACAATGTCCCAGTACTGCATGCTTATTATTCTGGGCAAATGAAAGTATATTTGCAATGAATAACCTTAATAAACAAGTAGAAACAAATACTTACAATGCAAATATAAGCTTTTCTGTGATTCCCATGAGAGCTGTTGCAATCACTGTTGCAAAGATAGTGAGACCCGAATAAACGTGTATTGGCATGAGAGCTACGCGGAGATGAACTGGAGCAAAGGGGAGCAGAAAGACAGCAAAACCCAAGAACAGCTACAACCAAAACAGATTCATAGTTAGGGCTAGATGGAAAACAAGCTGCACTTCTCAAGCAGAATAATCATAAAAATTCCATTCTGAGATGTCTTCAGGTAAAAATTTGAAAATAATTGGCATTTCTGTTTTTGAATGTGTTTCCTGTCAAAACCAAAGCAAAATTCTGGATCACCAGTTGGGAAGCAGACATTAAATATTTTTTAAATCATTCTACGTAATATCAGTGTCCAAACTTACTGATAGTGCTAAAACTCCAACCAAACTAAGTACTGGAAACACAAGATTTCAGTGTCACTAATTCACTAATATAGTAAAGGTGTGAGGAGCCACATTTTTACAGTCTCATCAAGTCCTGTTCTCTGCTCCTGTTGCAGATTTGCACATAAAAGAACATCAGAAGACAGTCTAACCTTCTGACTTGAGTGGATTAAATAATTTTATTTTGTTAGAATTTCAGTTAAATTTAAGTGCCTATCTTTAGAAGGGGAATGGTCTTTCAATCACATGGCATTTACAGAGTGAAGACATGTATGGGTGGCATCAAGTTATTCAGGGGACATTAGTCCTCCTATTAGCACTAATTTCGTGATGGAAAATAACCCATCACGTTCCATGGTTGCATCCACAGGCTTGCCCAGTCATGTTGAGGTTGCATCCCTTCTTTAGTTTGTTTTACCGTTACTCACCCCGCTGCTAAACAGTGCATGAATTGGTATTTCCTCCTACTTTAACTCAGTCTTTGTTTTATCTTTCCATAATGGATTAGAGAGCCTGATATTCTCTCCCTGGGAAGCTTTTTAGTACACCATAATCAAATAATCTCTTAATTTTAGATCTGCTAAACAGCTGGAGTTTTTTAAGTCTTGCAATGGAAAATAGCTTTTCCAGCTCTCAAATTACTTTTCCAGAACTTCTTTGGGTTTGTTGCTTTTTATTTTTCTGATCATTCTTTTATATTTAAAAAAAATCCATAATATTTAATATTAGTTTCACTAATGCCATCTTTTTTCCTGTTGTCACAGCATTGTGAGAAATTTGGAGCTGCATGTCATTTTTGAGTTCTTCTTTCCAGAGACATCATTTTCCAAGAGACAGTCTCATTTTATATTTTTGCCCTATTCTTAAATTTATGTCAGTGTGCTATACTGTATTAACCTACATTTGGCTTGATTTCAATATAGTTACAATATTGTAGGCAGAGTATTATGTGACTGACATGCCCCTTCTGGTAAGTGCCAAGTGTCTTCTCTGTTAACAAAGATTCTGCTTTATGACTATTTTTTATAGTGCTCAGTCGCTTAACAAATGTCAGTCTCTGGCTGGAGACTTACATCCCAGATTGGAGGAAGGAACACCAAGGATCTTTTGATGTGACAGGCAAGGCATTAAGTGCCATTGATCATGTTTATAGTAGCAAAATGAAAAGTAGAACTAAGATTTTAGTCACAATTCTTCATTTAACCATTAGAAAAAATATTGATACTTAGTGTAGTGGCAGCACAGGCTTTCTTGAAATAGCTGCATTATTAGGACAAACTTAATTTTAACATTGTTTTTTCTTATTAATTCATATTCATTCTTATTAATTTGTTCAGCTATAGAGAATATACTCAACAATGCTGCAATAAGCTTTCTTTTTTTCTAAATGTTAAAACACTATTTCAACACTGTTTCTTGTACCTCTTGGCCTGAGCAGTGAAGACTAAAGTCCAGAACCCAAATCCCTTAGCTGAGGCTTTTCCGTGCTTGATCATAGATAATTAAGTCTTTTTTCTTTTTAGTGTTTTGGGAAAAAAATATTTGAAGGAACAAAATAAATTTCCATAGTGTAATAACACAATATAGGGAGTTCAGAATGTATATGCAGAAGCATCTGTATGTGATCTGTAAATTTCAGGGCATGGTTGCTCTTCTTTGCCAAATGCAAAACGCACTAAGTTAGCTTATTTTACATTACAATAATGCTAATTCTCTGCCAAGAGGAGCAGTTAAAACATCTCTCAAAATGCCCACAAACATCTATCAAAGTTCTGCTGATTCAGGAAAACTGGTTAGCCAGTAGTAGCTAATTCAGGTGTCAGATCCTTTACATCTCCTACTGCTCCCTGATGCACTTGTTCTGCTGATTAACAAAAGTCTTGAGGCCAAGAAGTGACTACTTAAATTTATGATAGCTGAAAAAAAAAAAAGAAAAGCTCTTACTTCATTTAAGACTTCCTTTCCTAACTATATTTAAATATGCTGCCAACAAACCAAGTAACTTGCTGTAAGTTCAGGAGTTAATAGGGCTTAGAAACACACTACTGTGTAACTATATTGTAGGTTAATGGCCATTATGCCAGCAAATAAACAAAACAGGCTTAAAAATGCATTTTACTTCAAAGTCAGTGATCCAGTATTTGTACATTTACATGATAAGTTGCCAAATCAGAGTGTGAAATGGCTATCCCAGCAGCTACAATGTACTAGCAAGAGTCTGTTGTGCCTGAATGACTAAAAACATTCTTCAAATTTACAACCTGTTTATAAATACAGTTAGATTCTGACCTGGAGAGAATAAAATATAACAGCAGTCAGCCCAATCCAGCTGTGCAGACTGTACATGTTAGGAATGTTCTTGGCATTGTGGAATTCAAACACAGCTACCATAGAAACAATTGCAAGAATCATAGCTATGGTATTTAATCCAGCATGTATGCACTTCATTAGGAGTTTGCTGCACTTCCAGGTCCAGGGCAATCTGTACACAATAATAGCTGAAGAAAGAAGAGAAACAAGATTTTAGGCCTTATAGAATAGTTTCTTTCAGATGTTAATAATTATGCATAATTCACAGTTACATTGTAAATTACAGCAAAATCCAACCTTAAGTCTTTAGTCTATTAAAAGGCTTTTTCTCATACACTTAGCATAGCATACTCTGAAAATACAGCTGAGGCCTAAATATAGCTTTTAATGGATTTTTTCTCAATTATAAAAAAATCTCACAAACTTACGTGTGTTTCAAAAAATAAAACCCAATAAATAACTTGGTGTCATCTTTTCCTCAGTCATTAAATTGATTTAACAGGGATTTGGTGTAGGATTTTGATTTTTCTGCTACTAGTCAGATTGGAGCAATATAGCCTGATTCTTATATTGAGAAGATCACTTGTTGAGAAAGCAGTAAGGATTATTTTATAATATTTATTCTCTTTGCAACTTTGGATAATACTATTCTCTAATTACATAGATACTTATATGACTGTCTACTACACTGATATCAGTAAGACTACTTTGAATGGGAAAATGCTCTTCAGCATAAGAGAATCATAATCTGACTTTAGAGACAAAAGCATTTAACAAATACAAGTCTTCCACCACTGTTAGATGAATGTAGGGAAGTTTTGCCTATACTTGAGTTAATAACTCTAGCAGACAGTGTTTTTTCCAGTCTGAACAAAACAATAACTTCCATTGCTTTAACTCCATATGGTCCATAAAAATAACTTAACCTACAGCTGCTTCTTGCCGAGTTTTCTCCAGGATCCCTGCTGCCCCTATCCTGCCACAACTGTCCCCTGTCTGTAATATGACCCAAATGCTTTCCACAGGGGGCACGAATGGGCCAGATTACATCACTGAAGCTCCAGGTACATCTGATTACAAACTAGATAGTAATTCTGGATGTGTGACAGCACATAAGTATATTCAGCTAACAGGGGACAAATATTTATGAGGACAACTGATAATTTGACCAATAAAGACTAATACCCCCATCTGTAATGTCTTGCCTGAGCAAAGTCTGAGCTCCACTCAGTGATTCATCACATCCTAATTTAAGGCTTCTGCTTATGAAATTACAGTTAAAATTTTATATCTAATTAGCTATAATAAAACAAAGGAATAATAATTTATGTAGGTTTTTTTAAAAAATCTTGTTCCAAACATTAAGAAATAGAAAAGTATTACCTAAGTGATTCTCATGTGCCCTACTCATTCATTACTTCTCCATAACCCTTGCATTTTAGGCAAAAAGCATAGATTATGGAAAATAAATAGAATATTATCTCTGCATGTTATGATGAATAGTAGTAATAAATGACAAATTATTTTCAAGTTCTGTTCACACTTTTTTTTTAACTTGGATGCATTTCAATAAATACAGTACTACACTAAATAATTCACAAAGAAAACAGTTTACAAGTCAAATTTCCATACTACGATCAGATTTTAAATCAATGTATGCTTTTACATACTGTGTGAAAATATAATACTGGAATGAAAGCGTTCCTTAGAATATTTAAATATATACAGCACTTAGGTTGTTCTTGGCTTTCTACTTGAAAAAGCAACAGTGGTAAATCCTACAAAATCAGGAAGATAGAAACCTTGTTTATAAGATGATTTGACTGTCTTAAAGCAATCTATTACAGAAATGTGATTCTGCACACCAAGCTTATCACCTCCAGCAGTTCCCCAAAGTGATGTTACATGATAATTTTAGAATCATAGAATCCCAGAATCGCTAAGGTTAGAAAATACCTCTCAGATAATTGAGTTTGACCATTAACCTATCACTGCCATGTCTACACTAAACCATGTCCTGAGCACGACATTGATGTTTTTTGAACACTTCCAGGGACAGTGATTCCATCACTTTTCTGGGCGGTCGTTTCAATACCTGACCACCATTTCAGTGAAGAAATTTTTGCAAGTATCCAATCTTAACTTCACCTGGTGCAACTGGAGGCCATTTCCTCTTGTTCTGTCACTTGTTACTTGGGACATGAGATCCATCTCCACTTGCTATACCCTCCTTTCAGGCAGTTGTAGAGAATATTAAGGTCCCCCAAGCCTCCTTTTCTCCCGGATAAACACCCCCAGCTCCCTCACCTGCTTCTCTTCAGACTTGTGCTCCACCAGCTTCACCGCCCTTCTCTGGACCTGTTCCAGCACCTCAGTGTCTGTCTTGTACTGAGGGGCCAAAAACTGGACACAAGTTTTGAGGTGTGGCCTCACCAGTACTGGGTACAGGGGGAACAGTCACTGCCCTGGTCCTGCTGGCCACACTATTTCTGATACAGGCCAGGATTCTGTTGGCATTCTTGGCCACCTGGGCACACACTGGCTCGTGTTCAGCCAGCTGGCAATAATATCCTGCATTAGACTATTATTAATCAACTTAGTACTAATGATAATGACTTCTAATTTTGTAAAGCAGATGTGTCAAAAGGCCCCAAAACAAGTTTCAACATCCCATGAGGATATTCCCAATAAACCCTTCTTACCATATGTCCCACAGTATTGTCAATAATTTATTCACGGTGCAGCAGAGTACTGGACTCTGTATGAAGAAAACTTAATGAGCACAGGTCCTCGTCTCAGTTTTTAGTCTTTGATCTCAGAGGGTCAAGTCTGGACTAAAATTTTTATGTAATATTTCTTTGTTGTCATCTAGCTGATTTAACTTCCAAAAGCACTACCAAACTCCCTAGTCACTTGTCCACAGAGTCTCAGATCTCTGTTTGGGCCTTGAATTTTCTAAGTTGTTTCCCATAAACATTACAATAGAAAACCAAGGAATAACCGACTAATGGTTTGGCCAGTTGTTAACAATACCATTCATTACCATATTACATGCCACAGCCCAGGCCATATGCATGATATTACAGTTTGGTTTAATTATCTTTCTGGGAGGGCTTTGTGTGAACTTACACATTGCAATTTCAGCAGATTTGTTAATCACTGTGAAAAGACACAGTTTTATTTCCCCATCACCACTTCTGTGTGCTTCCCCCTGCCTTTTTCATAACTGATGCTTTTCTAATCTGCAGGAGGAAAGGGTGTAAAGGAGAGAGAAGGAAGATTCATCTTTCAGTGAGTATAAGCTCTTAAAAACTTACTCAGATATGATGTGTAATTTCATGTCAAAATTAGAACAGCCTAGGTTAATAGCACATACACAATTAGAATGTTTGGTGGTGACATGGTAAAGGAGCCTCATGAAGAGCTTTCTCAAGGCAGAACATCTCTAGCACTGTTAAGAAATTTGACAGCCTACACACCCTGGACTGAGCTTTTTAACTCAGACCTTACTCCTGTTTTGAACTGTGATTTTAAAACACATCACACAGGGCAGAGTTATCTTGCAATATTTTTATATGGCATGGGACATCTGTCCTTTTACAAATGTACAGGGCAACATTCTAGAGTTATTGACCAACAATACAACATTTCCATCCTTTGTATAGATGAATAAACTCAAGAAACAATTGGTTTAGTTATTATTTAAAATCCTCTACTCAAATTTAACCAAGTTTTTTTTAGCTACACCTTCCTACTTTCAGCTACTTAAAGACTTATCTTTCTTGTACGTGTCCAAAGAGGTATCCTGATTTCTCACTCTCATCCAAATTGCTTTGAATTCAGTGGCAGACTTCCATCAGACAAATTTGAAACAGATTCACAGTGGTATCTTATCTGTTGATATTTCATCTGATTTACTACAATATCCCTTCAGTCTCCAACTTTGCTTTTCCTGTTATGTAATAGGACTTCCTCCCTAAGTTACGCTGTATTATTAGTGAATTCCTTGTATGCGTATGGCTTCTTAGCTATGCCATTTACTTTACATATATCCTTACCTATACAGGGCTTGGGGCAACCCCCTTTCTCTGTGACACAGGGAAAAAACTGAGTTTCAGAGGAAAAAAATTAGAAAATACATAGGAAAAAGCTGCAGAAAGCCTCTCCCTATTTTCTTCAAAAGTTGAGCACATTAAGTAGTATAGATCTTAGTGAAGTCAACAGGTGGTTTTCATTGCTTATTTATAGCCTGAAATTACACTTCCTGTTGAGCAATATTATGTAAAACAACTTCAAAATGTGGTTTATTGCTCAATAAATTGGTTTGCAGCTTGAAGCCACAAGAAGGCTGAAAACAGCCCCACTCCCACTGAAAAACAAAAATTTACAGTGTATGTTCAAATCACAACATTCTCTTCATAGCCAGAACAAGACAGTCTTTGGCATCATCCAGCCTTCTGACTGGCTGGAAGTGTAATGCGAAAATGTTAGTCCACGACTAAACTCTATGAAATCCAAAGTAAATTAAAAAAAAAAACGAAAAAAGAAGAAGCAACCCTGTATCTTAATAATTATATGTTATTTAAGCAACAGAATAAATGATTAATTTAAGAGATATGCTTTACAAAACAATTCATCATAAGTCTACCCTGAAGAACTGCATTTTAATAGTGCTTGTGGTGCTACATTTTCTCTGGCAAAAACCCTGCTCCTGGATCAAGCTTCTGTGGTACTGAACTTTCCTTTCTCTTCTTGGAACATGGAACAGAGCCAAAAGAGAAACTTTCCTAGGGCAGCATTTCTGGCATTTCGATTTTCAACTTGCATAAATTCCAGCTGCCTAGAAAAACACACCTCACAGGCATTACTCAAAGTGCACGGTAATCCCCGGGCCAGGATAAACAACTGCTTGCAGAAAAAAAAACCCAAAACAACCCAGACCCCATATGTAGCAATTATGGCTTATTACAAGGGCCTCTTTATCCCTTCCCGGGAGTGCTGGCTTCCCTAAACGGCGGACCGACTGCTGCGCTC